>VXBP01006391.1:89526-282024 GCA_013400115.1 Rhinopomastus cyanomelas | reverse complement strand
GTCTTTTACTTTTTGGTGATTTTGTAGTGAGGAACACCCAACCTTTAGTACCCAACTTGGAGCAAGGAAAATTATAAGCACAAGTGTTTCGACAGATTGATCACCAGCTGGTAAATAATGTGTAGGAAGGTTTGTTCTCTCATCCGTGTATGTTCTAAATGCTTGTCCCCACCTTTTCAATGTGAACTACTAAATAACCACATTTAAAGTACTAGGGGAAATGTGCTTTTACATAACATGTGCCTCAGATTTCCTTATGCAGTAAAGAGTAGCCTAAAACGTCAAGACAGGACTTAAATTTTAATCTTCCCTCCCGCACTAGACATCCTCTTGGGCTTTATGTAAATCCAAGGGCTTTCAAACACATTTTGAGAAACACTGGCTGGCCAATGGCTGGGTGTTTAGAGCTGTCTGGGTGCTGAGGCTGCAAGAGTTAGCAGGAGACTTTGAGTCAGAGACATTCAGGCAGAAGAAACCACCAGGAGCTTTTTGGGACCAAGCTTCTCGACATGTACTGTGCCATTCAGCCAGCAGAACTGCTTGAGAAGAAGGAGGTTCTGAAGCAGCCAAAACTGAGACCTACAGCTGTGGGGCTTAAAGTTTCCCTTCAGTAGGTCCCAGCACTGACAGTGAGGGAGGCAGTTTGTCCTCTGATCACAGGCACTGCTGCATCTGTTTGCAGAAGTTTGTCTTCAGTAAAGAAACTTCTCATGGAAATGGGCTGTGTTTGCAGAGAAGGGCTGTTACTGTGCTGTGACACTGGTGTGGTGCCACACGCTGTCCTGAAGGGATTAGGATTCAGTCCCCATTGCTTAATGAAGAGTCATAAACANTTAAAGTTTCCCTTCAGTAGGTCCCAGCACTGACAGTGAGGGAGGCAGTTTGTCCTCTGATCACAGGCACTGCTGCATCTGTTTGCAGAAGTTTGTCTTCAGTAAAGAAACTTCTCATGGAAATGGGCTGTGTTTGCAGAGAAGGGCTGTTACTGTGCTGTGACACTGGTGTGGTGCCACACGCTGTCCTGAAGGGATTAGGATTCAGTCCCCATTGCTTAATGAAGAGTCATAAACAGCAGCAACAAGTAACAGCAGGACTCTGCCTGGTGAAGTGAACACAGACATGACCACAGGCCATCCCAGCCCCCAAACTGGGGCAGGATGGTGATGCTGGGCAGATGTTCTTCCTTGGTCCATTAACATCAGGAGCAGCTGGGGCTAATTAGCCCAAATGAAGCCTGGTTAGGTTATGTAGCTCGTGGCACCCGGACTGGGCTCTTCTGCCTGGTGTGGAAAGAAGTTGGTTTGCCTTTGGAGAATGACAGCTCTTTTAGATACCTGAGGATGCAGGTATGTGCCTTTGTCAAAGTCTTTAGTGATAGTTTTGCCTCCAAGACAGGTAGTTGTCTCCCTTCTGTGTCTTGTTTTCTTAGTCTTTTGGCAAGTCTGGGTGGGCAGCCTTAAAAAACAGAGAGGAGGTCTGCTGTGGTCACCCAAACCTGCCAGCCATGGTGAGGGGATCTGTGCTGCATGTCCTTGGGTTTGTGTGCTCTAACTGCTCTTCCAAAGCACTTGGTGGCTTTTGAGCTTTATTTCACCGTGAGCAATCATCACCTCAAGGTTTGGTGCCTTTCTCCATTGGTTCTGTGGGGCTTCCCTCTATTTTATGACTTGCCTCCTGTCCAGCACAGAGGAGACATCTGTGTTTTCTTCCTGGACCAAAGGTTTGTCTGTTACAAGTACTTAGTGCCTGGAGTGTTTCATTGTTGTTTAAAGGTTTCACTCAGTTTCTGATAGATCTTCTGTTGGGGTGGCCTGGACTCGGGAGGAACTACAGGCAGTCTGTAACAACTGTAATACGAACGGGGAGGAAATAGAAAGTCCTATCCCTTGTATTTCAAAACTGAATTAGGACTTTTCTAATCTGCATCTCTTGGTTTTGTACTCAGGGATCTGTAAGTTCTGATCAGGTTCTAACCCTGGGAGCCTGCCAGGTTTGTTTTACAGCTGACTGTGCTATTGGAGAGGGAGGGAGGAGGGCAGACTCTGTTTACACAAACACCAGGGGTTAAGTAGACGGTGTCCAGATTTTCTGCAACATCTTTCACCACTACTAAAGGCAGTGTCTTGTGGAGCCTTTATGGGCTAAAGTTTATAGAAAGTGTAAATTATTATCAAGTGAGGGCTCCCTGCCGGGGACAGCCATCAAAAACCAGTTACTTCTGTGTCTAGTTGTCTAAATCTGGGTGCAAACAGGTTAAACAGTGACTAGGTGCTGTGACTGTGAGTGGGCAGCTCCTGCAGTATGTAAGTGGAGCTTGTAAGTCTGGATCAAAACAATGGAGTGGGAAAGGGATTGTTAATTAGCCATGAAATGTGTGAAACTCTCAGAAAATGCTAGTTTATTCTATGAAGTTTCGAGATAAGTAGATATTTTTATGTCCCCATGGAGAGCCCAGTTCAGAACTCAGTAAGTCCAGGAACTGACTTGCAGTGGGAGTAAAAGCCCCAAAGTATTGCACTGCATTAATTCTCATAGCACATATGGATGTAGGCAATTAATAATGACTGGTTAATTAATCAGGTCACTATTGTAATCCTCCAGCAGGCCCCAAAACTATCTGGTAGATATTAGAGGAATTTAAAAAGTGTTTAATGTCTGTCTTGGCTTTGGAAATGGGCTCAGTCTGTTGGTGTGACTCACGTTGTAGAGCATCTTCAAGTACACTTTCATAGAATCCTAGAGTTGTTCAGGTTGGAAAAGACCCTTGAGGTCACAGAATTGCACAGAATGTTAGGGATTGGAAGGGACCTTGAAAGATGATCCAGTTCAATCCTCTTACGGACAGCAGGATACCCTAGACCAAGTTGCACAGGAACACATCCGGGTGGGTTTTAAATATCTTCAGAGAAGGAGACTCCAAAACTCCCCATGGCAGCCCATCCCAGTGCTCTGTCACCCTCACTGGGAAGACGTTTCTTCTCGTATTTATGTTCCAGCTTGTGTGCATTGCCCATTGTCCTATCATTAGATGCCACTGAGCAGAGCCTGGCTCCATCCTCCTGACACCCACCCTTCACATATTTATAAACATTGATGAGGTCACCCCTCAGTCTCCTTTTTTCCAAGCTGAAGAGACACAGTTCCCCAAGACTTTCCTCATCAGGGAGATGTTCCACTCCCTCCACCATCTTTGTGGCTCTGCTGGACACAAGATTCCAGATGCGGTCTCACCAGGGCAGAGTTGAGGGGGTAAAAACTTCTCTCTGTGTGACAACCAACCCCTATCTAATCCACCGCAGGATGTCTTTGGCCTTGTTGGCCACAAGGAGCACACTGCTGGCTCATGGTCATCCTGCTGCCCACCAGAACCCCCAGGTCCCTTTCTCCTACACTGCTCTCCAGCAGGTCAGTCCCCAGCCTATACTGGTACCTGGGGTTGCTCCTGCCCACATGCAAGACTCTACACTTGCAGTTGTTATATTTCATTAAATTTCTCCCTGCCCAGCTCTTCAGCCTGTCCAGATCTCGCTGAATGGCAGCACAGTCTGCTGGGGTGTCAGCGACACCACCCAGCTTTGTGTCATCAGCAAACTTGCTGACAGTGCATGCCAATCCCTCATCCAAGTCATCAATGAATAGATTGAACAGGACCGGTCCCAGTACTGACCTTTGTGGGGACTCCACTAGATACAGGCCTCCAACTAGACCCTGTTCCATTGACCACCACTCTCTGGCTTCTATCCTGCAGCCAGTTCACCATCCACCTCACTACCCGATCATCTAGACCACACTGCCTCAGTCTGGCTGCGAGGACACTATGGTAGACCATGTCAAATGCCTTACTGATGTAAAGATAGACCACATCCACTGCTTTGCCATCATGTCTCCACCTGGTTATGGCCTCACAAAAGGCTACCATGTTGGTGAAGCATGACTTTCCCTTGGCGAAGCCATGCTGACTGTCCCTAATGACCCTCTTGTCCTTGATGTGCCTGGAGACATACATTGCTCAAGGATAAATTGTTCCGTCTTCTTTCCTGTACTAGAGATGAAGCTGACTGGTCTATAGTTACCTGGGTCCTCCTTCTTATCCTTTTTGAAGACTGGAGTGACATTTGCTATCATCCAGTCCCCAGGCACCTCTCCTGGTCCCCATGACTTGGCAAAGATGATGCAGAGTGGCCTAGCCATGACTTCCATCGTCTCCCTTAGCACTCACGGGTGCATCCCATCAGGGCCCATGGATTTGTGTACATCCACTTTGCTCAACTTATCCCTAACCCAGTCCTCATCAACCAAGGCAGGATCCTCTCTTGTCTCAGCTCTCTGGAGCCTCAGCACTCTGGGGCTTGATATCAGGACAGCCCCCAGATGTATAGACAGAGGCAAAGAAAGTGTTCAGCATCTCTGCTTTCTCCGTATCCTCTGTCTCCAGGGTACCCACCTCATTCAGCAGGGGGCCTACATTGCCTCTAGTTTTAGTTTTACCTGCAATGTATTTGAAGAAGCCCTTTTTGTTGCCCTTGACCTCTCTTGCAAGGTTTAATTCCAAGGAGGCCTTGGCTCTTCTAGTTGCATCCCCACATGCTCTCACCAGAGCCTTATAATCATCCCAAGTGGCCATCCCCTCCTTCCATGACATACAGACTTTCTTCTTCTTCTTCTTCAGTTTGCCCAGCAGCTTCCTGTTTAACCACGCAGGTCTTCTGGCTCCCTTCCTTGACTTCATTCCTTTGGGAATACTCTTTTCTTGGGCTTGAACCATCAAGTCCAACCAATAATTCCATTCTACAATGGCCACCAGTAAATGACATCTCTAAGTATCGCATTGCTCAGCTTCCCCACATTTTCAGAGACTACCTCAAAGATCTCTCAAGAAGTCTGTTTAAATGAAGAAAATAGTAATTACAAAAAAAAAAGAATCACACCTCACTAGAATCTGGATGAGGAAATGCAGATGTCCACAGCAAACACTTGAACAGAATTGTTTACTTCTATTATAATTGAAAATTTCATTTTCTTTGAATTTTTCACCTTGAAAAATTTATTTTTAAATAACTGACAGAATTTAGGAAATTCTGGAGTGATTTGATTTTATTTTTTTTTTTACTGTTCTGTGGACTCCAAACCACAGATATGTTTGGTTTTAATGACTGTTTTTACAAGAACATGATCTGACCAAGTAATGGGGGCAGTTCTGGGCCACTCACTTCAAGAAAGAGATTGAGGGGCTGGAATGGGTCCAGAGGAGACACAAGGACGGGGAAGTGACTAGAGGGAAAGTCTGATGGGGAGAGGCTGACGGAGCTGGAGGTGTTTAGCCTGGAGAAGAGGACAGTCAGAGGGAACCTCCCTCTCTCCAACTCCCTGAAGGGAGGTTGTAGTCAGGTGAGGGTCAGGGTCTTCTCCCAGGCAACCAGCACCAGGACAAGAAGACAGGGCCTGAAGCTGTTCCAGGGAAGGGTTAGAAAGCCCTTCCTCATGGAAAGGGTGATCAGACCTTGGAATGGACTGCCCAGGGCAGTGGTGGAGTCCCATCCCTGGAGGTGTTGAAGGACAGTCTGGCTGTGGCCCTTAGTGCTCTGGTCTGGCTGCTGTGGTGATGTTGGGGGCTGGGCTGGGCTGGATGAGCTCAGAGGGCTTTTCCAGCACCAGTAATTCTGTGATTTGAGTTTGAGATCTTTCCCTGAACCTTAGGCAAACCTAAACCTCGATGGAACGCAGACGTGCAGGTTGTGCGTAACATTATTCAGCCATCCAGGGACCTCATTAGCTTCTCATTGTCTTTGCTTTAAACAGAATGTTCTATTAAGCAATTAAGTAACGAACTTGCTATCTTGCTGCTCCTAATGATATGCTTATGTACACGTACGTGGTACCGTGGAAACAGTGCTCTGATTAACAATCGTTATTTGATAAGAAAGAAATTAGAGACGAGAGAATACTGGTCCCAGGAGATCAAATACCACTTCGTAGCCCTATTTGCCAACATACTGAGTCTATACATTAAATAGAGCTTGCAGTATAGTCTACACAAATAGCTTTTTGTTGTGTTTTTTGATGAAAAATCCAATCTTTTGGTAATGTTGTGTCTTTTCTGTTGCTTGATTGGCATGTTTTATTTTTTCTGTTTGGTTTCTGCAAGGTATTTTCTGGCCATGAGTTACTGTTGAATTCAGTGACTTTTAGACTAGATTTTGTTTTGGGTCCTGAGCTCTAGATTCTCCTGTCGTAGTACCTACACACAAACCACCTGGATCTAGAAAATGTCACTATATGGTCTTCTTGTAAACCTGTTGGCTGTGATGAAGTGGTGGTGTTTTAAAACTTTGATGCTGATAAGAGACAGAGTTTGCAAAAGGGGTAAAACCAACATTAACAAGAGGAAGAGTTTAGCGTCTCACCCGCTGTGTATCTTCAACCCTCTTATTTTCAGAGAGTGGCAGAGGAAAATTCAAATTTGTTACAGTAAAATAGTCCCTTTTATAAAAGAATTAAGTGTTTCAGCATGTGTTTCTGTAGGGGTGATTTTTGCCCCGTTCTGGCTCCCTCCCTGCAGCTGGGGGCTAGTGGTGTAATGGAAGCAGCCCATTCCTGCAGTGGCCTCTTTCCTGTTGGAGCAGGCTCTATCAAAACTTGCGGCACACTTAGAAGATAAGTACAACAAATAACTTAAAAATAGAAACCCTAAGTGGGCTCTGAACTCCTTAGCATGAATTCATGTGCTTATTAAAAACCCAGGGGTTTGGGATAGTCTTGTGGGACGCACATGACCTTTTCACAACACTCCCCAGGGACACTGGTCCTACTGCCCCAAAGCAGCATCAAGCAGTGCAGCCTCGTACAAACAATGTGGTTAAGGCCCCTTAGAGCCTGGCACTGGGAAATGAGCACAGCAGTCCTGCTCAGACCACCCTTTCACATACCACACTATTGCCAAAATGGCAGTTACTGGTGCCACTAGCGCACGAGCTTCTTACCTCTGGTTGTAAGGAACTCTGATGTAAGGAATGGATTCTTTATAGCTAGTAAGATCACGCTAAATGCTCCTCTGTCTAACAAGGAAGCAGAATCTGCCTCTGAAACTGTGTGTGTGGTATGATGATCTTGGTTTACTGAAAGTCTGTTGGGTCATAAACCCCAGCCACAATGCAGCCTCCACTGGAAACTGTGTGGTTGCTAGTCTTGGCAGAGAGGTCAAGGAGTGCACTAATGGGGCAGCCTAATATTTCCCCTCAAATAACGGGCTAAGTTTGGGGTCAAGGCTTACTATGGGGCAGCACAGAGAAGCTGCACGTTGTGCCACCGTTCCCAATACTATGAGGCCCCAGCAGCACACAGATGTGTGTAACAACAGTGTCTGCACACAGACCTTCAAGTCTAATTGTTGTCCTCCTGCCCTGGGCATGGAGGACCCGAGTGACCATAGTGTGGGCACTCCTCTTCATGTTATGTGTACTTGCTCTGTTTCAAACTGACCCTTCTGCAGACTTCTCTGTGAAAACAGCAGGACCCACAGACCTCACTCTTCCAAAATCATTTCCAACAAGCTGCTAACATTTCAAAAACGTTCTAATTAAGACATTCAAATAAGCAAGTGGCTCAACAAAGTACAGCCGCGGTCCCCGTGCGCTGTGTCTCTGCAGCCATTCTCTGCAAACGTTGTTCATAGGTGTGAGAACAGTATTTTTCTGAATCAAGCTGGTTCTGCTGGAATCTTGTGTCCAGCTCTGGGCCACTCAGTTCCAGAAGGGCACAGAACCACTGGAAAGAGTCCAGCAAGAGCCACAAAGATGGTGGAGGGAGTGGAACATCTCCCTGATGAGGAAAGTCTTGGGGAACTGTGTCTCTTCAGCTTGGAAAAAAGGAGACTGAGGGGTGACCTCATCAATGTTTATAAATATGTGAAGAGTGGGTGTCAGGAGGATGGAGCCAGGCTCTGCTCAGTGGCATCTAATGATAGGACAAGGGGCAATGGCTGGAACATAAATATGAGATGAAGCTTCTTCCCAGTGAGGGTGACAGAGCACTGGGATGGGCTGCCCAGGACATTTGTGTAGTCTCCTTCTCTGGAGACGTTTAAAACCTGCCTGACCATGTTCCTATGTGACTTGATCTAGGTGATCCTGCTGTGTCGGGGGGACTGAACTGGATGATCTTTCAAGGTCTCTTCCAATCCCTAACATTGCAAGTGATTCTGTGATCTGAACATGTTAGGATGATGTTTTCTTTCCTGTGGAAAGCTCCACCACTGCACTTCAGCCCTTTTATTCTCACGTGCAGTTTGTTTTGTAAGTGTGTTTAGAAAGCATTGACAAAGCACCTGACTAATTCAGCGATGGCTGTTGCCAACCTCGAGCTGCTGCTTTGGCTTCGTAGTCGTTATCTGATGCCTTGGTCACACTACACGAAGTTCATGCTGAATTTTTGAGTCTTAGCAGGTTGTTTGCTGCTTGGTTTTCCCTTTTTCCTTCACAGCCCTGTTACTGACCGAAGGCAGGCAGCTGCCCGAGAAGAGCTGTGCTGTGCAGCACAGTGCTGTTGTGAAGTCCTGGGAAGTGGTCTTTACCTGTTGGACTCTTGTGTCTAATATAATGTTAATGTGCCTAAGCTGGTCCTCTTGGAGACACTGACAGGTAGGAGTTTGCTCCAAGACAGATGAGTTTTCTGACAGGTGAGCAATCACAGAATCTCTCTGGTTGGAAGAGACCTTTAAGATCATAACAGCAGCAGAAGATGGTTGGACTTTAATCCAGCTTTTGAAGTTCTCTCTCCATTCGTGATGGTTTTATTTGTCAGTGTAGTGTGTAGCAGGATCCTCACTTTCATTTTCTGAGTGGTTGGAGTGTGAAAAGGAAGTGTGATTTCTAATCATTGCAAGCAGACTGCTCATTCCCTAGGCAGGTCTGAAAGGAACTGCATTAGCCTGTCCTCCTCACAGAAATAAGCTTACTGGGCCAGCATCCAGAGAGACAGCTTCATCACTGCTGTACACGACCCTGTCACCTTTTGAAGGAACTCAAGACTATCAACAAGAGACGTTTCAGACCCGCCTGGATGTGTTCCTGTGTGACTTGGTCTAGGTGATCCTGCTGTTGCAGGGGGATTGGACTAGATGATCTTTTGAGGTCCCTTCCAATCCCTAATGATTCTATGATTCTGACATTGATGTCATGTCTGGCTTCACGTTGTGTGGATTTCATTAATATTTGATTCAAATACCACTGGTAAAAATTATTTGCCTACTGCTTTCTCATCTGACACCAGGACAGCGCTGTGCTGTGGCTTTGTAACAAGCTGTACGTGCAAGCTGGAAGATAAAAATCCAGACTATGAACTGACGTGGATAGAAGACGTTTCTTGCAGTGTTTTTAACAGTGGCTTGGAAAAGGAAGGCTTTAAGGATGGTGTGTGCTTAAGGGAGGAAATCCCATGTGCAGTAACAATTGTCCTGAACAGAGAGGAGCAGCTGTCACTGGAAGTTGCAGTTAATTGCTGTAGGTTTTGGTGGGAACACTGGGTGGGGTGAAGGCAACCAAATGCCAAAACCCCAGACATGTGAGGAGGAATTTGTGTTTGCTCTCATGAGGACTTTGCAAGGTGCATAAATAACTGTGAAAAGCATCCTGTACTTAAATCTCTGGAGACATCTTGTACAGACACAGAGCACAGCACACAGCGTCACAGAATCAGAATCACAGAATCATTACGGATTGGAAGGGACCTCGAAAGATCATCCAGTCCAATCCTCCTGACACAGCAGGATCACCTACACCAAGTCACACAGGAACATATCAGTATCACAGTGGGCCTTGAACATCTCCAGTGAAGAAGACTCCACAACCACTCTGGGCAACCTGTTCCAGTGCTCTGTCACCCTCACTGGGAAGAAGTTCCTTCTCATATTTATGCGGAACCTCCTATGTTCCAGCTCACACCCATTGCACCTTGTTCTATGACACTGAGAACAGCCCAGCTTCATTCTCCTGACACCCACCCTTCAAATATTTGTAGACATTAATGAGGTCACCCCTCAGTCTCCTCTTCTCCAAGCTAAAGAGACCCAGCTCCCTCAGCCTTTCCTCATAAGGGAGGTGCTCCACCTCCTCCATCATCTTTGTTGTCCTACGCTGGACCCTCTCCAGCAGCTCCACATCCCTCTTGAACTGAGGAGCCCAGAACTGGACACAATACTCCAGGTGTGGCCTCACCAGGGCAGAGGGGGAGAAGAACCTCTCTTGATCTGCTAACCACCCCCCTTCTGATCCAAGAGATGCTTCTAGATCTGGAGCTCAGACACATGGCTTGGTGGCCTTGGGACAGTTGAGTCAGTGGTAGGACTTCATGTTCTTGAAGGGTTTTTCCAACCTAAATGCTTCTGAGTTGGCAGGAAAAAGAAAGGAGAATGGAAAATCAGGCTGATAGGGAGGAAAGGGTGGTCGGGAAGGGTGGAAGGGAAAGTGCCTGCTTCCTCTTCAGATTTTCCTATTTTATTTCTGTAGCTTCCCAGTAATTTTGAGGCTCCAAATCTCTGTCTCCTCTTGCCACTGCAGTAGAGGTTTTCATGTGCTTTTTAAATGAGGTGAGCAAAGCTTGTCCCTGTTACCTTACAGTGGAAGATGGATCTGTTGGCTTGGGGTGTTTTGGAAGCGTGGCAGGCCAGATCTGGCGTGATAAATACGTGCCTTGAAAGCAACCTCTGGAGAGCGACTTAAGCAAAATATCCCACAGAGGTTCTGGCTCTTGTTAGAGCAGTGACAGAGCTGTGGCAGAACGTGTCCTTAGGCAGGCTGCAGGCAGGAACCGTAGGTCCAGAGGTGAGGGGCCTGGCGGCCCTCTTGTTGCCGCATGGTGCCTCCTGGCCCAGCAGTGGCCATTACTCATGTGTGAGTTGTTTCTCTGCTTTGGCAACGCTTCTGACCTGCCAAATCTGCCATGGAGAATGCAGCTCGTTAGTTGACGTGTTCTTCCAGCACAAGGCTGTAAAACATTGCCGGTCGTAATTGCAGCTATTTATTTCTTAATACATCCTTGGGTGCCAAAGGGGAGATGAAAAAAACCATAAATACATTTCAGGACTACTTTTATTTTATTGGGGATTGACTGCATTTATTTTGAACCACAATATGTTAATCCAGATCAACAGGCAAAGCTACGACAGAGTCCAGTCTGCACTACGCTCTGAGCGCTTTCCTTCTTGTCTTGCCCTCTGCTACGACCCCAGTGCAGTGTCTACAGGTAGCAGCCGCCCTTTAACCCAGTACTGCTAGAAGGATCACCCTCCATGTTTCTGCAGGACTTATTCTGAAGAATAAACACCTGGCCCAAAGAAGAAAGAACAAACCCAGGCTGAGCAATGCTCCAGAAAGGAATTGGTTTCGCACCCGGTTACTATTTATTCATTCACCAAAACAGGTTACAGCTGAAAGAGTTTCTTGCTGCCTCCAGTGTTCTCTTAAATCAGTGTGAATGAGAGCACTGAATGTTGGTTGATGCTGGAAAATGGAATGCTTAGGCAAAGTAAGTACAAAATGGGGGATGAGGGGTGTGCAGGCTCGTGGCATGAGATGATGATCGTGGTCCCTGCTGCACAGAAGGTCAGTGTGTAGGAGTGGCGTAGGAATGTTGTGCTCAGAGGGGTTTGGAAAACGTGTGACTTGATGAGTCTTGGCAAAGGCACAGGAGCACACAGCATGGGCTGGCCACTTGGTAGTTTGTGTAACTGGACTGTCCCTTTTCACCCCTGACCTGTACTCTCCTCTTCCCTGAGGTTTATTAAGGGAAGCAGTATCACGAGGCATATGGTGCTGCTTGACTCTGCAAACTTCTGGCCCAGTGAGGGATAGATAATCTGCCGCTACCATTTTGGACAGAACTTCAGTTAACTAGCTGCCTCTTTTTCTGCACAGATCCTGATGTTAGTTATTGGTGTCATTGGAAAAGTAGATGCCTTCTGGATCTGAGGCACCTGAGCCAGCCCTCTGGCTCTTCCTGCCTGTGGAATCCATCTCTGACACAGTTGGTTGTCAGAGTTCTGTAAACTCTCCCTTCCTGGTATCACAGCTCCCCAGCTAATGATAGGGTGCAGTCAGATGTGGCTGGCTCTAGCTTATGTTGGGGTTTTCTTTTCTCACTGCAGAGAAATGCTGAACAAAACCAGTGTTATGCACAGGCTTGACATGAACTTGGGTTGCCCAGAGAGACTATTAGAGCTGTGCAGGTTTTCTTCAAAAGCATAATTAAAGTTGAAGTTATACTCCCTTGGGGGTACAGCACCATCTGACTTAAAGCTGCAGCAAGTGCATCTTAGCTCAACTTGCCATTCCTATCCTGCTGCTGGCTGGCAGAGCAGGGAGTGTTAGAAGGGACACACAGCAACACAGGTCCCATCTGCCCAAATGCTGGAGGAGATTCTGACCACAGTACTATCTAAACCTTTCCTGTGGACACCTCACCAAAGGGCACTGGCTATTATTACTGGCAATGTGAAGGATCCCTCCCTTCAGGAGGGAAATCA
This sequence comes from Rhinopomastus cyanomelas, assembly GCA_013400115.1. Taxonomy (NCBI): domain Eukaryota; kingdom Metazoa; phylum Chordata; class Aves; order Bucerotiformes; family Rhinopomastidae; genus Rhinopomastus; species Rhinopomastus cyanomelas. The sequence continues at coordinate 269,507 of VXBP01006391.1, read as the reverse complement.
GAAGACACTAGAATTCTAGGGAGCAGAGTTATAGGAATCCGTGAGGAAAAGCACCCTGAGTGCATTGAATTATACCCTGAAACTTTCCCATGGAAACAGCCCAGGAGCATCACCGACCGGGGTATCTATTAAAGATCACCACCACCAACCGGATATATGTATTAGAAACGAGGTGTCATTGAACTGGGTGCGTTCCATTCGCAGGGAGAAAGCAGAAATCACCAGTTTCAAGGCTGGGTACTTAGGAAGTGGTGGATATCCAACCACTTCTCTTTAGCACGTGAGAGCCCTGTGCTTCAGAACTCTGATGTGGAGCTGCCCTTCACTGGGAAGTTTGGATCTAGGACTAGGTTCTAATTTTAATGCCTGGTACCAGAATAAGAATTGTTCCCAGAAAGCAGATGAAAAGCCCCTTGAAGATGAGCAGCAGCAGCAGGACTCTGAAGCTTATACGAGCATCGGCCTTGTGCTGACCCCTGCACTGCTGGCCCATCCCCAGAAACCACAGTGGAAAACGGCCAAGTTAATATTCTAGTTTAGGCTTCTACTACTGGGGAGAATAAAAGACAAGTAAATAGTTTAAAACCAACTGAATATTTATACTATGAGAAACTTACGCAGCTTTGTCTTTCTGATGTTGATCTTAGGCAGTTTTTACCCCTGGTAATCATATTCTGAGTAACCAACCCTCACCACCCATGGGTTGATTCCTTCCTGCTCAGTCAGCAGTGCGTAACAGTTTAGGCAGTTGTTTAAAACTGCTTCAATTGGCATTCAGGTGGTTTGGGTATTGTTTTAAGATTTCAGCAGACCCAATCTTGATGGCTATGAGGAGTGAGCGATGCTCTTGCATGTTAGTTCGGCACTGAAACCAGTAACAACCTGTGTGGTTTTGTAATCTCTTCAGTTAACTGGCAATGTGATTAAGATGGTGATCATGATCTTCAGGTTGAATTAACAGTCAGAGCACCATCTCACTACAATTTCACGCAGGAGGTAACTTGTTCTGAAAGCCACGTGCAAGAGCAGCAGTTTACTCTTGCCACCCTCAAGTTGCCAGGTGTGAATGTGATCAGCCCCATGCTTTGCAATAAGGGGTCGGCTTTGAGCTTCTCTTACCCAGACTTTTCAGCTTCTAAATGTGAATTTCTAATTGAGGTTTTATTAAATGGTCCAAATGCACGTTTGCGTAGAAACCACGCAACAAAACAACAGGGGGAAGAGTCTTCCTTCTTACTCCATACGGCGCAGTTCGTATTTGTCACACATGTCATTTTCTTCTCCTGGCTGAGTAGCTGGGTGATGAATTTCAATGAAAACAATATAGATCATTGCTCCAAGTACACCCCCCAGCATAGGGGCAACTACAGGCACCCACCACCAGTTATTTCCAGCGCTGAAAGACAAAAGAATCCCACAAGAATTATCATTGTGACTTCACCTACCCCTACAGTTTGCAGTGAACAAATATGGTGTTGAGCTACTCATTGCGGAGTTTTTTGCAGACCTTTCTCTTTTGTCTTGTGTTTCTGTAAATGGAGGATTTACACATCTGCTCAGGATGTCATGTCTTTTCTCTGTGTTTAAAATGTGAGGTCTTTCAGGAATAACCATTTATACACCAAAACCTTGCATGCTTTTTAGAATTGCTGTTTTCAGTAAGGAAGTCCAGCATGTTTACACCCACTTTGATCTGTCAGAGGAACCCTACAGGAAGCTATCAGGGCAGCTGTTAACCTCTAAGAATAATTACTTTAGCACTCTGTTGCATGAATTTACGGATACTTGAATCATAGAATCATAACGGATTGGAAGGGGCCTCGAAAGATCATCCAGTCCAATCCGCCTGCAAAAGCAGGATCACCTAAACCAAGTCACACAGGAACCTGTCCAGTCGGGTCTTGAATATCTCCAGTGAGGGAGACTCCACAACCCCCCCTGGGCAGCCTGTTCCAGTGCTCTGTCACCCTCACTGGGAAGAAGTTCCTTCTCAGGTTGATGTGGAACCTCCTATGTTCCAGCTTACAAGCACTGCCCCTCGTCCTATCACTACACGACAACGAGAACAGCCCAGTGCCATCCTCCTGACACCCACCCCTCAAATATTTGTAGACATTAATGAGGTCACCCCTCAGTCTCCTCTTCTCCAAGCTAAAGAGACCCAGCTCCCTCAACCTCTCCTCATCAGGGAGGTGTTCCATCTCTTTTATCATCTTCGTTGCCCTACGCTGAACTCTCTCCAGCAGCTCCACATCCCTCTTGAACTGAGGAGCCCAGAACTGGACACAATACTCCAGGTGTGGTCTCACCAGGGCAGAGTAGAGGGGGAGAAGAACCTCTCTTGATCTGCTAACCACCCCTCTTCTAATCCACCCCAGGATGCTGTTGGCCCTCTTGGCCACAAGAGCACATTGCTGGCTCATAGTCATCTTGTTGTCCACCAGGACCCCCAAGTCCCTTTCCCCTACACTACACTCTGTAATCTGTGATTGATACTTGAACCCGCAGTTGGGTCACAACACAAGAGTAGGACAGGGCTAATCTTCCTGCTCCATATTTACAACGATTCTCTGTCCAGAGACACAACTTGGATGTGCATATCCTGCCTTTGGAATGACTTGTGTTTTGTCCCGAGGATATAAAACAACTCTTGGCATTGTTCTATTGAGTTTGTAGATCTGTTTGTTGTTGAGTATTGAACACCTGTTGAACTCCTGAGTTCCTGGAACAAGCATGGACAGGGGTTTTGTTGAATTAATCAGCACAGTGAAATCTCTGTCAAGTACTCCTGCGTATTTTGGGGCATGTGTGCGTGTATGTGGGCACAGAACAGAAGTGGTTCTTGGCAGGTGTCTCCCTTGGCTTGTTCTACAAGCTGACATGTGGCTTATTGGCTCCTGCATGACCTTCTCCAGCTCACAACCTCTGTTTGCTGCAGCAGCTGCTGTAGGCTGTGCTTCAGACACCCTCTGTTAAGGTGGTGGTGTGAAGGCTTTAGAAGGGGCAATGCCAAAGCTGAAATGGGATCGTTGACATAGCTGAGCTACGAGTCTCCGCAACACTTGATCCTGCTTCACTGACACAGGAGCAGGAACATATTGTGACAAGCACTAACCCTAACCTTGGCTCCCTTAGATGCAGCTCACAGCTTTGCTTCCAGCCACGCAGGAAAACAGCTCTGCCTTCCTCACCCTTGGCTATAGGAAAGGTTTGTGTCAGTAACTGGAGTGGGGAGATGCTGGGTTCAGTCATTCGGGTGGTGTCCAGCAGCGCAGAAAAGGGTCTGACTGCTGTTCTCCACTCTGGGAAGATGCAGAATATTTCAGAGGCCACTTCACCCCGAAAGCCCTGTGTGGACAAGAGGAACCCTTTCCCTTTCCTGAATGCCCTTTAGTTTAGTTCAGGCGACTTGTCCTTGGGGCTGGTGGCCACGAGGTGTCACCGTTATCCTGCCCAGAGCCAGGCTAGAGCAAGGACATCGCAGAATCATAGACTGGCCCAGATTGGAAGGGACCTCCAAAGTGCATCCGCTCCAATTCCCCTGCAGGGAGAGCCTCAGCTAGAGCAAGGTGCCCACAGCCTTGTCCAACCTCACCTTGAAGATCTCCAGGGATGAGGGCTCAAGTTCCTCCCTGGGCAACCTGTTCCAGTGTTCAACACCCCTCCTGCTAAAGAACTTCCTAACAGCCCACTTCAACCTGCCCTTCTGTAACGTGAAACCATTGCCCCTCGTTCTATCACTCCATGCCTTTGTAACCAGCCCCTCTGCAACCTTCTCGTCGCCCCCTTCAGCTACTGGAAGGTCCCCATCAGGTTCCCCCAGAGCCTTCAGCTCTCCAGGCTGAACAAGCTGAGCTCAGCCTGTCCTCGTTGCAAAGGGACTCCAGTCCCTTGATCATTTCTGTGACCTCCTCTGGACTTGCTCCATCAGGTCTCTGTCCTTCTGGTATTGAGGGCTCCAGAACCAGATGCAGGATTCCAGGTGAGGTCTCACCAGACAAGAGCAGTGAATGTGTGGGAGAACCCACAGTAACCCGGGGTCGGGTGTCCTCTGGCTACCCCATGGCAAGGGAGGGTTGGAGCTAGCTGATCTTTAGGGTTCCTTCGAGCCTAAGGATTGTACCTTTGAGTGCTGATGGGAAGGTCTGTTCTGTGCTCAGTGCTCTGTGAGGCTTCTCCAGACATTCCATGGGGTGTCTGCTCAAAGCTCTGTCTGCCTTCTCGCTGCAAACCAACCTTCCCTATCTGGACACTTTCTTAAGCTTCTGTTCAAGAGACTCCTTAATTCTGTGGGTTTAGGACAAATTATTAGAAACTCTTACATGTCTTATGCCAGCAGTTGTCTCTTGTGATGGAGATGGTTGCCATTTGTGGCACCTCCTGCTAACAGGCTGAGGAGCAGCCACAGTGCTGGCTGAAATGGGTAGAGGGGGAGGATTTCCCCCTGTGACTGATTAGCTCAACAATTACAGATGTGGGATCAGGGTGAGGCTGAGGGGTCCTGAATGATCTGTGTGTGACATTCAGAGTGACTCTGCTGGAGAGCTGAAGCATCCTCAGCACAAGGCTCCACACGAATTCCAGCTAAGCTTTAGGCTGTCAACTGTTGCTGCTTCACTTCGGTCTCCTGTACACATGCAATGCCAGCAGAGCACTAGGAGGTTCAGGGTCCTCCTGGCCTGTCATTGATCCAGAGTTTCCAACTACCTAACAAAGCTCAGGTTGTTCCTAAGTGCCACCTGGATCTGTGCTGTAAAAGATAAGAATGTGGTATCATCCCCCTGCACTCTGTTCTGGATGTAGCCTTGTTGCTGAAGGCAGGCAGACAGACTTCTTCAATTTACACAACCCCAAGAGAGAATCACAGAATGATTGAAGCTGGAAAAGCCCTCTGAGCTCATCCAGCCCAGAACCTATCACCACATCAGCCAGACCAGGGCACTAAGGGCCACAGCCAGTCTCTCCTTCAACACCTCCAGGGATGGGGACTCCACCACTGCCCTGGGCAGTCCATTCCAGTTGTCTGATTACCCTTTGCAGAAGGAAGAGCTTCCTAACATCCAACCTAACCCTCCGCTGGCAGCTTCAGGCCCTGCCTTCTCATCTTGGTGCTAGTTGCCTGAGGGAAGAGCCTGACCCCCAACCTATAGCAGACTGCTATAAGTTTATTCTGGCAACGTCCAGAGATCTCGTATCTCGGTCTGTACACTGCTGTTTTAAAACTTCTCAGTGCAGTGTTTACCGTGGGGATGCAGTCACTTCCTATATGTGAATCCTAAATCTGAACTGAGGGATGGGCTGTTCTGTGACTGGACCACAGCAGAGCCAGGATTCTGACTGTTTTCAACAATAAAATACCCAGCTTCAGCACCCTGTGCCCAGGTTTTATGTACAAGAAAAGCTTGGTGCTGCTTTCTGCTGTGTGATTCCTGTGGATGGAAGCAGATAAACCCAGGTTGTTTGTACCTGAAGTAGCTCAAATGAAATCTCAATCCGAGCTTTTTAGGGGTCTGCACTACCTCCAGGGGTTCCTCCTTGTAAATAACTAGAGAAACAAGCTATGCTAAAACAGACCCAAAAAATCTGCAGAAGGCTTGAAAGACCCCAGAGTGCCTCTTACACTGGGTATGCACAAGCTGTGGATCTGATATGTGACTACCTAGCTGTGCATTTAGCCAGCCCAGAGTGTGTGTGCTCACACGCATGGGGATTGGAGAGCATGCTCTGAAACATGGGAGAAGGAAGGGGCCTTTCCTTCGTTCACTCCTTCACTCCCAGGCAGGACACCAGGCTTTTAGGTGGTGCTATATCTCGGCAAGTGCTCACTGCTAATAAGAGGCTGAATCGATCTGATGTGTCCGTGGCTTTTGTGGCACCCTATAAATGTCCCCACCTAATTCTCTCATGTTTTCTTATTTTTCTCCTGAAAGCTGTGAGACAAGAGAAGGAAGCACTCTGATGTTTTCTGTGACCTCTAGGAATCTTCTGATGTTTTGGGAAGGGTCTGCTTGAAACAGTGATTGATACTGGAGTTAATGCAAATTTGATTTGCCCTGGGAGTAGGAAATCCTTTTTAAAGCCCAGTGCCTAGGGCATGTCTGGCTTCAAGTGCATGAATAGCTGCTTCTGGTATGTGAAGAATTACCTGTCTGTGTAGAAAGCATGACTCGGTACCGTGCTGGATCAGAATCTGACTTTCCTAGGGAACAACATTAGCCAAGAGGATTCGACTTCATATCCAGTTGTACTTACGTGAATACTTCCATGCCCCATCCTGCGACAGCTGTGAAGAGCCTGGGGCCCAGATCGCGGGCTGGGTTCATGGCACAACCACTGTTCATTCCCAAGGAGCACGTAAGAACAATTATGAGAAGTCCTACTGCAATTGGCTCCAGGCCCCTCGGCACGCCGATGTTTCTGGTGTCGAAAATAGCAAATACAACCAGAAGAAGAACAGCTGTCGACATCACCTGGCCAGTGCAAAGATGAGAATGTTGAATAAATACAGAGAGATTCCTTCCAGTAATGAACAGGAGGGCTATGGCAGCTCTGCACTGTGGTGGTGGCTTAGGGCTGGTATTCCAATTTGTCCTACCACAGAGAGCAGCAAAATTTGAGCCCAGTGCCTTTCAACTTCCCAGTAACAAGATGCTTTTGCTGCAAGATGAAACCAAGAAATGTGCTGAGGACACCAGAAAATAAATCTGCAACAACCTGGTGTGCAAAGAATAGAGGATTTCAAAGGCATCTCCTGTGTGAGGTCTGGTGCTTTTCCCCCATGTTTTTTCCTACCAATCTAACACTTTCACTGACTTGAAAATTGTGGCAGTTCTGCCATGCCAGTGCAATTAGTTACCTTGATATCAAAGTGTTATCAGCTTATGCTGATAAATTAGACTAAGTATGCCCATCTTTATCCAGGCATCACATAAGGTAAGGAAGGGGACAAAGAAGCGGTGCCTACATGGTCAGCCGAGAGCACCTAAAAACCGAGCGAGGAATTACCTACGAAGGGAAGGCTGCACGAGCAGCTGTAGCACCAACCTTGTGCATGTGCCAGCTGGGTCGGTGAAGGAAATTTTCTGGCAAGTACTTTGATGGAAGCACTGCTCTGCCTAAGTCAAATGCTTTTGATCTTACAAGTAATTAACTTAAGGGGGAAAAGAGCCAGAAGTCTCAGCGATGTCAAACATCCCGTTTTTCTGATTATAGTAAGTTTAAGTTTGGGTTTTTGTTTTTTAAAAACTACTTTCATTGAATCTGTTCTTAATTTTAAAACATCCATGGGTAAAAAGATCTCGTGGCAAAACCTGTTGATCAATCCGAAGATCAGAATTATCTGTCTTACAAAATTTCAAAACAACGTTTGGATTTTTTTGAAGCCAGATTGCACAACCTTCAAGTCCTTTATGTAAGAAATCCTCCTGCTCCAGCAATCCCAGGTTGTCCATGGCTGACTTACAGACTATTTATTTCACATATGCCTAAAGAAGACTGGTAAATTGACTTCATTTTTCACCGTTGGCTGAGTGGGGTTAGAGGACACAGAATGGAAGCAGAGTGCAGATTTTTTTTTCAGATTCAATAATTTGAAAAATGTCAAATCACAGGAATCTATCTGCAAAGAAAAGGATGAGCTTTATGGTAGCAGAAGACTCATTTGTTCAACTTGTGTTAAACTGGAGGCTTAAGCTTTACTTAAAGAATAACAGGTCCACAAAATGGGTTGTATTTTGCTGTAACCGGATGCAGCTCTGCTGAAGTTTATGGAGAAGCACTTATTTATGATGGGGGAAAACCTCTTGCATGTATCATGTTAAATAAGCGTAGATTGCAGCGATAATTAAGAACAACTTGAAATTACAAGCAAGGTAAAATGCAGCTGAAATTTAACCCACCCCAGCCCAGATATCTGTGGGAGACCTGGGTTTTGGTTGGGGTTCTTTTTTTGCTGCCCAGTTGTACAGTTTTCAGTGTGTTTTAACCTGTGGAGTCAGTTCAGCAGGTGCACTTACCTGATCTGCAAATCCATTTGCAAGGGACAGGTACGGAGCTGGGTAAGTCGCAAAGATCTGAGCCGTTGCGTTGGGTCCTGTGACTTCAAGTGCTCCGTTGCTGTACTCCATAAAAGCATCTGTGGGAAACAGCCATTACTGCAGTGCACGTCTCCATCTGCGCCGGGTTTTCTACGGCTAGTGTGTCTGAGATGGATCTGTGCACTTCAGCCTGAATTGTCTGCTTTGCCTGCACTCTCCACCCAGCTGCTGTGCTCATTGCCCAAGATGTGAGGGGAGAAGCTAACCCCAAAGCTTCAGCTTTTGTTATATTTAAGTTACTGTGTCTTCATACACATTGTAAAGATTTCTGCCTGGTTTGTGTTTGAGCATATGAAGCACATTTTAAATGGGGTGATAGGACGACTCTGTTGAAATAATTTGATGCCTTGGCAAGCCCTGAAATGGTAAATGTAGGAGGACACTAAGATGAAGCACTCAAACATCTGCACTGACAGGCATCTATATTCCCTCATTCTTTGAGGAATGTAGCTAAAGAAGAAAGCACCTGGCTCAAATAATGTGTATGGGGAACCTGGAGCTGTGGAGCTCCTCTGTCTGCTTTTCTACCAACAGGTTTCCAATGGATGCCAGTGAGTATGTGACACTCCTGCAAGCTGAAGGAAGGAAATAGCACAGAAGGCAAAAAGTATTCAAGTGGGTTGTGAAACAATCTTGTACTCCAGAGTAGCAGGAAGGAGTCTCTAGCCTTATATCTAGCACCAAATTCCTGATCTTGGCTCCCTATCCTATCACTCCTTTTGGTAGTGAATCCATCCCCAAACCCACGTGCATGTTGAGGTACTGCTGCATCCTGGCCAGGTCACTTAGATTCAGATGTAAAGCCTGCTCGGGAATCACGGAACCACAGAATATTCCTGGCTGGAAAGCACCTCCCAGATCACCAAGTCCAACCACACATACAACAACAACAAAACACAAACCCTGATCAGACACCAGCACCAAATAGACTCAACCAGATAAAACGCAAAACAAACCACCTACAGCCTCTGCCACTGGAGCAGGTCCTGAAGCACCAAGAGTGGGTCCTGAGACATAACAGTTTGCCAATCCTACCACTAACCTTCTCTTTGGAAGAGATGGGCCAGTACAAGTGGAGCGTTGGAGTAGGTGAGTGAGGCAACCGATCTGAGCAGGTTCATCAAGTCAGGGAGCCTGTTACTGAGGTTCTCCCCCCACTGTTGCGACACACCATGTAAAATACCTCCAGAATGTTGTCATTTTTGTTTTTTGGTTTTTTTAATCTAATACATGACCCTTTTATGGCTCTACCTGGAGCTGATTGCCTTGGAGAGTTGCCTCTAGGGTGGTCTGCAGTTTAGTCAGGAGGGACTTGATCTCATATCCTGTAGCCTCAATGAGTGATGTTGGTGATACTTGCCTACAGGCACTTGGATCAGCCCTTTAATGTTTCTAATTTGCTTGGAAGATGAATAGCCCTCTGTCCTAGCTATTAAGTAATTTAAAATCCTTACTGAGAAATACATGATCTCACAGGATCTGATTTCCCATTAATAATTGTTCTAAATCTCACACCACTTCCTGGGCTGTTAGTGTTTTGGAGAAGTTGTAGGATACCTGGAATGTTTGAGCTTTTCTTTTTCCTTCAGACTGTTTACGCTTCTTTATGGCTTGAGGTTTAGTTCTGCTGTAGCCCCGTGTGGATGCTTCTCTGCCTGCTTGGCTTTCTTTGAGAAACTGGGGCCTCATGGGCTGCCTGACCCCAGGTTTGTCCTGTGAGCCTGCTTAAGGAGTACTCACCATAATAAATCCCAAAGACAGCCGCTGCTCCTACAAACGCTCCCAGGAACTGTGCAAGTACGTAAATTGGTAACTTGGTCCATTTTAATCTTCCGGTCACGCACATGGCTAATGAAACGGCTGGGTTTATGTGACCACCTGAAAAATAAATCACAAAGTTAGGCAAGCGAACAAGGTGGGTACATGTGAAGAAGTGAAAGATTTGTAAAAATGGGGGCAATTTTGAGCACAAGGCTGGTGCCTGCTTTTCTAGATGTTACTCTGCAATTCAGTGCTGACTAAAGTAGAGGGGCAAGAAGGAAAGGCACCAAGACACAGCTTCCCTCTTGACGTTTGCAGGCTGTGCTGTCTGGCAGTGTATAAAGCTCTATAGCTATGTAGAGAATCTGCCCTATTACTGGTGATGGGAAGGTCCTCTTCTCCACTAGAGTTTCTGCTTTTTATTTTTGAGGGAGGACTGGGACAGCAGCAAATTCACTCATTTTATATTAAGGACTGTTATTGACTTGTCACATATCTTGAGGCAGATTTAAGTCGCATTTATGTCTCCATCCTCAAGCTGAGGTTGCTTAGGAACTCTGGTTTTCATGAACGTGAAATAAATTAATAACGGGGCTGTCCAGCTTTCTGCTGGCTGGTAATGAGCTCTGCCTACATGGGATGTGGGGATGGCAACAGTTTGTCCCATACAGCTCTTAGACCCTCCACAAAGGTCCACAATAAGGAAACTGAGAAGTAACTGTGCTGGAGCAAGCTGTTCTATTTCTTTTGCATTTAGGAGTAGCTACACCTAAAATCACAACTGGAGAAAGTTGTGGCAACACTAGAACTCTGTGACAATTTTAGGTTTTTGGAAGGCATCTGTTAAGTCCTGTGCTCGTGGCTGTCCTGAACAATTTTTATCAGCATGGAGAAGAACAAAGGTGTTACATTCTTTTGAAAACTTTGTTTTTCACAGCCATGGAGCTGATGCTTAAGAAATGCAACCTGCCAAAGAAACAGAGGAAAGTAAAAACAGAGTAAATCTGGGTTTTACAAGGATGTAGTGGGTCCTTTGCTGCCTTCTAGGTAGAGTTTCCTTTCAGCATTGATGGTTTCCAGGGAGGACAAAAAAAAAGGCCTTTGTCTTTAATAAAATAACGAAAAGAGCGTGACCTTTGTCTGTCAAAAGGCAGCGCTGGAGAAAGGGCTCTATGTACAGTTTCTGTGTTTGTTTGCACTTTGGGTCAGTGAGTCAGTATCTTATGAAACCCAGGCACCTTTGATACGCAATAAACTGACAAACACAGATAACCAGCTGGATAAAACCTCCTTTGTAGCATTTCCAAAACTCTGACCTAGTAGGAGCAGTCATGAATTAACTGAATTCCTCGCTGTGTTTCAGGTTCTTCATCACAGAGGAAAGACAGGGATGGTACCTCAGCGAACAGCCCTTCACGGGATCCTGATAAAGTGTCATCTTTTGTTCTGCGCTCTGGTTGGAATGAATAATTTTCTTTTCTTTCAGTACCTGATGATGTTTCCCATCTTTATATAATATGGGCTGATTATGATGGCCAGGACAAGTTGTAATAATCTTAAAGATGTCTGACCAATGTTAAATCCAGAAAGGAAAAGTCTGGGTGAAGGCTCTCATGCTGACACAGGGGTGTTAAAAGATTATTGGTGCCACTGGATAAAAGATTATCCAGTGCCACTGATAGTTTCCTGGTTTAAAAGAAGTCTGGTTTGGTCAGCGTATTCCCCGTTCTCCTGAAGTTCGCAGGATCACAGTCATGAGTTTGTTTGGAATGTTACAGGGGGAAATTCTTTAGACACGGGCAAAATTAGGTGGAGACAAAGCAGAAAGGGGAATCAGACAAGGGAGCTTGCGTTCACTAAGTGACAGACTGCATACTTTAGGTCACCATCAATTTAGAATTTCATAAGGAGCTGATGTGAAATATTTTAGTGCTGCATAAACGTGAGACTTCATGGCCCAAGAACCATGGGATTTGTAGAATAATTGTGTGTAGGAACTGATACCTAGAAATATTCACTAGTGATGGCATGTTGGATGGTCACAGCCTATTGAGATCCCTGTTCCTGTACTTTCACAGAGAAAATGCACCACAGGCAGAAGCTTTTGTCTTGGGAAAAACACAGGAAGTGCAGAAGTGCAACACCTGCAATTGCTCCGCCGGGCTGGGGCTGAACTCTACACTTCTGTATAATGGTGAGATAAATATCCGTTGAATCATAGAATCATTAGGGATTGGAAGGGACCTCGAAAAATCATCTAGTCCAATCCCCCTGACACAGCAGGATCACTAGACCAAGTCACACAGGAACATGTCCAGGTGGGTCTTAAACATCTCCAGTGAAGGAGACTCCACAACCTCCCTGGGCAGCCCCTTCCAGTGCTCCGTCACCCTCATTGTGAAGAAGTTCCTTCTCATATTGATGTGGAACCTCCTGTATTCCAGCTCACACCCATTGCACCTTGTCCTATCACTAGATGACATTGAGAAGAGCCTGGCTCCAACCTCCTGACACCCACCCTTCAAATATTTGTAGACATTAATGAGGTCACCCCTCAGTCTCCTCTTCTCCAAGCTAAAGAGACCCAGCTCCCTCAGCCTCTCCTCATCAGGGAGGCGCTCCACTTCCTTCATCATCCTCATAGCTCTATGCTGGACTCCCTCCAGAAGCTCCACATCCCTCTTGAACTGAGTGGCCCAGAAATTGACACAATTCTCCAGATGTGGTCTCACCAGGGCAGAGTAGAGGGGGAGAAGAACCTCTCTTGATCTGCTAACCACCCGCCTTCTGATCCATCCCAGGATGCTGTTGGCCCTCTTGGCCGCAAGAGCACACTGCTGGCTCATGGTCATCCTGGTGTCCACCAGGACCCCCAGGTCCCTTTGTCCTACACTGCTCTCCAACAGGTCAATTCCTAACCTATACTGGTACCTGGGGTTGTTCTTGCCCAGATGTAAGACTCTAGACTTTGAAGATGCAAATGGTTAGCCCTGTCAAGTCTTTACAGGGTTGGGTTATATTGATGATGCTGCATTAGAAGAATTTACCTTTCTACGTGTAAACACAGAGCTACAACTGGTTAACGCTGTTCAGCTAATAGGGATGTGCTGCTGAATTGACTCTGTGGTAGTAAGGAAGCTGTTCTGCTCTGCTTCAGTGACAGGAGCAGGGCTGCCTCCGCTGTGGTACATTGAGCACTCAGAAATCTCCTTGCCCATAGTGTCTCTGTAAAAAAATTTGTGTGACAGAAATGTTCAATTTTTGCTCCAGCAACTATTCATGATGGCCTAGTTGTACCTAGAGGTATCTGTCCATGTTTGCTGAGAAGTGGAGTTCAAGGGTACTATTTGCTTTCAAAGAGCAATATAAATTCCAACCTGGTCTAGTGGGAGGTGTCTTTGCCTGTGTTGGGGGTTTGGAACTACATGATCTCTGAGGTCTCTTCCAACCCAAACCATTCTGTGATTTACTAGTAAAACTCTGAAGCAGACTCTGCTCTAACAGCACTTGCTATTGCTGACAACTGTTTATACTATGAAATGGAAGTAATTTAATCACCTTGAACCCATGGCAATAAACGCTGTGGAAGAAAAAGATCAATCACTTACCAGAAACTCCCCCAGACACATACACTGCAATGGTGACTGCCATGGCAAATCCAACTGTTATGGTCATGGGCCCTCCATGGGCTCCTCGGCTGAGGACAGCCTGTCCCACACACCCGCATCCAAGTGCCTGTGTTTTGAAAGGTAAATGTAAACACGTGACTGGGACTACTGGTTCATTTGCAGCTCCCACCGCTGCTCGGCTGTAGCTGAAAAGGTTGTTAAATGCTGGAACAACACTGGAGGTTGAGACCAGTGGCACATCTGCTGTTGTTGCCTTTGCTGCAACGAACACTTGTTCTTTAGTCTCCCCTGTTCTGTGACCAGGAAGACTGTCTGCTAGGAAGGACTTCTCTGTCCCCAGAAAAAAGCTTTCAAGTGAGATGAAGGGGTACAGATCAGAACTTGGAGGCTGAAAAAGGTCTCGCAGCTTTGATGACAAATCTTGACAATCGAAGTGAAGAGGGCGTGAATTCTGCACGGCGAGTTTTCAGTTCCAGGTTGCTGTTACAAGCAAGGAATTAATTACTGTACCAGTTATGAAAGATGGTTTAGAAAGCTTTGGAACTCTGGAATGCGACAACTTTCTGGAGTTTAAAGTGTGTGTTACTGGTAGGGTGCATTGCGCTATCAAAACATCTCACTTGCTCTGCAGCTCGAACAATTAGCTCAAGCGCAGATACCTGAATAATTCACGCTGCGGTGTTCTCCGTGGAGTTAAATTAGCTTCCATTTTACATTGGTTCCCCTTAGAATGAGGCTCGGCAACACATTTTAAAGCTGGTAGGAAAGACTTTCAGAGGTACAGGAAAGTTAGACTAGCTGATCCATTTCTGCCAGAAATCAATTTGCATCTTTGAAAACTTCCTCTTTAAGTACGTGTCTAAGTGCTTCACTGAGTAGGGACCCGGCAGTCTGTGGGAGATACCAAGCGGTATCTGTAGTCTGAAAGCTTTTACCTCTGTGCGGCTGTGAGCTGGGTCCCACCACTTCTGGGACGTGACTAGATTTATCATGAACAACCTCAATTACTTTGTTAAATTGGGTATACACATTACATCCCTCCTTCAGCGACACATTGGGATCTGATTTCTTGTCCTATAAAACCATTCCATGTTAGCCAATCCATCTGCTTTGGTTAATCTTGCTTTCCTTTAGTGTTCTGCTGCTATTGCTGGCACCAGTGACGCTATTGCACGTACGATTCGCTCGCGCTATGAATGTTTGAATACATCAAATTTTAGTTCTTTTTTTGCAGTTGCACTCAGAAATCGCAGAGTGATGGGAATCACTCTGCCCTAGAGTCTCTCCTTTGTAGCAAAAAGAGTTGGTGATTGTGGCTCGACAAGTGAGTCCTGCTACAATCAACACAAATTAAACAGGCAACATCATCCTTTTGTTTCTGTTATTTCCCCAAGGGTTCTTGCTAATGCTCAAACGTGACAGAAAAGCTCTCAACACAATTACGCTCTTCTCCAGCTTTGCGATGCAGATGGAGTTTCTGTTATAAAAACACCTCGAGACTCTGTCACATATACCCAGGTGCAGCTCTTGCCTCGAGGTCACAATCACACAAGCAAACAAAACGCTGTTTGGTGCCAAAGTGTCCCAGCTGTTGGTTATGTAAGAGGAGGGTGGTGTTAGATAGCAGTCACTTATTGGGCTGTGTAATTGGAAGTTACGGGACGTACTCCAAGCTGCAGCCGACCGCTGTGCAACGGGTGACGTGCGCTTGTGCGAGGCTGCTGGGATCCTGTACTCAGTGTTTCATGCGGCAAGCACAGATGCACAAGGCAGGTATAAAACCAAATCAAAATGCATCTGAGTTGTTGGCAGATGAAATGGCATAGTTTAAAAACTCACATAAGACAATTCTATTCGTCGTGTTTAATTAATATGGAAATAATAGGTACGCTGGATTTTTAAAGTGTAGGATGATGGCATGTGGCTAGAGGATGTCCTTCTGCTAACCAGCCTCAGACAGGCAAAGAAGTCACACAAGCCAGGCTGAACACAGCTGCACTGGCTTCTTGCTTGGTGGATGCTGGAAAACGACTGCCTGCTCAGGTACAACGGAAGAAACTTGCTGTGAGCATGGTCAGTGCGTGCCCATTCTGTGATGGAAGAGAGTGGGAAATGAACCACAACCTGATGATGTTTTCTCCATCCACTGTCATTTTAAGAAACAGAGAAAAAATTGTTCTCCTACCTGTGATGGCCAGGTTAGCACAACTGGCAACTATCCCTTAATCATGAGTTTACGTGGGCAGCAATTTAATACCCTGTGAATCTTTGCTTGGCTGAGTTAAGACTGACTAGATTGTCAAGCTGAAACTAAATATTGCCAGGCAAGGCCAGGCTTAGCCATCGGCTGCGCCCACACAAACACATTGATTCAAGCATGTGGAACTGATGGGAGCTTACTTTATGGTTCATACTTCATCTTATCTTGTCTTATCTCATGTTACCAGGTTTTCGTCTTTGCAGCTGTCTATAGCCTGATCTACTTGCATTTACTGGAGCAGCTTCACTACCGGCTTTTTGTTCACAAGGTAATTGGATGACTGTCATAAAAAAACAAGTTTGGCTGTGGAATAGCTGTCTGCATGTTCTCTGCCAAAAATCTTGCTTCATAGGTGTTAGACCCATCTCTGTCTTGGCTAACAAGACTGAGGTTAGGGAAGGAAAACAACTGGCCTCAGTGAGCTTGAGGTCCTGTTACTTCTTTGAAGCTCACGGTACTTTATCTCAGAGACACAAAAGACCACTACAGCTAGTAATGATCCCCCCCCCCCCCCATTAATATTCCCCTGTACAGTGAGTTTGGGTGTAGCTTATAAAAATAGTAAACAAACCTTTCAGATAAGAACCTGGTTACTGAATTGACGGTGTCTGAAACATTATTTACAGATTTATTTAGGAAGCAGTCCCACTCAATCTGCTGCATAATGAAGTGTTTTATAGGAATCAGAAAGTGTAAGATCTATGAAGAACTGAAGCTGCAGGACATTGTTGCAGGAAAGAGCAGTCTTCATCTGACTGCGTGTTTCATACTTGTTGTCTTAGTTGAGTCAGATAGCACTTGTATTTTTACCTAACCCTAACAATTTTATCATGCCAGTCAAACAATTATTAAATCCTTTAAAAGCACACTGCTCTTAGACTGTCATTCAGTAAATGTTTTGGTAGGGGCAGGGAGAAGTTCTGTACAGCACAATTTAATCAAACTTGGAGTAATAAAAAAAAAATCACCATATCCTTTCTGCTGATGATCTCCTGGGATTCAACCAATATCCTCGTGGGTTCAAATGGATTTCCCTCATTTTTTTTTTTATTCTTTGTTTTCAGATTTGCTAGCTAATAAAATAAAGCTTTGGGAAAAAAACCCCACCTTGATCATTTAGTTAATTAAATAGTATAGTCATAAGCCTTACAAAGATTGCAGGTTTTTATTGATGCAAAGCATTACTTCTTGGAGACGTGAATGTAAATTTAATAAGGCTTTGGATGAATTGTGTCTATAAAGCTTTTAAAACACAAAGATCTGGTTCAAATAGCTCTGTAGGAAAAAATACAGGGGGTGAGGGGAGAAAGAGGGACAACCTATGCAGCATTATACTAACTGATGCTTTTAAATTTTTGTTATTGCTTTTGCACATGTGATAGGAGACAAATACAAGGCTCAAACCACCCAGAGAGAATGCAGAGGTCTGTGTTCGCTCGTGTTTTATGGTGATTAGGATTGCGCTCTTCATCTCCTGAAATGCTGAAATGCTTTTCCTTCCTGAATTTTATAGGGCAACCAGCTTGAGTCTCTTCAGCAAAGATTATTTTTATTTTCTCAGTATGTTTGGTAATTCAGTAGAGAAAGGAAATGAAACATTTCATATTCAGATAGAACCTTTGAGGAGTGTGAACATAGCCTCTTGAACAAAGGGCTAGGAGGAAAAGGCTTGTTGGTCCCTTCTCACAACACAAGACCAAGACCAACCCCCACCCCTCTCCAACCTCCTTTCAGGTAGTTGTAGATAGAAAGGTGGTCTCCCCTCAGCCTCCTTTTCTTCAGACTAACCAGCCCTACCTAGGTCCCTCTGCCTCTCCTTGTTCTCTGGACCCTTCACCAGCCCTTCTTTGGGCTCTCAAAAGAGTCTCTTTTGGACTCTCAAAATCTTGCTTGGGCTGAGGTGTCCAAAACTGAAACCAGTGCTCAAGGTGTGCCCTCTCCAGTGCCCAGTACAGGAAGACAATCACTTCCCTCCTTCTGTTGGTTACACTATTTCTGATACAAGCCAGGATGCTATTGACCTTCTTGGTCACCTGGGCACTGCTGGCTCTTGTCCAGCTGATGATCAATCCTCCAGCCCCTCTCCCCCAGGCCCATAACATTGCACTGGGTTGTTGTGATCCAAGTGTAGAACATAACGCTTGGCCTTACTGAAGCTCCAATGGCTGGCCTGGACCCATCAATCCAGTCTGTCCAGATCTGTCTGTAGAGCCTCCCTACCCTCCAGCAGATCAACACACCCACACAGCTTGGTGTCATCAGCAAACTGGCTGAAGGGGCACTCAATCCCCTCATCTACATCATCAGTGAAGATGTTAAACAGGAGTGGCCCTACTGATGGCAAACGATGTATCTGCTACAAGCCACTCTTGTTTCATTTTCTGTCTTAACCATAACTTGGCAATTTTATCCCATACAAAGAATGTCCCTTTCGGAGAAGTTTAGGACACATAAATTTTCTTTGTTTAAGATTTCTAGGTAGTAATCCTGTATTGAATGCACTAACTTAAGGAGTAAATTACCAAAAACTACTTCATGTAATGACATCCTGGAATGAGGATTCTAGAGGATGTTTGGTGTAAGGAACAGGTTGTAACTGCTGTGCACTGGAGTGTAGGGCCACAAGGAGACAGGCATGGAAAAGCTTCAACGTTCAGCTTCTCAACTGAGCAAATCCACGAACTGTCATACTTGAGGGTTTGTTAGGCATGACTAAGTGATGACTGATGTGATGCAGTGGTCAGAATGTGAAAACGAGACAAAAAGGGTTGGCTATAAGTAGCCTCCCTTTTCATTAGTTGGACTGTTTGCGGTGTGGAGCTGTCATGCATCCATTCATGCTTGTCCCCTCTATCCTCTACACACGCTTGCTTTGAAAGGAGTTTTGTGAGAGGCTCCCACCTCCAGCTGGAGACTGAGCTTTGGGGCAGGAATATATATTTACACCCCCACTTGTCTTTGCGTGCTGAGTGGAATAAATGGAAGCCTGGGTTCTGCTTCAGCAGGAAAGCACCTGCTGGCTCCTGTGAGGCTTCTTTCTGGGAAACTCTGTTCGGTGAGATGCTCTTGAGAGTGAAAATGAAATGCAAACAATGTTAGGTGAGCAGTAGCCAGTAAAGCAGGCCAGATGGCCCATTTGGCCTCACTTTTTGGGACTGTTCCCATTCAGATGTACTTAATGGTGTAGGCCAGAGTAAATCCCATATTGTCTGAGAGCAACACAGGCAAGTTCCAAAAGGGAAATACAGAGAGAAGCAAGATTAAAATCAGAGACTGGAGGTGAGGTCCAGGCAGAGTCACTGTGAAGTCAGAAATCGTCTATCTGATGCTGTGTGGCTGCTTGACTCTTGCACTGGCACCTAGATATCCCCCAGAGCAATCCACAGCAGCACTGAGAGGAAACACACTGGAACAGGAGTCGTTTCAGATGACTAAGAGTTGTCCAGAGGCTGGAGGGACCCATCAGGCAAGTTGATTCCAAACTCTACATTTTCCATTTCCTGGAAAACAGTTCTAGCCTTCTCAAACGTTCATCAAGATTACCTAGACAGGTGATAAGGGAAGCAGCTCTGGATACCACTGGATCTGCCTGTACCAGAGCACTTCCAGGTTCCTTGAGTTTATTGTTCTGTTTATGTGCTCTGAGGCCATGCTGCAAGGCAACCCACACCACGTTCAGTAGGGATGACCAAGAGGTGCTCTGGAAACTTGGTATCACATGACTTTCTCAAGGCTTGTTGGCTCAAAGCTGTTCAATATCAACAGCCAAAGTCCTGGTTTTTGGCCTGATGAGTGAATCACGTTCTAGATATCCTGAAATGAACCTTAGTCTGTCCATTTTTCAGTTTGGAAAATACTGCTGCAAGGCCTGAGAGCTACCAATGAGGGCAGTTTAAGCTCTTAACAGCATGTGGTCTGTGATTATGTTCTCCCAAAAAACTTACACAAGGTGATTTGGAGGGGGAGAATTTCACCTGGCTCCTTCCAGAGGTGCTAGTTTGGTTGAAGACTTGGTTACTGTCAGCAGTGACTTCCAGGAGAGCCTGGCTCTGGACAACCTGGTCTGGTGAGAGGTGCCCTAGTCCATGGCAGGGGCATCGGGACTAGGTGATCTCTGAGGTACATGAACCATTGTGTGAGCCTGTGGGTGACAGAAAGGTGCTTTCCCTTGTTGCCTCTTGGTGCAGGAGCTCTCTGCAGGCTGCACAGCTCATCACAGTGACATGAAATGGCTTTCAGCAAACACCTGAATCAACTGTGCTGGAGGCTGTGAACTCTTGTCTCACTTTTGCTTAGTAAGAGGATTAAGACACAGCACTAGGCTGGTGAAAGAAAGCTGTCGCCTGTTTTGCCTATGCAGGGTCTGGGTTTTGAGGATTTCTGCCTTGGACTGGCCAAGGCAGCCCCTTGCATTAGCTCCAGTTTAAGGATGTAATGTTTTTCTGTTCTGAAAGGGAACCCCTTCCTAGCTGACTGAGCCTGAAAGCAATAAATAACAGCCTCTTCACAATAAATGCTGTTGACTGCTGCTAACCTGCACAGTCTAAACATTAAGCGAAGCACTCCAACACTGAGAAAGCTACAGTTTAATCCAGAGGAGGCTCTTCTCAGCTTTAAGCCAAGGCTGAAGCTCAAAGGGGTAAAACAGAACTCAAACTCAAATTACCAGCAATGATTTTGCAGCTCCATTTTCTTCTATATTTGTAAGGTGAATATACTAGAAAATGGGCTCTGGGATTGCATTTCCTTCTAGGACATTCAATAAAACCACTTGCACTCTAATCGGCACCCTAATACGGTTTCTTCTCTCACTGAATTGTATTAATGGAAAGCGGAGGCTGACGTTGTGGTGAAGAGACAGAACTGGAAGTCGGGTGATGTGGGGCAGGCTCAGAGTTCTACCACAGGCTTCCTGTGCCGTCTGCTCTGACCGGGTTTCCTAATGTCTAAGAGGAAGATAATGCCATTTCCCTTCCTTGCCAGGGCACTGTGACATTTAATTCATCAATGTTTGTGAAGTGCTTGGTGCTCTGTGCTTCTAGATGTGCTCCTTAGTGTAATAAAGTCTCATGGATGGTGTTACATTCAAGCATAATGTCACTTTACTGCCTGTGCTCTTCAGCTGGCCCAAGTATCGTAAAGACCATTATTTTCAAGTACTTTATGAGCTACTGGAATTTTTTAGATGACTTACTCGAAATTCAGCTAACTCAGAGTTATAAAACATGCTGTGATACTACCACGCCTGCTCCCTGTTTTAGTCCTGTCCTTTTGCTGTGATGAAGTATTTAGCAATGAACAAGACTGTTTGCCTCAGTCCAAGAGGAGGAAGAAAGAGTTTGGCACAAATACCGTAGCTGCTCCACTTCCAGCTCTGCTACTGAGCTTGCTCTCTGCCCTGGTAAATTACAGAGCAGAGCTCTGCCTCCCAGTGCAAAATGCACAGGAAAATTGAGCAAGAATTTAAATATAAAAAAAGCTGGAGATAGGAAAGCGGGGCCATTTAATATTTATTTCAATGGCAGCCGTACTGCAGGACGTGGCAAAGGTATAATTTATGTACAGTAGAAATCTCTGAGGGCTGGCAGTGCAGCTCCCAATAAACTCACAGTAAATCACACAGCTAGGTTTCCATACTGTGCAGGAAAAGAAGTCAGCACCGACTCTCTCAGCTTGCAGCACGGGGCGTTTGTGAACGCAGATGGAAGTTGTGCATGGGAGGATAAAGTAGAAAGCTGAATAAGCTGCCGAGTTTTTGAACGAGAGAGTGTTATTAACAGTCACTGTCCACATTCGGGTTGTTCAGAGAGTGGGAGGTTACTGAAATTCCGCTGCTCTCTGCAATCAGCTACTCGGCAGACAGTTGCGATACATAAATCTATTTTTAACAGCCAGCAATAACGGCATTATGTGAAGAAAGGAATCACAAACTTACCGTAGATAGAAGCCATTAATTCATTCAAGGCTGCACAGTGTTGGTCAGGCAGTGCCAACGCTGCTGGTGCGGCACAATGCAGAGCATTCGTGTCCTCTCACAAGCACTGTCCAACATTAGCTTAAGAAGGAAGAAAGGAAAAGCAGCTGACACTTACTATCAGTATGAAAGTTCCCAGGAATTCTGAGAGGGCTTCTTTAACCAGGCTGTTCTTCAAGGCAAATTTCTCCTTTAAACTCCTTTGGCTTTTCCGGTTCATTTTGGCGTCCTCTCTTGCTCCTGTGCCCTGGTCGCAACTACACACACACACACACAAATTTGTTCCGTGACCGTCCCTGCTGCTGCTGAACTTTCACACTTTTACTTATACATTGAAATATGAGATTTCATCTTGTACAGCCAGTGAAACCATCTGACTGCAAGCATTGACAGAGCTAACTCAACATGCCCTAACAATTCATCATGAGCTTTCCATCCTGCGCCTTCTCCGAGCACGCTTCTATTTATACTGGTTAGATAATACCCGTACGCTCATAATCAGAGCTCCTCTCATTTTCTGGCAGAAGCGATTAATCATTACCTCTCCTACTTTGGTACCATTTATTTTATTTATTCTTTCTGGCAAAAGTGAATGCAATTCCTTACTGTCACCCTAATCAAAAAGAAAGGCAAAAAGAGAACCCACAAAGTAAGGAACACCAAAATGCAGCTTGTCTCTGACCTAGATTGGGATGAAACCAGGCTACAGGAGGCTGTCCAGAAACTTTTCAAGGGGAGGCTGTAAAAGCCAGAAAGCGCTCGGGAGAGTGCTGTGCCCTACCCCACAAACAAAAGCTCATGTCTTGTCACTTCTGAAGGATTTCAGTGGCTAATGAGGAATCCTACTTTGGTGAAGAATGTCGAGTTTGAACATTCAGTCACAATTTTGTGGACTAAATGCTTTGCTCTTGAGTGACCCTCCTCTCCTGCTCGTTTACAAAAGAGCAACGCAGCTGAATAAATTAGGAACATTTAATGAAATCTGCTGCAGGCCAGTGACTCCCTTTAAGTCTGAATGTGTGAGTGAGGCACTGAGTGACCACGCTTCCCCTATGTTTAGCTTAGAAGTGCATAGGTGCTATGATACAAAGCATTTTAATGTTGTTTTCCTTGGTCTTAAGATATGAAGTTGCCCAGTACCTCAAAGAATTTGACCTCCTAAAGAGAAATGCCTTTAAGCACCTTGGCTGGTTCTATCAGAGGGTGAGTGATGTGCCATTGAGTTGATTTACAAGTACTTTCCGTTGCTTGCCTTGGCACCAGAACCTTAGCTTAGTTCTGGCAGATGATTTTGGCATGTGTTGTAGATCATAGAATCATAGAATCATTACGGATTGGAAGGGACCTCGAAAGATCATCTAGTCCAATCCGCCTGCAACAGCAGGATCACCTAAACCAATGCCTGGGTTTGTATCTGTCCTAAACCTTTCCCACCTTGGTTGTGAACATGTTTTGGTCTGTCTGTGCTGCTGTGTGCTGGGAACAGGACAGAGCTTTGCAGAGTTGGGAAAATGAGCCATTTGAGTTAGCCCATCAATGCTCTGTCTTGCCTCAAGCTAGAGCCTGACGCAGGTTGGCTGCGGTTGTAGTCACCTTACCAGCACCAGTTTCATCCCTGAACCACCCACTTCACCTCACCACCCAATTTTAATCCTTAACTGCTTTTCTGTACCCTTTTACCTTTCCTTACTTCTGCACTCAAATACACCTTTGGCTGATTTGAAAGCGCTAGCCAGTGGAAAGCCCCACAGCTGGTGAATGATGAGATGGCCACTTCTGTAGTGGAGAGCACCTCTGTTGTAGGACTTGCTACAGCTCCTGGACTTGCCTGTAGTGCAGGTCCACACTTGCAGAGAGCTGTGAGCTGCCTCTGGGAAACTCCCGTAAATAGCTTGTGTACAGCAGTAAGAAAACCTTTACCCTACATCACTGCAAAACAAAGACATCCTTCAGGACTTCAATTATCACAGCATGCTAAAGTACATGTTTGTTATGCAGAAGGATGTTACTGTAGAACTATAGAAGGATGTGAGGGCAGCCACTCATTACAGCAGGAATGAGAGAAACCACTTCCTCTCTTCCAGGAAAAGGAGAAAGAAATACATTTGTGAAAACAGCGTTTGGTCACAGAATCATAGAAGTATTGAGGCTGGAAAAGATCCTCAAGTCTGGTCCATGGCTGTTCTAATGCTGTCAGAACAGACCATAGCAGAAGTGCCACTGGTCCACTGGGCATTCGAAAGAGTCCCCCAAGGGACAACAGGACTGTCGATGGGACTTTGTGCCAGGAAAATGAAATGACCTGAAATCCATAGCCACATAGGTAAGGCTGATACTCTGCAGAAGAGTCATGTGGACTGCTAAGGGAGGTTGTGCCTCCCAAAACCACTGGCATTCTTCAAAGGCTCCAAGAGCCACATTCGTATAGAGATTCAGGCTTGAAATTGTGATCAGCATAATCACAGAACACAAGACCATTGGCACTCTTTCCCCAAGGCAGTCTGAGCTGGACTATTTATTCTCTTCACCTGGCTTCATGCAGAAGAGGAATTCACATGACGTGGACAACCTCACCAGTTTTATTGTCATCTTCACTCCTGTGGAAACGGCAAAGCAAAGAATGATCCACATAGCTCCCACAGTTGGAATCCCATGGGTCACATTCTGCAGTGCACTGAATTTTTAATAACACATTATTCAGAGTATCACATAAATTGTTATTACTGATGTAGTAAAACCTAAACCAACACAGCTGGAGAGACCAGGGCTGTAAATGCACTGTACTGGAATAATATGGGCACAATTATTTTTAAGTCTAAATCAGCTGATTTTAGTTGAGTTAGACAAGGCTTGAATGTGTTCATCTGTTGTACTGCCTCTGCCTGATTTATATTCATGTTTTCTTGCAGAAACTACTGCCCCGTCCTTACAGGATTCTCTTTTATGGGTTAACCCTGCTGCTGCTGGGAAGCTCAAAGAAACTAATTCAGGTGAGGAAGATCTAAACACCCTGTTGTTCAGCATTCTAAGTGTTTTGAGCACATACATAAATCCTCTAGGTTTTTCATTCTGTCTCTCCTCTGTCCATGGCGAAAAAGTGCTCACAGGGGGAAACCATCTGCAGTGTGCAGCTAGTGTCTGGCTCAGCCCACCTTGGAGGAGGCAGAGGGTGGACAGGGCATGAGGTGAGAATTTCTTTGTTCTTTCTTCTCTGCTTCTGGACAGGGCATGAGGTGAGAATTTCTTTGTTCTTTCTTCTCTGCTTCTGTGATGTCAGCATCCAGATAAAACATTTCACTGCAGATCATGACTGTGCGATCAAACCACCCTGCATATGTGTGTCTCAAGCTTTTTGCCCGTAATCTCTGAGGCCACATTCAAAGCTGCTGATGGTGATTTGAGGGAGAATTAAATTCAACTTTCTCTAAAACAAGGCCCACAACCATTCTTTGTCCCTTCTTAGCCTTAGTGCATAGCCGATGTTACTACAAGCACATAATACATTTTATATAGCTATATAACTGATGATAGCAAACGTTAACATTTATTATAGAGCCAACCCAATGTAGAGCAGTCTCTCAGAGTTCCCAAGCTGGTTTAATCTCAGCACAGATCACATTCCACACCAAAGTTTCCCGTCACAACGCTGTGAGTGCCGGCAAAACTTGCAAGTGCTAAGGAAATGCAGTGCAGATGATTCTGTGCTCCAGTGTTAGCAGCTGCCAGTGGGCTGTGCTCCCTTCTCATTGTGCTGGGTGCAGGTCTGGTATGAGCTTATCTGGCAGGTTACAGTATGAACACATCCAGAGAATGACTGTTTTGGCTTTTAAGGAATAAATCAATCCAGTACAGACAAACGCTTCATCCCACCCAGTTCCCTGCTTTTTTGTCCCCTGCACAGTCCCTTTTCTCAAGCAGTTCTTGTACACGAGAAGGAAATACAAGGGAAGATTATTGACATATCATCATCATCATCATTATTTTACTATTACACCATGTTCTTTTAAAAATAACTTTCCTTTTCTGAATTACAGAATCACAGAATGTTGAAGGTTGGAAGAGACCTCTGGGGATCACTCAGTCCAACCCCCCTGCCAGAGCAGGTTCCTCTGCAGCAGATACCACAGGACCAGTTCAGGTGGGTTTGGGATCTCTCCAGAGCTGGAGGCTCCACAGTCTCTCTGGGCAGCCTGGGCCAGGCCTCTGTCACCCTCAGAGCAAATACACTATAAAAAGCTGTCACTTTTAAAATTGTCAATTTTAAAAATGAGCTTTGATCTTAACAATAAAATATATTTTGGTAAATGCATTAGTGCAGCAAGAGGAACACCTCAAGGTCTATCCAACGGGCTTGATTTGATCTAAGCTCTACGTTTTCTTAACTAGTATTTCTTAACCAGACACTGTCAAAACTGTTCATCATTCTACAGGGCACAGATTCCCTACAGCAACAGGCACCCCAAGATTTGTCATGGCTACCTGTAGGATGGTGAAGAGCGGTCAAACTTCTGAATAAGAGGGATTTAACACGAAAGCTGAAGATAATGAGACATTTGTCACGCAGAGGCCGAGCAGCGTGTTTGGCAAACAAACAGACACAGCTAAACTAGGACAGCAGATTCACTGTTCTGAAACCTAATCGCCACAGGAAAGGGACAGTGTTTCCCGCGTTGGGTTCACCACCCAACCTACCTGCAGCTGTCTGTAACTCAGTGTGGTCCCGTAAGGCTGTCACCCAGCCATGCTCTGACTGTCGGGGATGTACCTGCTATAAGAGCTGCTGTTCCTGGTGCTTTGTCTCCTCTCTCCGGTAGGAGTATTTGTTTTGCCTGTGTGCTCCTGCCACTCATCTCTTGTCCTTTAGGAGGCAACGTGCCAGTCTGACTGGTTTTCTTTCTTTTCATTCCCTTTAATTAATAATGATTCACATTCACATTTGAATGTTTAAATCCTCTCTCTTTACAGAAACATGCTTCTGGGATTCCTTTGGTATATTAAACTCTAGCAATACAAAGATGATAAATTTATATCCGGCTCCTTTACAAAGAACATGAGACTCCAGTGGGACATGTCAGTCCCATTCTTAGAATCCTCATGGTTGGAAAGGACCTCCAGGACCATCAAGTCCAGCCCTCATCCCAACAGCTCCCTAACCTCTACACCATGGCCTCAAGTGCTCTAGCTACTAATTTTTTAAAGACCTCCAGGGATGGGGACTCCACCATCTCCCTGGGCAGCCTGTTCCAGTGCCCAACCACTCTTTCAGGAAAGAACTGCTTCCTCAGATCCAGTCTAAACCTCCCCTGACACAACTTGAGTTCCCTTGGAACTTTCCAAATGAGCTCTTATAATCGAAAAAAATTGTTCTGAGGCCCTTGGCAGACCCTGTAAGGGGTGCATTAGGAGCAGACCCAGGCAGTGGTCTTCTGCAACTTCTGTGCCGTATCTATATTCATTAAGGTAATGAAGCTATTAATAGAATATGTAAGTCCAGGTAATTAAATCTAAGACTTATTTCTTTAGTTTAAAGGGTAATAATAAAAAATTTAAACTCACAAACTAGATCACACATTTAGTGATGATAAATGCCACCTGGAAAGTGCAATACTCCAATATGAGTTAGTTAATTGCTCCCGTTCATTAGTGCTATACATTAGCAGAAGGTCAATGCATTCAAGGCTTGATGTGTTTTACAAATAATAAATTCAAACAGGTAAATTGAAGGGAAATTCAAAATAGGAAGGGGTCTTTTTATAGTGAAATTCACACCAGAATCTCTACAACCAAGTGGCACCTCGGGCTCACGCCAGTGCAAGACCAGATCTCTGCACAAAGAGTTCAGTGAAGGACAGGTCATCTCTTGACTAAAACCACAGGAATAACAACTTTTGGAATTGATAAAGTAAGTCAAATGCCGACAGAGCATCTTTCCAAACATATTCTGCTTTATTGCTACTGTTGCTGAATTACCTGTAGTTTGCTTAAATCCAAGTCACAACTGAAGTCTGAATTAGCCATAGCAGAAATTAATGGTTCTGCTGGGTGTAAAGTGTCCTCTATCACAGTAAAACTGCTCTGGCTTACTCCATTTTAGTAAAAATCATATTAAATACAGTCTTTTTTCATTACCCATTCCTGGTTTTCCAGTAATAAAATGTGCTTGTCCTTGCTAGCAGCAGTCATTTTATTTTTTTACTTAATGCAGAAACAAGGAAAATCAAAGCACAGTTCCTTTTGCTTCTTTATAACTTAAAATATATCCAGACTAATTCTTAAACCATTAGTAATAAGATTTATAACATTAAGACAATTGATTCACTAGGATATTGAAAATTTTCTGGAATAATATTTTCTAGGACCATCATGGCCTCATGGGTGTTGCTGTACAGATAATATTCCTTACACTTATAGCAATTTTTTTACATTATAGGTATAAAACGATCTTTATCTGGAGCAGGAACCGATACCATCCCGCACACAATTCAAGGGTCATAATTCTTGAGATTTCAGTGAGCCTCTTCCAAATGGTCAGGCTTAGGAACATTTAGAGAATTGATTCAATTAACCTGGAGGAAAAAAAGTGCTATAATGTGTGATTTATGCCTGCAGATGAATTAAAATATAAGGTTCTCCTGAAGAGCATTTGCTGCCATCACGAGCGGTAATGAAAATAGCAGGCAATTAAACCAGCACACCTGAGGCTGAAGCTTTCACTGGGGGTGTCAGAAAATGAAGTTCAGATTTTGTAAGCGGAAATCTGAGCTGAAAAATAACTTAGTGGGGTTTTCTTCTCTGATCCTCTTTTTCAATGAGGAGCGATTCCTAAAGCAGAGAAGAAATAGGAAAGAGTCATTTCCTGAGACAGGAGGCAAAGTTGCTCACTAAGGAGCAGAACTATTCTCAGATTTGAAGCAGTAAGAGCCAATGGCTCTTCTTGGAGTAACAGTGACAGGACAAGAGGAAATGGCCTCTGTGTCGTTGGAGTAACAAGTGACAGGATGAGAGGAAATGGCCTCAAGCCGCACCAAGGGAGCTTTTGGTTGGCCCTGAGGAGAGGCTTCTCCCTGGAAAGTGTCCTCAGGCCTTGGAACAGGCTGCCCAGGGAGGGGTTTGAATTGTCAGCCCCTGGCCATGCTTCACAGTCAGGGAGATCTGGTGCTCAGGGACAGGGTTTAGTAGTGAGTTGGGACACCTGGGTTCACGTTTGGGCTCAATGAGCTTGACGGTCTTTTCCAACCTGGGCTGCTCTATAATGCTATACTTTGGTACAGCTGTGCTGCCCAAAAGAGCTATTTGAAATGCAGATAGTTCCACCCAGTTCTCTAGTTTGATGACCAATTTTAGGACAGAGTAGTACAGAGCAAAAAACCCATTGGTACTCTGAGCAGCCTAGGAATCCCTGAATTACATTGGTATCATCTTCAACATTACAGCTCTATCTTTTGCATGCTCTCCTGCTACCAAAGGTCCTGTTTCCTATCAGATGATGTTTGTCTAAGCAAAGCCCTTGTCTGTAAATGATACCAGGTGGTGTGAGTGGGTGGAGAAATTGAGACTCTCTTCTTGGCAATTGGTGGACTTCCTAATTCTGTTTGGCAAAGCTACTGTTGTACTTGATGAGAACCCACTTGTAGTCTTGGCACTAAGCCCTACACTATTGTCTTCGGACATGGTGGAAGTGGAACTGCAGCTGGTCACTTGCTGCTGAGAAGAGCAACAGCACCCATTCAGGACGTTCTTCTGAGGCTATCTGGGGTTGAGGAGCTGCAGCGATGTACCTGTGGTGCTGTTCTCCTCTTGCGGCAACAGGGTAACGGTACCAAAAGGTCTAAAGCTGGTCCCCTCCACCTGCTTTTGCAACCTGAATTGCTTTTCATAGGATCATAGAATCATCTAGGCTGGAAAAATCATCAAGTCCAACCATTAATCTGACTTCTACATGTTACAGGAATGTGGTTCGTATGTCAAGTGGTTAAGAGAGGTCACTTCAGCAGTTCCAGGTTAGGTGGGTTTGAACTCCACATGCCCTGCGATCCCTTTTCACCAGAATCTCCTGAACTCTACTGACTTGATTTAATAATGGACTGTTGTAGTGTTTCCTCTTTGCTGACACTTGTTTAAATTCAGCCCCTTTTTGAAGGCGCATATCCCTGCTCTGATTTATTTTAAAGCAGCTTTTAGAAGGTATCATCCTTGTGATGGAGTGTTAGGCCTTTGTTGACAGTGTGCCATTAAAAATTGGATTTCTGACGCTGAAGAGTCTCACTCATCCCAAGTGTCATCATTTGACACCTCTGCATGTCACATTAAAGCACAGTATCACTGATCCATTTCCTCTGTCAGGAAAAAAAAAAAGGAAAAATGAGGCAGAAAGCAAAATTAGCAGCCTCCATCTTCATTAGTGAGCTGCTAGCTTACAGAAATATCCACATTAACCCTGAAATGCCTCATGCAGAGGCAGCCTTGGTCTCACACTCCTAGACAAACACCAGGAGCACTGCCAGAGGCTTTGCAGTCAACCATGAACTTGTATAACACAGTAGTATCTATGGGATCAACAAATGGGTCCCATAATGAACTCAAGGCATGGCCAAGTCCTGTTGCTGCTTTTTCACCAAGTCAATACACAGGTTTGCAGGTTATTCCTTGCTGCTCTGTTTTGCCAGCTTTAGGCAGCTCAGGTGGCCTTTCTAAGTGGGATAACTTCAACCCTCAGCAGCCTGTTGGGTTCAAACTGCCGGGACAGTTTGCGTCAGTAACCAGAACTTTGGGGTTGGCTGGGCTGAATTAATGGGTTTTATGCCTAGAAGTTTTGACTAAAGAGCATGTAGGGCTTAGACCATCAGTTTCTGATGCCCCTCAGGAAGAAATGCTGCAGGCTGTTCCAGGGGAGGGTTAGGCTGGGAGTGAAGAAGAATTTCTTCCCCAAAAAGATTATCAACCCTTGGCCCAGGCTGCTCAGAGCAGCAGGGGAGTCCCCGTGTCTGGAGGGGCTGGACCGACCTGGTGTTGAGGGACCCGGTTTGATGGTGATCTGGCAGTGCCAGGTCCAGAGTCTGACCCAAGGAGATGAAGGGTCTTTCCCGGGGTTGTCTGTGCTCCCCATACGAACTCCCAGGCCGCACCCGCGGTTGCTACCTCCCGGCCCCCGCGCGGAGAAGGGCCGCGGGAGGGCCTCTAGGGCGGCCCCTGGCGGCGGCGGCGGCGGCCAGTGCTGAGGGCGCGACGGCAGAGGGCAGCAGGCGGCCGGGGATGGCGCCGGGCCTGCAGGTTGGCGGGAGATGATGGAGCCGGGCGGCTGGGAGGGACAGGGTCTCCGCCGCTTCGGTGCCACTTGCCGCAAAAATAAAAGCGAGACGGGGCAGGGAACGGAGAGGGAGGCTTCGCCCCTCATACCCTGCGCCCTCACCCCATCCTCCCGCCACCGTGAGGGGCCGCCCCGCGATGCCGCTAGAGGGGCCTCATCACTCTCCTAAACCGGGGCTCCTCGCGGGCTACTCGGGTGGGTTCTGCCGGTCACGGCACCTCCCGGGCCGGGACACTCCATAGTCCGGGCCCCAGTGCCGCGCCCGGGGCGGGGGTGCGGGGAAGCCCCGGGCCGGGTCGGTGCCGGTGCCGGGGAGCAGCGGGGCCGAGCCGCTCTCGCCCAAGGTAGGACGGGCCGGCCCCCCCGCGCTGCCCCGTGTCCAATAAGAGCAGCCCCGGCCGGCACCTGCCCCTATAAACAGGGGAGCGTAGCGGCGGCGGGGGGGCAGCAACCCCAAACGCATCAGCGACTCGGAGCGGGGGGCTCGTAGCATTATAAATCCCCCCGCCCCGAGACGATGACTTCGAGTAAAATTGAGATGCCGGGGGAGGTGAAGGCAGATCCCGCCGCGCTGATGGCATCTCTGCATCTGCTGCCTTCGCCCGCTCTCAACCTGGAGATCAAGTACACCAAGGTAAGCGCGTCCCGGCGGGGGAGTCCCCGGCTCTGCCTCCACATCTGGAGTTTTGCCGAAATCACTTCCATTCTGCCCTGACCAACTTGAGATTAAAAAAACCTCGAAACTACTAAAAGCCTGTCTGGACTCTGTGTTAAACGGATTCCTTTTGCCAGGCAATAATCGACAC
This sequence comes from Rhinopomastus cyanomelas, assembly GCA_013400115.1. Lineage (NCBI taxonomy): Eukaryota > Metazoa > Chordata > Aves > Bucerotiformes > Rhinopomastidae > Rhinopomastus > Rhinopomastus cyanomelas. The sequence continues at coordinate 237,674 of VXBP01006391.1, read as the reverse complement.
TCCAGGATGACAGGAAGGTTGGGACAGGCTTTGCCGCTTCTCCCCAAGCGGGTGTTCTGCAGGGCAGAACTCTCGGGGCTGATTCCTCCAGCGCAGAAAACCTGGAGGTCCCGAACGCTTCCCCTCCCGTTTGGATGCCACTAAGGGGAAGGTGCTGCTCGGTACCTGCATGGCTCAGCCATAAAATAAACCCTGTTTTCTTGCCCAAATTACCCTCCGTGTGACCGGGGGGCCCTTTTACAGTTCCTCGAAGACTCTTGATACCCCTAGCTTGTTAGAGGCCTGGAGCAGGTCTCTCTGTTAACTTCCCCAACACTCCAACAGTATTTCCAGAAGGTGTGTTTTTCTCTACTAACCTCTAAGACTAATTTTCGTAAAGAGATGATCAAGAACAAACCCACTGGGTGCGTCTAGGCAAACCTGTTGGTTTTCTGCGGTGTTTATGGGACTAACTTGGTTTTGTCAATTTGAAAGGGCTTTAAGAACAGTTATTTGTCTGTAGATGCAATCTGAAGTTTTAAATTCGTTTGTATCTATTGAATCTTCACGTCTTTGACGCCTTCAGTTACTGTTTTCATTCCTGCTGGAGAAGTTTCAAACGTATTGTATGAGCAGATTACGATGTGTCAGACTTGGTTTCTAATTACCCAGTGACTTAATAGGAAAATAAGCACATCAGCTCTGGGAAAAGGTGATAACATTTTTATCTGCTGGAAATACAACCTCAGGAGCTTTAAAGCTGATAGGAAACTCATTTTGGCCCACATAGTTGTATTTTTTCCCCTCCATATCATCACTTTTAAAAACTTTCCATCTTTTCTCCTTTTTTTAAAATTTTTTAAGTGGGTGCCAAAACTAATTTTTCCTCTAATTTGTTACAGAAATTCCATGTTCTAGAAGAATGTTTGGGAGGAAAATGCAACTCTCTTAGATCTTGCCTGATGTTTCAATGCAAATTGCAATATGCACCTTAAAAGAGTGCCTGGTTCCTTGCACAGCATTTCTTTGAAATTCGATTAAATGAAGGATGGAGCTGTTTGATGCCTCCTGTTGTCGTTAGGCTTTGGGAGTATTTGGCACAAATTTTGTTGATTGCTGGTTTCACAGTAAAATGTGCTCCCGGTGTGTTCGGTGGGTAACAGTGTCGTAACCAGTGTGAAGGATGAGTGTGGTTGTGTTTCTCAGTAGAAAATATTTCTGAAAAGGGTAACAATCCCGTGCCATCCTACCTGGGAAGGCATGAGTGAGAGAGTTACCTTTAATAACGGGGGATATACGGTGCCATCGTGTATGATGTGACACCTTTTATACCGATGGAACTAGTGAAGTGATTTTATTTCAATATTAATCCAAACCAAGTATTTTTTCCTCTAAGCCTTAGTTTGAGATATCAGGTCACTTCTGGCTGCTTTAGAAATCTGGTTTAGGACAGGTATGGAATATTTCACTTGGCATACCCTCTGTCTCTGGGGTTTTTTTGTGTCTGTCTTTCCCTTCCCTCCTTTTTCTCTGCAGGAAATACAAGTGATTTATAGATAATTGGAGTCTAGAGCTTGGAGTCTTGTCTTGGGCAGGACTTTTATCCAGGATCCGCTTTCCCACCTTATTGCAAAGAAAAACAATTTGAAATGAAATAATGGATTGTAACTTGATTCTTTCTTTTGGGGGGAGTGGTCGCTGCATGTCTTAAATGACAAACAACTTCCATAAACAATAAATAACATTAGACTAAAGCACTTAAGCCAAAAAAACAAACCAAACCTTACCAAGCCCAAACCTTGTAAAATCAGACATCTGTGAGCATTCCTAGTCACTTCTCTACTGCTTGTTAGCTGAGAATTTTAAATACAGAAGCAGGACCCCAAATTCTTGAACTCTTTATTAGAGCTGTCTCCAAATGTAAAATCTTAACCATTTGGGAGTTAATTCTGTGTGAAAAATAGAGGGACCTGTGGACATTTAAAACCAAGCGAAGTAATTGTAGAAGTTGTTTTGCCAATTAAATTCCATTGCTGCCATTCTAAATTTGGGGAATAGTTTTGTTACGATAGAACATGTTAAAACTTCAGAGATTTATTAAAGATTTATAATACATAAAAAAAAATAAAAATAGATAATTCCAGGAAAAAACTCTCACAACAGGAATAAAAGTGATTTTATTATTTTTTAGTCTTTTAAACACTATTCTATCCTTGGAATTACGGTGACAACACAGTCTAAGGACATAGATTAAGGCAAAAATCACCCAGGTAATTTAATTTATTCAATTATTTAGGAGAATTATTGGAAGCTTGGGGAGTACTCTTCTGGTAGGTTTACTGAAGTGAGCAGAAACTGTATGTCGAGCCCTTCCACTCTGATGTGGCACACAGCAACAAGGTAGTACAATTATATTTCTTGGTGACACTTGCACAATGCCGCGTTTTCACGTGAAATACTCAGCAGTACCTGTTGCCACGTGAATATTTGGGATCAGCCTGTGCTTCTTGAAAAATAACAGCCACTAGAAGTCTTCTTTTTTTTCCCAGCTGTTTAATATCTTGGCATAGTCTCTGTGAAAAATAAAGTGTGTTAGATGTGTGTGATAAGAATTGGTGAATAGGATGGGAACCAGACGTGAAGATGAGTGTTCAGGCACACAGGGCTAACTTTTTCTGCATGGCTGGCAAGTAGTGAAACTACTAATGGGAGAGGTTCTCTCTCTTCACTGTGATGACTCTGTCATTCTCGAATTCTTGGCATTAACATTTGGAGAGAATTGTAGAAATAGGTAGAATGGGGTGTCTGCTGGTCCTGTGTGGAGCTGAGGTTATTCTGCAGCCCAGCGGCACAGCAGCTGTCCTCAGGCATGTTGGCAGGTTAGCTGTCACCTATCTGACAGCAGCCATGTGGACTGACCCTTGGCAACATCTTCTTTCTTCTACCTCCATCTGAGGGGCTGAAGGTGTTTTGACAGGATGTGCCCCTCCTTCCTTTGTCAAGGCACCATCAAATCTGCTCTACAATGTATTTTCACAACGGTTTTAGCAAGTCACATTGACTTTAAAAGACAGCTTAGCATGACACAAGGATCCCTGGGCTGCTGACCTGTCCTCACTCTGTCACTGCATAGTGTAAGAGAGTGAACAGACATTCTCACCTTGCATTATGGTGAGCAAGTAACATAGCTGCATGTCTTATGGTTTGTTCTTCTTTGCCAGCTGCTTAAGTCTGAGAAAGAGTCAAAGAATGTTAGCAGAAAGAAAAGTTGAAGGAGTGTGCCATTCAGAGCTTTTCATGCAGAGGTGCTCTCAAAGGATGAAGACACAGTTCTCTGTGGCAGGGAAGAAGTACAGGAACATTTCTGTACCAATAGCAACCTTTGAATTGGCTGACAACCTGTTTGTCCTGGGTGCAAGAGCTGGCCTCTACTCTTCCACCACAGGCTCAGATCAGACCTGTTTGTGAGCGTATACCAGGTAAACTGCAACAGAAAACCAACTGCAGTGGGTTGCACTGAATGTGGGCAAACTCCTTTGAGTGTGGACAGACAAGAACTGGCATACATATTTCAGGTTCTCCTGTGAGAGTCATTTGGGTCTAAAGGGCTTTGTTATGAGGTTTCTGTATTTTCAGTGCTGTTGCATTTTCTTGGCGTTGCCCAGAAGTGAACTCAGCACCGTGTGCTGTTCCCCACCTGCCTTCCCCTGACTGATCTCACTAAGGTATTTTGATTCTGTGTCAGACACATGAAGTCAGCTAGCCTTGGGGTCAGCTTGGTGAGCACTGGCCACCTACAAAAGGTGGGCACAGATAATTGGAGATGTTTGCACAGAGCAGACAGACAGGACAGCTGCTTTTTTCCTCATAGCAACTGCAAACTGTTTATGCCCTTCTGTCTCATTAGCAGTCCAAGTATTGGATTCCTTCTCCCCACCCAAGCCTTTAATTTCTTCTGCACAAACCCAATTTACACAGGGAAGGATCAAGAAAAAAAATGTAGTTTTTGGGATATGCTGCTCCTGCCTTGGCTTACTCAACTACAGCTGCCATAGCCCTGGTAATTCAAAGGCCTTAAAAATACTGAAACTACTAGAGACTGAAACCAGCCACCACTAGATAGTTTGCAGAAATGTTGATTTTTTTTTTCAAGGATTGTAGCATGAAGGACTTGAGTATTTGTTTGCTCACCAGAACCAGAAGCACAGTGGTGGTCTGTGCTTCAAGAGTAGCCAAACTCATAACCCTGCTCTGAAACAAACACAGCAGAACTTGATTGTGATTCCTGGTCTTCTGATGGCGGATAAATCCCAATTTTGGATACTCTCCACCTCTGGCTGTCCTTGGACAGCCTCACATTGTTTCCTGTTGGATAATTCACTTGTAAGAGCTTATGTGGCTTGAGACATATCAACTTGATAGCCCAGTGGGCATGAGATGCATGGGTCTTTGCTCCAAGAACACTCATGATGTCAGAGCGAGGATTCAATCCTAGCTCTATGGCCTAGTCTAGGCACTGATGCAAACTGTTGACTTGGGACGCATGTATAACCTCGTATCACGAATCCAGGACGGCCTCAGAGAGCTCAAAAAGCTGCTGGAAACCCACATTCACAATCAGGGTCTGGCTGCAATTGAGAAGTGTGGAGAAGCTGCCCTAAATGCAAGTATCCCATCGCGTGAGATCTCGCTGTGGTTGCCGCCAGTTTTGCTGTAGAAGGACCCTCTTCCCAGTGATGGTGACAGAGCCCTGGAAGGGGCTGCCCAGGGGCTTGTGGAATCTCCTTCTCCAGAGAAGTTTCAAACGTAGGGGCCCCTGCTGTGGCAGGGGGATTGGACTGGATGATCTTTGAGGTCCCTTCCAGTCCCTGATGTTCTGTCTTCTGCGATTTTAATAGATTTATTCTGCCCAGCTCCTTTAGTTGTGCAGTGTCTACACAGACAGTCAGATGAGCACATGCTTCTCGGTTTCTCTGCAGGCAGTGCAGAGCAGCAGTCCTACCAGCTGGACACACCTGACCTAGTTCAGGGCTTTAGCGCAGAACAAGTTGTGCACTAGACTTCATTAACTGGAGTAAAGAAACTGCCTCTCAGTCCTGAGGCTCCTGCTTTCTGTGCCACGTGTTGTGTTTTCGTGCAGTACTCGAAGAAGCGGATGCGTTTTTGAACATCCCTAAGTCCACTTGAATGTCTTCTCTGGGGGGTTCTCAGTAGTCAGAGCTCTTCATCTTGAGCGTGGCGTTAGGCTGGTGGGCCACGTAGTCTCTGTCTGTCTGCAGTAGCAACAAGAAATGTTTTTCAAGATCCTGATGTGACTCTGCTCCTGCTTTGCCAGACTCTCAAGATAGGAGTGTTACAGAAGTTACCTCCATGCCCATTCCTTTAATGGCCTCTTTTCCATGAGTGTGTCTAGTCCATTCTGGAACCTGCTGGTGTTACCTGTTTCCAGCAACCTGTGGAGGCAGCCGGTTCCAGAAATCCAGGGGGATTGGACTAGATGATCTTTCACGGTCCCTTCTGATCCCCAATGATTCTGTGATTCTAAGATGTCTGTCAACAGCAACCTGGGATGGATCAGAACAGTGGTGGTTAGCAGATCCAGAGAGGTTCTCCTCCTCCTCTGCTCTGCCCTGGTGAGACCACATCTGGAATCTTGTGTCCGGTTGTAGGCCCCTCAGTACCAGAAGAACACAGAACTGCTGGAGAGAGCCCAGTGCAGAGCCACAGGGATGATGAAGGGAGGGGAGCATCTCTCTGCTGAGGAGAGGCTGAGGGAGCTGGGGCTCTTGAGCTGGGAAAAAGGAGCCTGAGGGGTGAACCCATGGATGTTGGTCAATATGGAAAGGGTGGGTGTCAGGAGAATGGAGCCAAGCTCTGCTCAGGGGCACCCAGTGACACGACAGGGGGCAGTGCGTGTGAGCTGGAACAGAGGAGGTTCCACATCAATCTGAGAAGGACCTTCTTCCCTGTGAGGGTGCCAGAGCCCTGGCAGAGGCTGCCCAGGGGGGTTGTGGAGTCTCCTCTGGAGATGTTTCAAACCCACCTGGCCACATTCCTGTGCAACTGGATCTAGGGGATCCTGCTGTGTTGGGGGGGACTGGACTGGATGATCTTTCAAGGTCCCTTCCCATCCCTAAAGTTCTGTGAAAGTTCTGAACACAGAAAGTTCCGAACAGTCTGACAAAAACAATTCCTCTTCAGTACCCTGTTCAATTCTGTCCTTCAGAAACATTTCCAACAGAAGTCCACCAACCCTCAGTAATTTTATGCATTAAATTTCCAACCTGATGTATCCCAGCAGTCCAGAAATTCCTCATGTTCTTGGCTCAGCTTGTCCATCTCCTTGTCTGCAAAGAATTTTTCCCTGTAGACCTCAGTGAGCTCTGCCAGCCCGAGGTTGTTCACTGCTTGTTCCACACAGTGGAAGCATCGTACCCTGTCTGTCTGCCTTTCCCCATGGTGCGTGTTCACAGCTGCCTTCAGAGAGTCATTGAGAACTTACTGGCATCTGAGCCCTTCCTCACTCTGCCTTTACTACCTCTGGCAAATTCCGCCTACTCTTTGGTTGACCCAATGCATTTAGTGACACTGTGTTCAGTACTCTGAATGGTTGTATCTGCAAACTATGTACCTTACTATTAATGATCTGCTAAAGCAGGTGAAGCGAGATATCGATTGCTAGTGCAGTAAGGAAGGGGCACCTTGCTATTAACCTCTTTCCAGGGAGAATTATCCATTTATTTCCAGCCTTTTTATCTTATCTCTTAACCACTTTTTAATCCATGGCAGGACTTTATCTTTCACCATATGGTTACTAACTTTCCTTAATAGTCTCTTGCTAAGGACTTTATCATCAAAAGCCTTTTTAAAGTCTAAATAAACTATATGCACTGATTCATCTCAGCTCTTGATTTGACTAACTATCTTCCAAGAAATCTCACAGGTTTACAGAGATAAATGACAGAAGATGAGTTCAGTGGTCCCTATCATAAATTCTGTCAGATGCTGTAGAGAGTCACATTCCTTCTTTCACAGGTTCACAATGATCCTTCCCAAGATGGAACCATCACATTTCGCTCTTTATTTCATTGGAAATTCTTTGATTCTCTGCACTTCTGAAAAAAAAAACCCAAACAACCAACCCCACAATTTTTTTCCTGTTTGAGGTTTGCTTGTTTTGGGTTGTTTTTTTTGAAGAGTAGATAGAACTTTACACTCTGAAATAAGTAATAAAAGCTTCAACTTCATTTCAGTGGAAAGACACGTGAGACAAACTCCACATTTATACAGAGACAGCATTATGAGGAATCTGTGGAAATACGACAGAAGCATAGGTGTGGAAAGGTCTGAAAAATCTTCAGAAAGCTGTGGTTCCCAGTGAGGAATCCTCAGATGAGCGCGGCCGTCCCTACTCGAGCACAGATAAGTGCATAGATGGCTATGTTAACACTCAGTAGTTGTATACGTGAAAGGTTAAAAAATGGCTTCCGCGTAAGGGCCCATCCATTCGTTACTGGTGCTTACGCGAGGAGAGCAATTCCTGGTCACACCGCGGCCACCGTGTTGGTTTCTGTCCAAAACACAAGTTGTGTATTTCAGAGTTTGGCTATAAAGCCATATTTCTAGTGGTGTTTGCATCGCCTTTAAGAGCGGTTGGCGTCTGTGACATGAGTGCGATGCATCCACTTTCCGTTCTGCAGAGAAGCTGGGTTTTCCAAGCACTTCATCACTACAAGTATGATATGTGAAGCCACATCAAAGTGTGGCTGCACTAGCACTGCCCAAATAGTCTTCAACTGACAAAGGGAAAGAAGGACTTCATTGTTGTTCACCCAAAGTCAGTTCCTTTCCCAGAGAGCCTAGGGAACTTGATTTTTACCGTATGACTTGAAACGTAATACATTCCAGCTATGTTGGGCTCAAGTGGGAAAATACTTCAGAATAGAGAACCATCCACATCAGATTCTGCCACCCAAGTGAAAATGTTTTAAGGTCAGCTCCATCTCACTTGGCCTCAGCTGGAAGTTAAAATACAAGGACCACACTGACCACTGGCGTACAGAGACCTTAGTCTGTGAGGGATTCCTAGGGAGGGAAGACTTTGAATTTGACTCAAACTATGAAGGGGCATGGGTGAGACAGCTGTGGCAAAGGCTTTGGCAGGTGCTGTGCTTACAGGGAGTATATACTTTGCTGATTTCCACGTGGAGTCCCAGTTTGCCCCAATTTAAAAATAAGCAAGTTGCAAAAATCAATTTGGGAAGTCACAAAGGTGTAGGAAGTGTTGCACAGAAGAACAGGCTGAGCTCAGATGGGAAGAGGATACCAGGAGGCATTATCCTCCTACCACGCTCTGATCGTCTATCTAGCAACAACTACACAAAATTCCTCAGTTTTGGCTTGGAAAGTGCCTTTCCCTACAGAAATTCCAAACACACATGTTCATAGGGGTGAAGACTTCACTCTAAAGAGAAGCTGATTTATTTCCAAAGCAGAGCTATTTAGGTGTGTAGTTTGACTGTCATCCAGAAGCTGAGGTTAACATCCTGTGAATAGGTCAACTGGCCTGAAATTTGGCCTTGAGTGTCTGGAGCTGGACGGAACCTCAAGTCTACATTTAATCTGAAATAGGTCTCCAAGTGGAAGGACCTTCCAGGTCTGTCCTGTGGCTTTGGTCTCACGCTTCAGTGGGAAGAACTCCACTTAGAACATCATCACCACCCCCCTGGTACATCCTTCATGGGGCTTGCTCAGTTCCTGATGCCTCGGCTATTTGAAAAATGGAAGGGGTGAGATACCTCAGTATCCCTCAGCAGCTGATTTCTTTCAGGGACTTTATTTCACCTCTTGGCAGCACAGCTGGGACTGAAGGACCCTTGTCTTGGACATGGCCTTTAAATGGCCTTGGTGTTAGATCTTTAATGAAGATGATTTCCCCAGAATAAGTACTTTACCTATTATCTTCTGGTGTTCAAACCAGTGGCTCTGCTTTTCTTCCCTTGGCCCTACAGATCAAGTTTTGGCCCACATGAGCAGTCACTTCTGGAAGTGTCTCCAGTCTCCCTTCTTTACAGCTTTGGTTGTTTGCAGAATTCACTGCCTCTCCCACAGCCTGTACGTACCTCTTCATTTCACTTAGGCTCCTCTTGGCTGTTTCATTTGTGCTAACCTTGGTTTTTATTAGGTATTTTTCGTCAGAATGCAGAACATTTAGTAGCAATGTTTAATTTTTATTTTGTGTTTTGCAGCTTTTTAAAGTTCACGCTCTGATTTGGTTTTGTTTTCAGTCCACATTTCCTCTTGTATCTCCTTGTTTACACACCCCATTTATTTTCTTGCTTGTGCTTCCCATTTTTAGCCTTGGGAATGCAAATCTTTTAGTCTTTTGCATTCTTAAGCCTCCATGCTGGTTCTTTGGATTTTAATTTCCTAGCTTCAAGCAGGGAGTTTCGAAGTTACTTCCTTTTTAAAAAAAAGCCCCTGCTTCTTGAAGTTCAGTATCCCAGAGTGTGGGGCTTATTCATGTGTTTCTGTCCTGCAACTAAGCTGAAATTATTTATGTGGTAACCACCTCTCAGGGGTTCAGTCAAGGCTATGTCAGATATTGTTTAGATTAGGACACAGAAAACTCCAAATTCTCACTGAGCTGAGGTGAAGTTCCTTTTGCACAAGTCCTAGTGCCTGTATGCTCTTTTTCCACACCAGTGCCACTGGAACGTCATGGCCATTTCTCTTGTGCAGAATTCTGTCAGTACTTGGCTGTTGCTGTTAGCCTTCCTGATCTCCACCACCCGTGCATCCTGGGGTCTGTGCTATGGGTTATGTTTCTCTTCTGAGAAATATCCATGCTATTTCTTACACACAGACACTCCCCCCTCTCTGCAGTCTGACTTGTCCCCCTAGTAGCTTATACCTAGAGATTGTGGAATGCCTCTGATCAGCCTCATCCTTTTCTGCTCAGGGGTTTTTTTCCTCTCTCTGATACAGTCCAGATCACTTCTTTTCACACTTAAGGGTTCTTACACTGGTTTACAGGCAGTTGCATTTCTATTTTCCAAACTATAAGCTGACCTAGATGAAAACTGTGATCTGTTAGCTGAAAAACCCATACATTCCTTTCGGCTCCACCACTAAAACACTTCCCATGACATTGCACCTCACTTTTATTTACCAGTCAACTAGTGTAGAAAGTCTTTAAAATAGAAACTGATTTTAAATTGGCTTTTTCTTTACACCATCAAATTTGAGAAGACATTTATGTGACTGTCAGGAAGATACAGATTAATTTTCTTTTAAGGAACCACTGTGTTTTGTTTTTGAAACACACTTGGAGTTTATTTTAAATGCGCTTTGCATCCAGACATAAAAGATCTGTCCTGATCCCCCTGGGCACTTTCAGACCTTACCCGTACACCTTAACACACACATCTCACATTCGCTTTCTTTCAGCTGTAACAGAAATAGCTTTGCTTTATTCTTGAGTAGGTAGAAACTCCCAAGAAAGTCCCATCTGCCTTTCCAAACCAGGGGGTTTATTTTATTCTCTCCAGTGTCTGTGGTGACATTTGGTTGCAGTGCTCCTGCACCAGAATAGCTCTGCTTTTCCACTTGTCCCTCAGAAATCATGAGAGGAGACTAACTTGGATGGTTAGCTATGCAGACAGTGACCTACTCACGCTGTCCCAATCCTTTGATAGTGATTTCAAAATCTGTTTGTTACAGGCATTGGAACAGGCTGCCCAGGGAGGGGGTTGAATTGCCATCGCTGACCGTGTTTCACTCGGGAAGATCTGGTGCTCAGGGACAGGGTTTAGCAGTGGCCTTGGGACAGTTGGGTTCATGGCTGGACTCAATGAGCTTGGAAAGCTTTTCCAACCGAAATGATTCTATGGTTTGATTATCGCTGAAAGTATTTTTAGCTAGCGACACTCGGCTGTGAGTGTTAATATTCTGCTCCTTCCATCAAAGCTTTCAGAAAACTAATTGATTCAGTCTCACTGTAAAAGGGGTGACAGAGCTCCTTCACAGATGGGGGAGTTAACATTTTAACATTTCTGGGAGCACAGCCACGACTAACACAGACAGGTCAGTGTTGGAGGCAGCTTCTCCTGCTAAACCGGCCAGACTATAGGAGATAAAACCCCTTCTTCTGAATCGGCTATTCTGGGAAACAGAGCTAGGGATGCATTTCAGAGCTGGCGTTCACATGTGGGTGCACGTCTGCAATTCTATGTGTTACAACCCTTCAATAACTTGTTTCCTGGTTAGAAGCCTTTACCTGCTTTCCTGGAGTGGTTCCCCATGACTGGGAACCTTTGTAGTCAGCTCTTCCAGCTGTTTGCCTAAATGGTCTTCAGGGACCCTAAAAGCAGTGAACCTGGAGCAACAGCATTTGACTTCAGCTGGCTCCCAAGAGAGTTTAGTTATTACTTAATGGACTGAGTTGGTGATGTAGCTTATACCAGATAACTGCCCAAGCTTGCATCAAATTAACCTTCACAGCTGGCCGGTGACTGGTTCATCCCTTGCCGATAGCCAGGCACAGGGTGACAAGCGCTTTCTGGAATTAGTGTTGGGTTTTGTATCTTTACATGCTGAGAGCCTCTGCAGTGTTTGGGTGGAAGATGTCTCTGCTGAAAGTGTTGATGGTGATTTTAATGATCATTTGTCACTCACTGCATTGAGCACAAATCCTGCTTGGCAAACAGCAGGGGCACCAACGGGGTCTGCCCACATTCCCGTATCACTACAAGGGGTTCCAGCAGAGAAGAAGGGAGATTGGTTAGAGAGGGGGAAAGAAACACGAATTTTAAAGGAAATGGGTAAAGAAATAGCTCTGGACCATATATATGAACATTTGTTTTTAAGGAAGGCTTTTTACTGACAAGGCTTAAAACCTATTCTGCTCATTTGAGGAACTCTCTGTATGGTTAGATTTTGGCTTTGCTTTGGTCTGTGTTTTTAATGCTGCATGTTTGGCAAAAGTTGAGGGTCATGTTTTGAATTTACACACTGAAATTATTAGTCTGCTTCTATTTAAAGGTAAATAGCTTGTTATTCATGCAAGACTACATCTCTATGGTGAATAGCTTGCTGGTAATATATAAAAATATCAAACTTATTAAATATTGACATTATCCAATCTCTTTTCTGTGGGACATAGTAATAGGACGAGGAATAACATGTATAAACATGAATGTAGCAGATTCCATCCCAACATGAGGAGAAACGTCTTTGCTGGGAGGGTGACAGAGCACTGAAACAGGCTGCCCAGAGAATACATGGAACCTCCTTCTCTGGAGACTTTCAAAACCCACCTGGATGCAGCCCTGTGTGGCTGCACCTAGGTGACCCTGTCTTGACAGGGGGTTGGACTAGATGATCTCTAGAAGTCCCTTCCAACCCCTAACATTCTGTGATCCTATTATTATTTTGCCGTACTCTGAGGTGTTTTATTTGCTCGGGACTGCAGTCAGCTCATGCAAGAACATTTCACGTCCAGTTTTAGTCTTAGCACCACAGTGTACTTGGGGTCTACATTTGCCAGGTACCCAAGCACAGCAGGATGCTCTAACAGCTTAAGCCCAGCTCTCCCCCTCCAACCTTACACATAATATAAAAGAGAATGATCTACTCTAGTTTTCTAAAAGTGAAGTCAGCGGCTTATCAACAGAAAGAATTGGATGAGAAATCAGAACTGAGCTCTGAGCAGAAGGAATCTACCTAAAGGCTTCCTCTCCTCAGCAGAATACTCCAAAGGAAATAAATCAGTATTTCTCAGCCTGAGATACTTCAGTGCAATGCAGCATTGAACGAGAGAAGTGTTGGGTTCCTTAGCATCTTCCTGAAGAGCACAGAGGATTTATAACTCGAAGTTCCTGTTATCTCGCAGCTTTTCCTAACAAACACAATAATTTGTTTTGGAGGCTTTCGCCAAAGACGGCAGAAGTGGTAATCCCTGCGTTGCAAGTGGGTGCCTAATGTGATTTAGCTTAATGCTGATGATGCAAAGCCGTTCTCCCCCAAAGCCCATTAAGAACATCCAATTTTCTGGTAGACTAACACTCCTGCTTACTATTGCAGAGATAAGTGACTGTTTAACCAGGACAATGAAAAACAGTTTCAAACCAGGGCTGCTAAACTGCTCTTTCGGGAAGTTCAGACTTTGAATGCAACTGTCACACACTAGATTCTTTGGTTTTCAGGAGTGGTTTGAATTTCAGTCTGTACAGACATGCACATGCAGACACTTTCCACCACCTTTACTGCTGATTAGTGTAATTATTTATGACATTTTAAGTGTGGTCTACATAGAAAAGGGCTACAGTGATGTAGACAAAATAAGGAAACTGATAAATACTGAGTTTTATTTCATGTTGCTGTAAATCAGCTAATTCTAATGGTTTGTCCAAGATACTGCTTCTCATACTGCACCCTTGTTTGCTTGAGCTTTCTGTGGCTTCTGAAGGTGCAGAACGACCCAAAGGGGAATGTGACTGCATTGTTTAGCCAGGCACGCTAACAGTGAGATTTGAAAATATTTAGGGTGTAGAGGTAGAAGTGGAGACAAACTTTGCAAGAGCTGAAGGCTGCTCACTTGGGTCTAATACAGAGCCAGAGCTTTGCAGGTCAATGGCTCTGCTATTTGTCTCTGACCTAACAGATCTGGAGTTCTTCACATCAAAACCAAGTCTTGCTGAGCTGAGATCAAACGTGTTAAGGTAAGGATCCTGCCGGTGATTTATCGTGCCAGGGAGGGTGATCAGGCCATAAGGGGCCACTGCAAATGAAGTTGTCATTCCAGTGATTTCTCAGGAGCAGCTCAAAGGTGATTTTCTCAGCCAGCTTTTAAGTCTCAATACATTTGCCTGTTGTACTTTTCTGGGTTGCCTGCCGTGTCTGAAATCCTAAAGCAGGAGCATGCATTTATGCAGCAGAGATGATTTCTAAGTAGGAGCTTGCTTTTTGATGGCAATCATTTCCAATGGCACTTGCCTATGAGCCATGAGCTGCTCCATTCTTTCACATGGGAGAATGTTTTCATGTTTTGCATGTGCCAATAAATCGATGGCACTGGTTTGTGTCACACACAACCAACACACAAGACTCACGGCACAAAAGTGCTGTGAAACCTGGGAAGTCTTGTTTGTACAACCCCCTCCTCATTCCCACTACTTCAAATGGGTTTCCAGGATCATGTTCTTAATAGCTACAACTTCATTAAAGTCCAGTGACGAACCAGTAATTGATTCTGTAAACAAATACTCCCTCCTCTCCATGCCTGGTTTAAGGCGGTTTTAGAAATCTTTCATTAGTTCATGTTCTAAGTTACATCGAGCCTCATAATCCATAAAAAAATGCTACCATCCTCACTGAAATCGGTCAGTGATGGCTTCTCCTTGTTCTTTGTGGAAACATAGAGCAGATTTAACTTTTTAGTCATCCTGGCTTGAGAGGTAAATTTTTCTGACACAGTCAAGCAAGACAGTTCTTCTCCAGCAAGTGAAAGGATAAGTGAAGCTCAGGAGCTTAGCATGAGCTACTACCTGAGCTGTGGGACAGTGTTATCGTTCCTGCATTGTGCTACTCACAGCAGATAAAGTCTTATCTCAGATAACGACTGGAAATAAAGAAGCAGAAAGTGCTTTGAGGAGAATCTTTATGTAAGTAAAGGTTCTTCCCACAGGTTTAATAAGGCAGCCAAAAGGAGTGAAGTGTGTGTGGTGGACATTGTTCAGCAGACAATGCAATCTGAAATTTCTTCTCTTTAGAAGAATTTTCTTGAACCACCAGGCACAAACCAGTCCCTTTAATGAGGCTGAATGGGAATAACGGGTGCTGGAGCAGCATGTGGCACAGCAAGAAACCAAAATAGAAAAGGGTACCATCAGGGTTTGGCAGTCTGGGTTTTGTGCAGGGAATACTTGGGGGGTTGGAGGAGGAAAGTAAACATGCTACTGCATGTTGTTAAGACTTATTTAATCTTCTTAACTAATTACTCACACTTCCTAATTCAAAATCATACAAACAGAACCCGTTTAGATAAGCAGGGAGTTTTTTCAAGTGGGTGCACCCTACAGCTTCGAAAATAAACATGACAGGTTTCCCCCGTCTGATGTGCTGCCATTTGCAAAAGAACAGACCTGGCTCCCAGAAAGCCAGAAGACTAATTAAGGCAGGGAGACAGGCAGGTCAAACATTTGGTATGAGGGATTTGGGACATGGGGGAGATAAAAAATCACCTTACATTCCACTTTCACAACAGACTGACACGAGGCTTCGAGCCCTTTCTCCCATTTCATTTGCTGCTCAGAGACCTTGGACTCCCTCAGTTTCTTCTCCCACTCACACCCGTTGCCTACTGCACCATTCCCTAAACCTCTGCTGACTGCAAGCTGGCTCAGGGGTGGACTTGCTGAACCTTCTGTTAAGCACCTCAGCAAGATAAAGCCAGTGCAATGGCACTGGGTGGCTGCTGCCCTGAGAGAACACTTCTCCCTCTCCTTCCACTCCATTGCAACTGGAAGGAGACCAAACTGCTGCATTAGACACCCTCATGAGGTGCTGAATCATATCAATCCGCCTCCAGTGTTTGCTAGCCCCGCTGCAATCTGGCTTCATTTGCACATGCTGAAATGCCACTGAGACCTTGGTGTATTTAGGGACTTGCCTGCTGAGCCAAAGCCCACTGATGTCAAAGGCTGGTTTAGATTTCATTGGGCTTGGATCAGGCCTTGCTGCTGGGACGTTGTATGCAGAGAAGCTGAACACACTAGCCTTCCGATCCAGGCATGTGCCCTTGTCACAGGGACTGGGTTGCGTAAACGTGTCGACTAGCGCTGTACTCACAGTGAGACAGGGCGGCCTCACTCACTCCTTCTGCACATTATTTCCGATTCCACTTTCTGGATCTTGCTGCCCTAGTATGTTTGTCAATGTTCAAAATTCCTTAGCCCTCCTGCTAAGTCTGAACTGCTCTCTGAAGTTCAGACTCTGGATTTCTTGAGTGATATTTCAGGCCTGGGTTTGTGAAGGAGACACCAGCTTTGATAGACCAGGTCTAAAAGCCATGACATTATCCTTCTGGTTCTGAGATCCAAATGAGTTTTAACCCCCTCCCAGCACCCCAACATACACACAGCTCTAGAAAAGGGTTCTTATTTCTTTTCAAACAACTTTTTTTCTTATAGGGGACTGGCATGTGTGTGTGATGTAAGGAGATGGAAGGGACCAGGACAGCCCTGCAGCCAAAGAAATAAAGTGAAAAGCAACATGTTCTGGTTTTGTTTGTCCCTTGCAGACCTCACAGACTCTAGAGCAGGTGTTAAGTTTCCAGTGAACCAGCTTTGTCTCCCAGTACAAACATCCTTCTGAGGTCTGTAGCCATTGCTTCCTTTTTCTCAGCTGGGGCCTGATCCAGCTCCCACTGAAACAAGTTGGACTTTTTCCCTTTCTTTTACCACAGGAGCTCGTGTGCCAAATGCAGTGCGAGGTTCATTGTTCCTCGTGTGCAAGTCACTCTTCCTCTTTACAAAACTATCGCAGTTCCTCCACAGTGGAGAGGCACCTCCTCACAGCCCCAAGATGCAGGAAAGGCTCATTTCACAGTGCCTTGAGCAGCAGGTTTTGCAATAACAGTGTTGGAGGGCAGTTGGCCTCAAATACTGTGGCCCTGTCGACAAGGAGCAGTGACACTCTTGCTGGTCACCTGAAGAAGGTTTTCAGAAAGTCATCCTGTAAAAGGTCACCTTTCTCCCAAGCAGACCAGCACTGCTGCTTGGTGGCTGTCCTGTCAGCCATCTGTCTGCTGTGACTGGCTTTTGCTTTCCCTGCAAACTGGGTTTTTGCAGAGTCCAGGGCCAGCTGTTGGGTTTCAGTCACTCCCAGGAGTGTCCGGCAACACGCTCTGGCTCGAATGTGAGAGATTTGTTGTATCAAGATGGTCATAAAAGCAAAGGAAAACAAAGCTTGAGAAAATAAACAAGCTGCACCTCTGACTGGCAGTCCCTTGGACCGCATTCCGCTACGATCACACTCATCGTCAGGACTCTTGAAATGGTTCCAAAGGAGAGGAAATGAAGTTGCTGAGATGGGAAAGGATATGAAATTTCCTGCCCAGACTGAGGCACAGGTGCCCGGTATCTGTGATGTTTTGCAGGATTTACCAAGGGAAATGCTGCTCTGGATTTTTTGCGTGCCTCTCAAATTGTTCTATGTCGTGCCACACACCCCCCATTCCCCTAAAAAAATCCCATCATGTATTTCTTAATGCTCCAGCTCAAAAGATGCTGAGGGCCACACAGCTGTGATTGCTCTAAAAAGTACTTTGGCATCTGATGCCCCCCCACCCCCACTTCTTGCCGATTTAACATCGAAGGCTCTCAAAGGAGAAAGTCACATATGAAAAAAAGATCTTTGATGGAATGAAACTCTAACCAGCTACTAAATCAATTGAGTTAGGAAATTCCCATTCCTTCCTCCATTCATCCAGAACCATATCTCCTGTGGGAAGCCCATTATTGTTTGGATGTTAAAATCCTCTTCCTGTAACAAAAAAACCTTTCTGGAGCTGCAAGAGCACAAAAGCATTGTTTATTGAATCCCTGGGAACAGAATTCCACCTCCAGCACTCTCAACGCTGCTGCCCATAGCTGAGCTTCTTCCTTGGACAGCTGGGGAACCAAAACGACACTGCTGGTGACATCAGCACCAAGCAATATCAGATTAAGACTGTAGATCATCATTTTGCTCACACATCATTTGAGAGCAGTTTCAAGAAAGGAAATGAGAAGTCCTGTTTCTGCCACCTGTGATGATTACTGCTATGAATTAAAGGAGCACAAATGACTTTTCCCCCCCTCTGTTCTAGGTGAAGACAATGCAGGGAAAAAAAGAGGCTGTGAGCATGCAGGCATCCCCAGCAGATTTGAAAACCAGTTCCTTTTCCACATCACAGGGAACCTGTAGTGCCATGAAACCAAATCTTCAGCTAATTGCTGCAAGGGAATGTTTCTTCTGTGCTGCCTCTTAATTTACTTTCTTTGTACATCACCGCAAGGCTGGTGGTAAACAGTGATTAAAAAAATCCTATCCACTTCTCCCCACTCCAGATTTTGCTGCTACTTCACTGCCAATGCAGTGTGGTGTGGGACTCACCCCTTCTCCTCTGAACACTTATCACTCTGATCACCTGCATGATTTGAGACAAATATTATGTCGCTAGTTAATAGTGAGGCAGCTGAGGCAGGGATTCCTCCTTCAGCCAGGGATTCTAGCTGTTTGTTGAGCAAAACCTGATGTCCAGTGCTTTATGCCAAAAGCAGTTAGCGTTGTCTACATCTCAAACCAATGGGCATCCAAAATCGCTGTTGAGCTCTTTGGAGAGACAGCGCTTAGCAAAGTGCAGTGTGTGGTTTCCGTACTACTATGTATCAGCAGATCTCAAAGTAACCTGAACTTTTAATACAGTATCTTTGGATTTTAGTTTTCCTTTGTATCTTTAGGTCTCTGACCAGCCATGTGTCCAGTCTGATGGGTCAGACCCCTTCCTTGGTTAGTCCTATGGAACTGTCACCAGTGGCTGGATGTGGTCAAGCATGGGCAGAATCTGAACCAAGCATGTACACTGTGGGACTGTTATCTTGCAGAGTCCTATCCCACCTCCCTGAGAACACACATGTGTGTGAGGAAGAGGTCAGTATGGGGAGGGATGTACCTGTGCTTTCCCCATCTTTCATTTGGAAAGGAGCAAAAATGATCAAGAGGCCATCACAGTGAGATCTCATGGGCACAATGATGCTTCAAGGGCAGGTTCACAGGAGCAGCCAGAAGCTGGAGGAGTAGATTGCAAAGTAAATGTTCATGTCTTCCAAAATGTCTCAAGTGTTTTGCCATCTTCCCTTTCCATTTCAGCACATTTTTATTGTTAGCACCCAAGAGGCTGGGTTATTTAACTGCTCCCTGTAGTGCCCAGCAAATACAGCACATAATGTTTACTTTTTTGTTCTTCCCTTGCTGCAAATCACAGAAGGTAAAATCACTAGGGCTCGAATGAAACCAAATCACCGCAGGAACTCCTGGAATACTCGGGTGGTTAATCAGTTACCTTTTATTTACATATACATGCTTAATGCTGAATTAAGTTGTAAAAACCAAAGGCTGATTTATAGCCCCGGTGTGCCTTAATTAACATTGATTCCAGGGGAATAGTAAATGTGAACCTCCTTCACAATGGAGGGTGGACAATGAACTCACTGGGTGTTGTCCGATTTGCAGCATGATTTACATGGCAGTGGGCTCTTCTTTTTTTGCGAAGGTTACCCCTTTTTCATCTGGTGTTTAGGATGGGTTATATATAATCCATAGATAGGCGCATTTGCTGTCAAATATTGTCCCTGATTTAGGGCTAGCCTTTACCACAGTCGCTATAAATAAGGCAGTGGAAAAAAAAAACCATTTGAGGCTTTGCAGGGATTCCTTGTTCTTGCAATGTGTCATCGCTTGTCCACTTTGTGGCATTTTTACGAAGTGGCCGTAATGAAAGTCAGATTAAATGTACAGGATATATACATTTAATCAACAGCCCTTGGAGTCAGTAGTGCTGGAAGAGTTATAAAAGCCCCTGTGAATGCAAATTTATTGCAAAAGAATCTGTGCCTTGGTGGTAGGGAATATCTGTTGAATGGTACTACCTGACACAAAACACCTAAAACTTTCAAAAGTGAATTATTTAAGTGTAAGATTTGGCTTGTAAAGCCGCCAGCTGCTGGATTTCAAGACTTGAAACTGTTCCAAACCACGGGACCAGGTACTTTATTTGTGCACTAGAGTAAATACTCTGATTTTACTGCCAATTTAAATGTGCTCAGTTTACAGTAATGAGCTTGTATAGGCAATACCTTGTTTATAGAAAGTGGAACAGGAAGAAACTAACATTAACCATTAACAGTAGCAATTTCTCTTGCCTTCAACTCCAGCTTCACGCCAAATAGATCCTTCCCATGCCCTAGCTGAGGTATTTGCTATTGCTGTTCTTCTACATCTGTGGGGTGAGCAGAGCGTTCAGCAAATCTAATGTACCTTGTAGTCCCAGCCAACTCGAACTGCAGCCCTTCTCTGTCATTCCAGGGCACAGTTTCTCATTCCTGTGATGAAAGGGATTTTAAAGAACAAATAGATGTCCTGTGTGCCAGCAAACCTGAGGTGCCTTCATCCCAGCAGGATGTAGTTAATGTATTTTAATCTTTTTTAAAAAATCCAGATGACTTCTATGAGGGAAGAGCAACTCTTCTCCCACCACGAGCTGCAGCTGCTGCTGCTCGTGTTCTCAGACCTGTTTAGTTCTTTCAAGGCCATTCACACAAAGAACTTTGTGTGTTCATGTCCATCCTGTAACCTCAACCAACCACCCTTACATCTCCTTCGGCTGTCTGCTCCTGATGCTGCAAGGTTTCCTCCCTTTCCCTCCCTCCTCAGCAGTCCCCACAGTCTCTGGGCATGGAGTTAACTCCACTAGCCTCCATGGAAAGCATGACGGCAAAATCCTTCTTCTACACAGGTCACAGATCTCAGAGATTCTTTGTTTCACTAAAAAGTGACCATGATCCACCAGAGCATTTTGGCTCATGTACTAGTTGCTAGATCATACTGGTGATTCTTTATTCTCTTGTTTTGGCTGGGTTAGCTCCAAAGTGCCCAAACAGGGACCAAGAGTTTGGTTTGCAAAGTGGTCAGTCACTGAGCATGGAGACCCCAGCCATGGTGTGAGGTGCTGACAGGCCAGGAACATGGCCAGGCTCAAGACAAACACAGTGTGTGAAGAAAGCGAGAGACGGGTAACAGTGCTGTAGGTCCTGCGTTCAGCTGCCTCTGAAAAACAAACCAAGAAGAGGGGCAGGAGAGTAAAGAAAGGGCAGAATCTAAAAGAGATAGAGGGGCACAGAGCAGAGTGGCTGAGGCTGGAGGTGCACGGAAGGTGAGAAAATACGATGAAAACACATCCACAAAAGCCAAAGCACATGTTACTGACTCCTAGGCACAGCTGTATCACTAGGGTCTTTCCGGTAGGCACAGGTTCCTTCTGCCCATGTTGTCAGGCAGCTCTGGCCCAGAAGCTACGTCACTGCCGTCCACATGGCTCTGAACCTGAGCTAATCAGCCCTGTGGAGCAGAACGCAGCTACATGGCTCCTGTTTGGCCTCAAGAACGGGCTAAGCAGGGTCATGGCTG
This sequence comes from Rhinopomastus cyanomelas, assembly GCA_013400115.1. NCBI lineage: Eukaryota > Metazoa > Chordata > Aves > Bucerotiformes > Rhinopomastidae > Rhinopomastus > Rhinopomastus cyanomelas. The sequence continues at coordinate 216,467 of VXBP01006391.1, read as the reverse complement.
GCAACTGAAAGCATTGCAGATGCATCTTTGCCATCATGCAAATGTAAAGGCACCATGTCCTTACTTTCTTCAAAGTGCAGAGGGACACCTGTGTCCTCACCATGTTCTGTTCTTTTACCAACACTTTGGTGTTGCAGCTGTTCATCCTGAGCTTCCTGACTGTATTTTCCAGCTGTTTTTTCTGACTGTTCTTTCTGAATGTATTTTCTCCTGGCTGTTTTTTCTGCTAGAATAGTGTTGTGAGGTGGTTTGTTCTCAGCTCATTTTCTTCTCACTGATATTAAAGAACACTTATACCTGAACTCTCAAGAACCAACACTATGCCTGGACTTTTTGAACACTTCCATGGGAATCTCCAGAGAGATTTCAAGGACAAAGAGTCCGAATACCTGGGAAAACCTTATTTCACTCAGTCGTTTTTCTAGAGTCACTGCTCTTGTGTTTGCTGACAAATAAATAATCGCCTCTAGCAGAGAATAACTGTGTGTATGCAGCTACCAGTAACGATCTACTTCAATTAACAAATTGCGTTACAAAAGCTCATTTATCATTACCTTGCTCAGGACAGCTGCTGTCAGCACCATCAGAATTCAGATTTGGGTTGCTCATGGCAATTCAACTGGTGCCAACGCTGACAGAATGTAATGACTTCCATTGTTTTGAGCAGATAAGTTAATTCTGTGGTGCGAGCCATGGCCTTGCCGTCGCCTGTGTACGGAGGATCTGTGATGTTTGAGATCATTCGGCTCCAACTGGGCTGTATCAGTGACCAAATGTTTACTGACAGAATTGAATGATGACTGCAAATCCTTGTCTTGGCTCCAGCAGCTTCAAGGCTTTTTCTGTGATGCAGGTGTTTCTGTTCATTTATTTGTTAGGGATTTCAAACCAAATTTGAATGTTGACCCAGCTATTTAGTTTGATGTTGCTTCTATGGTGCCACGGCCACAGAAAGACATCAAGGGATGGCCCTCAGCTTGGGGTTCTCACACTGTAATTCTCACAGGAATAAAGAAGTTCCAGCACAGAATTCTGAGCTGGAACCTGCAGCCTTTCCCCGGAGCCTGTGACTGTATGTTTTGCAATATGTCTTGTTTGTTCTTGCAGAAGGACTGATGACTTTTCTTCTTTTTCTAGATTTTCATCAATAATGAGTGGCAAAATTCTGAAAGTGGGCGGATATTCCCTGTCTATAACCCAGCCACAGGAGAGCAGATCTGTGAGATCCAGGAAGCTGACAAGGTAATGCAGGCCCTGAATGAGTAGAAATGTCTGAAGAGATGGGAGATCAGTCTGTTGGACACAGACTTCAGTAATCACAGTTCCCAAACCCATCTCATGGCTAAGATTACAAAGTCTCAGAGTCACAGAACGGCTCAGAGTGGAAGGGATCTTAGAGATCATGCGCAACAGTGACTTTCTTGAACCTGCTGATCTTATTTACCCTCATGCCTTTGGTGTTTCCCACTTCCTCCCTGGCAGGTTGATACAGACAAAGCAGTGAGGGCAGCTCGCCTGGCTTTTTCTCTTGGTTCGGTTTGGAGGAGGATGGATGCGTCGGAAAGGGGCCGTCTTCTGGATAAGCTGGCAGACCTGGTTGAAAGAGACAGGGCAATTCTTGCTGTAAGTGGCACATCAAGAGTCACCTTAGCCCCCAGTTTTACATTCGGAGAACAAATTTCTTCATAAACGTGTTAATGTGAATTTCCTTTGACAACTACACCCAGTGCAATGGTTATGGCAGCTGCTTGTCTGCCTAAGACCCAATCAAAACATCATGAAAGTCAACAAGAGTCTTCCAGTTGACTCAAATGAGCTTTAAATTGGACACCAGTTAAAGGAATGGGGGTGCACACATGGCACTGCCTGTTCCACAGGCCTGTAACTTCTCTAAAATGAATTTAAAAAGAAGTCTCAGTGAAGTGATTAGTGAAAGGGCTGGTAAAACGCTGTCTGACACTTGACTGGAGATGTGAGTTCTGGGAACAGCAATATGTCACTCACGTATGGAGCCATCTCAGCGAGGGCATTGCTAATGCTGTTTTCCGCATGTCAAGTGCTGTGAACTAAGCCAGTGAACATCTTAATTCCAGCTTTGTTGACGCTTAAATCATCTTACCACCAGCATATACTGTAAAATCGCCACAGGGAGAAGGAAGTGAACAGCAAATCAAGTTTACTCTGCCTGTCATTTGATTTTTATTTCTTGACCCAAGTTCTTTACTAAACTGCACTGCAGGCACTGCCATGAATTGCTCGCGGGGATATAAGTCAGTGCAGAATTAGGCCTCTATTGTTCTCCATAGAACCTCATTTGATGGTTGGTGAGTTACACTCAGGCATACTTGGCCCACTCTTAACAAATTCTGTTAGACAGCTACTGAGAATGAGTTAAGCTACTCAACATCTTAGGATATTTTATTGGATTGTTTTTGCTAAATGATCTTAGGAGCCCCTAAGAATCTAGCTCATAAGGGGCTTTTAAAAATAGGCATATTCACTTAAAAATAAGGATATTAGCTTGTTAATTTATGAGCTTCCCTAGAGGAGAGTTTGTTTATTTGATGGCAATAAATAAACTGGCTGTACAGTATAGATATCTCCAGCCTCAGCAGGAGTCTTGGCAGTCATAAAGAGGCATTTTTATATTCACATCAATTATATAAAGAGGGATATGTCCATTCTTCTCTTTATGGATTCAGATCATTAATATGGGGTTACAAGGAGCCCCTTCTCAGCTGTTATCATTAACATAACAGAACCAAGTTTGACAGGCTCTTTTATCTTGGCTCCTGATTAAAGCAATTTAGCGTTTATAGATCTGGACCAAACACAGTGCCTGTTGGGTCCAAAAGCCACACAGGGAGTCGTACATGCATGTAGATACAAACACAGACCCACAAGACAGACAGACATATGCACACAAGCACATGCATGCATGATCCTCATATCACAGGATACTCCAGGAGGAACTGAATTCCTTTCATTTTTTTTAAAGGAAAATGGGTTTTGTTCACATTTGAACCAGTTGGTGTTTGTCTTGACTGAAGAGCTGTTAAGTCAACAACTACCTAAGTACAATAGTCTGAAAATGCCCCTGTGCTTACATCTCTTAACTCCTTCTTGTCTCCTAGACGATGGAATCACTCAACAGTGGTAAACCTTTCTTGCAAGCTTTCTATGTTGATCTTCAAGGAGTGATAAAAACCCTGAGGTATTACGCTGGCTGGGCAGACAAAATCCATGGAATGACCATTCCTGTAGGTAAGGGGAATTAAAGCACAGCTCTCCTCCTAAACCCACTCATGGCCAAATGGTTATGTGCAGTCGTGGTTCGTCAGAGGTAGAATTGAACCCTAGTTTTCCTCTTCTGATGCATCGTGAGTTGCTGAAGCAGCAAAGGCTGGACTAGCTGACCTGCCCTTGTTCTGCCTTATATGTGCATCCCAAAGTGGTTTCTTTTTCTTTCAATATCTATATTTAAATATTGTTATGCTTACCTAAAAAACAGATGCAGTATAAACCTGGCACCTACCTTGGAACACATGTAGAAGTGTTATGTGTCTGTTGCTTAAAGTGTTCTGACATATCTGTCTTGTTTCTGTCTGTCTGCCTTCTCACTGCCTATGCAGTGTTAGTCCATTTGGGGCTAACACTGGATCCAGACTCATTTATACTTTGAGACAGTTGGCAGTGCTACTAGAGAGAGTTGTACACACCTATCAGATATACACTGTTAGATTCTTCTGATTATTTGGTGGGATGAAGTTTATGTGTGCAAAGAAATTAGTTATTCTGCTGTTATTTTCTGCTAAAGAGGTAAGAAAAGAACAAAATCTCTACATTATTTTTATTTAGAAAGTCTCTTCCTTCTGTTTAGTAGTCACAGGCTGCATTTTCTTCAGTACAATGTGTTCATGTGCAGTCTGGACTAGGTGTAGTTACAACTACTGTAACTATGCAAAAGCACATGAGAGCAAAGAATGACTTTGTGCAGCCATTGAGAGAAATAGATGAGTCTCCTACCTGTAGAGAAGAAATACTTGGGAAAACAGTAAGGAAAGCCAGCATTTATTCTATTTTCTTAACACTGCATTATGTGACACCGTATCCGAGGACACCAGTTTGTACTGCAAAGCACAGAACTACCAAATGCGGCCCCAAAATTTTCAGGAGAAAAACAGATCATTCACTGCTGGCTGAGGACCAAAAAAGCTACATCTTCTAAGTGTCTAGAGCTAAGTGAGGTAACCAGAACAGTTCCCTGATGTATAACAACTGCAGCAATGAAGAAAAAGTGATGGCAGTGGAGTCTGTCTTCTGAGAGGTATAGAGGCACCCACCTGCTGTCCTCACCCACTCGCTAGAGAGGTGTGCTGTTTCACCAGGGACCACAACAAGGATATAACAAAGAGGTTCCAGTCCTTGTATGTCCCCACTATCTGCTGCTGGCCAACACTGACATACATGGCTGAGAGCAATATAAAGAACATCACGCAGGACTAGAAGGCACTGGGGGCAGCAGTGAAAATCTGCAGATTGTAGGTTGTTTGTTCATCAGTCCTCCCAGTTAAAAGGAAGGGGATTAAAAGGGCTAATCCAACTGAGAAAATCAATCAGTGGTTGAGGGAGTGATGTCATGTGCAGGGCAGTGGGTACCTAAGCCGTGGGACTTGCTTTGAGACATCTGGTCTTTTGGAGGCCAAAGGGGTATGTATTTCTGAGAAGGGAAAGAACAATTTTGGCACAAGCTTTCCAATCTAGTGAGGAGGGCTTTAAACTAGGTTTGCTAGGGAAGGGAATCCTCAGTCCGCACCACATCAAGGTTAATGTCACCGATAGGCAACCCTGGCCAGGAGTTAGACTGCAGGCTAGGAAGAGAGTGCCAGAGGTGCAAGATAAGCAGAGTTCCAGAGTATGCATGCCTGCAGGGCTCTGGTGTCATCAGCATCACTGAGACATGGTGGGATGGCTCTCACCACTGGAGTGTAGGACTATATGGATACAAACTCTTCAGGAAAGACAGGTAAGGGAGAAGGAGAGGGGGTTGATCAGCTGGAGTCCACAGAGCTCCGCCTGGGGATGAATGAAGAGTAGGCAGAGAGCTTACTGGTGACGGTCAAAGGGAAGGCAAAGGAAGGAGACATCATAGCGGGGAATCTGCTACAGACCACTTAACCATGTAGAACAAGTGGATGAGACCATTTATAAACAGATTGGAGCAGCTTTGCTTTCACAAGCCCCGGTACTCATGGGAGATTTCAACCACTCTGACATCTATGGAAGGGCACCATAGCAGACCACCAGCTACCTAAGAAGTTCCTGGAATGTGTAGGTGACCACTTCCTCCTCCAAATGATAGAAGAACCCACTAGAAAAGGTACAATGCTGGACCTTGTCCTCACCAACAATAGTGGGTTGATGAGTCAGGTGAAACTCAAGGGCAGGCTTGACTGCAGCAACCATGAAACGGTAGCGTTTAAGATCCTTAGGGTATCAAAGAAGGTGTGCAGCAAATGCACCACTCTAGACCTCAAGAGAGCAGAATTCATCCTGTTTAAGGATCTACTTGGCAGGTTGTTGTGGGATAAAGCCTAAGAAGAATGCAGGGCCCAAGAAATCTAGACAATATTCAAGGACCATCTCCTCCAAGCCCAGGAGCAGTGCATCCCAAGAAAGAAGAAGACAGGCAAGAACGCCAGGAGGCTGATATGAATAAACAGAGTACTCCTGGACTGGCTTGGGCACAAAAAGAAAGTCTACAAGCAGTGGAAGCAAGAATGGGCTAAATGGGAGGATTATAAAGTTGTCAGAGCAGCCAACTACCAGATCAGGAAAACTAAAGCACACATAGAGTTTAATCTGGCCAAGGACATAAAGGGGTGTTTTGACAGTTCAGTAACCCAGTCCAAGGAGCACAGCAGAGCACAGCAAAAATTCACATATCCAGCAAATTTCCTGTTCCCTAATCTCTTTGTCCTTTGTCTCACTTGTTAGCCTGGCAGGTACACGGAGTTTAGGTCAGTCATCCAAAGGCACTGCCAGGTTAAGGAGAAAAAATACTCTCTGCTTGGTCTTGTCGTGGAGCAGAGTGCTTGGATTATGCTGGGCAGAGAAAGGGACATTTTCATCCTGCTGTCCTAAATGCCATCTTCAGTGCTAATACACTCAGTTACCAGCAGTGTAGAACCCTGAGTCTATGCACAAATTCTCAGGGTATCGATTAATTCTTCCTTTTAGTCCAACACTCTTGTATTCCTCTAGTTTCACACCAAAAATTGTCCCCTTCATAGAGCTGTTTCAGAATCAGGCCAGTGTTAGACAACACTGCTCTTTGTATTCACTACCCTTCAGCTCATCAAAGGAGACCAAACCAGACAATAAAAACAACATGTCCCCCCATGCGATTAGCTCCCTCATTCTGTTCTGTATGCTAATAAAGCTCAAGCCTCCCAATCCTTCATCTGTTTCTGTGGAGCTTTGCTTCTTCCCTAAAATAAAAATAAGTGAGTGATAGACAAGTAGAAGAAGAACAGAGCATTTTACAGTCACATTCCTTTTGGTCCCAGCACTGCTCAAACCCCTCGGACTGCCCTTTGCTCGCCCCCATTCGTAAAACCTTGGTGATTTAAGTGAAAACAGAATGAGGCTGGACTAGAAACTGTTAAACTAATAAACTAAAGACAAGCCAATATGTATCTTTAAATCAATATAGATGATACAGCTTAAAGAACCAGCTCGGCAATTGGAACTCACCAGTTTGCTGCTGCATGAAGCAAGACTGTGTAATTACTGCTGTGCAAATAAAATATCCAGGATGAAGCCTCCTGATAGAAATCTGAGCAAACCCATCTGTGGAAGGTATAGTTGTCCCAAAGTGAGATCCCTGGGTAAATGGAGCTTTTTTCTTCTTTCTGATTAAAAACTAAAATCTTTTGAGCCAGGTGCTAAGCAGCTGCAAACTGATCTGACTCTTTTAGGTCGGTGAGGACTGAAGAATGCCAGGTCACATCAGCTGAGAATATTAAAAGAAGTTTAAGACAAATTTCTAGGTTGGCTGTAGGATCAGATTGTGAAATCCCTCTCAGACCATGCCCTTCTGGCTGCCAGCTGGCCTAGAGGCATCACCAACAGCATCTTTGAGCCCAAGTGTCATTACTGTGATTCATATAAACTGACCTTAGAACTCTAAAACCTTTTAAATGTCTCTTATTTAATTTCTGAGCACCAGGGAGCTTTCTGCGCCTCTTTCACCAAAATGCTTCATTTCATCAATCTTCACTTATTGTACCATGACAACAGCTTTTAACCTTATGCCAAGGCTGCTCTGAGACAGATCTTTGGCCTGTCCAGAGGCGTCTTCTGAAGAACTCGTAGAACTTCAGAACTTGTTCTGAAGTCACGTATGTTCACAAAGATATTGTTAGAAAGCAACACTGGAGCGCCCATCTGAACAGTGGGTTATGCACGCTGGGAGCAGGTGGCACAAAGGGCAGCTATCGCGACTGTAGTGGAAGAAAGCAGGGCAAGAACTCCTCTTGGGAGGGGTTGCTGTGAAGGAATGTTCTGCCCACATGAACCACCATTTGTGTGACTTGGCAGGCAGGCCCTGGTTATCTATAACTCGCTGTTTTGCAGCACACAGACATGTGGCAGTGATTATGCAGTGACAATCTAAAGTCAGACGGTGCTAACGTAACTGTGTTGCTGTTATGTTGTCACCATCCCTCTGCCTGAGAATCCATCTCTCACAGCACTCCCGGGTACCAGCTGGTATTTTTAGTTGTATCTCTTGAGCTCTGAGACACTTCTGCCTCTTTACACTTTGCTGTATTTTGACTTCTACTTTGCTTCTGTCTGGTCTGATGATTCTTCCCTCAGGTTTGCTATGGAACCACCCCTAGCATCTGTGAAAGATACCCTAGAAAATGCAACTGACCATCTTAAGTCATAAAACAAAGATTCTCCTCTCCACCGGGAAGTCTAGAGATCAAAACTCTGCAATGACACTTTGTCAGTGTGGAGCAAACTCCCTGATCAGCTATTTTCTTCCATCTTCTGACATGGATCTCTTTTCTCTCTGTCCGTCCATTCTGTCCCTTGAGTTGGTTGCAGGCTGTCATTTCCCTTCTCATTGTCACGCTGTACCTGGCCCCTAGCCTGGTATATTAGCTGCTGTAGCTCAGGTTCTGTGGAGCAAATCCTGCACAGTAGATGGACAGCAATAAGCAGACCTGAAAATAAGTTATTTCCAATGAAATTCCAGACGAAGTCTCCACTGAAGCCCAAGAAGCCCTATGGATTAGCACATTTATCAGTACCAGATGTACAGGACAGGACACTGCTGCGGGTTCCCAAACCGTTCTTTCCATTTGGCTTTCTCTGGTTGGAAACAAGGCTGGCTGCAGCTCTGGGCTGACAGGGGGAGAGGCCGCAGCTGCGTGTTCCCACACCATGTGAGAGAGAGTGCATGCCCTTGCACTGGGCAGTGTCCACGGGGGCCCAAAAGATTTTTCTATGTAAAGATTCAAGTTCTTGTAGCTGACCAAGCCCCACTGACCAAGGGGCACATTTAGCTCATGCCTTTGGCTGTAGTCCCAGTGGAAAACATTTGACCTAAAGATGCTATTTGCATCTTTGTTAGTCCATAGTATAATTCTGTCAAAAGTCCAGTAAGAAAAGCCCATCATTTCCAAGTTTTCAGTGACTTGGTCCTTTCATTTATTTATTCACCTCTACCTTGCCCAAAAGGTTTGTTAAAATGTTTCTTCTCCTTGGTTGTTTTCTAGATGTGTCCAGCTTTTCCCCACCAAACTCAGCTGTCTGATTAGCTCAAGGCCATTATCAATCCAGGCTGTCAAGTCCAATCCAAGCCATCTGACAGAGTAGCAGTGTGACCACCTCTTTAGTCTCATTCGTGTAGTGCTCTGCAGTAAATTACCCTCAAGCACACATCAGTGAAAGGTGTCTCTTCTCCACTCCACACTCCCAGACTGTGCTGGGTCGCTCTATGCTTCTAAACTGCCCATGTGTTCAGTGGAAGAGAACTGGGGTATAGGTTACTTTGGTGTTCCACATCTGCTAACAGCCATGATTGCGTCCCAGTCATGCCTTGCAGGACAGTGCCTTTATCACTCTTCCTTCATCTCTCTCTGGAAGTCAGCAGAGGCCAGTGAATGGCTTCCTTGCTGCTGCCCTTTAGTTGTGTGGTACAGCCTGTCCCCTTTCCAAAGGACAGAGTAGGCTACTTTCTGATGGGATTCCTGCTTCCTTTGTTCCACAAAAAGAACATTCAGGTTGCTCCTGAACCAAGGTTTCCCATGCTGGCTCATGAAAAAACATTTCCACGGCCACTTTATTTCTTTTACTGTCATCAAAGGCTGCTCCTTTTCTTCCCCCGCCCTCTATTTTCTTTTTTTTTTTGTTCTGCCAAGTCAAACTGCACTTGAGAGTAACCACACTCATCTGTTTCAGATGGAGATTATTTTACGTTTACAAGACACGAACCCATCGGAGTGTGTGGACAGATCATCCCTGTGAGTATCTCTACCAGCGCCTTCTATTTATTTTCATTTGAAGTACCTCTCTTTAAAGACACATAAAACATGGTGCTCAGCTATGTGTGTTTTCCATTACGAAAAAAGCTGAGCTCATATTGTTGACATATCTTCAACAGCCTCCCCACAACTGCTTATTTGAACATGCTAATAGGGCTTAGGCTCTGTTATTAGGAGTTAAGTTCTCAAGTCATAGAATTCTCATGATTAAAACAAGCAAAGCAAAGCGCAGTGTTAATATGCTGTCAGTGGTTACGGATGTTCACACAACTTCGGCAAAATTGATGCTTTGCTGTGGTAGTCTTTGTATTTATTTAGTTTTTACTGTGATTTAACAGGCTCCTTGGTTCCTGGGAGAATGGGATGCATTTTAATTCCATTCTGTCTTGCTAGTTCTTTTTTACAAGGCTGGAGGAGAAAAGGGAACTCCGGGAGACATATCGCTGCAATTGACATTGCGTAGCGAGTAACAGACACGAAATGTTTGTTTGATTCATTATGAGAGAGAAAACACAGCGTTACATCAAATCTAAGGCTCCCCCTGCACTCCAGTACAGATCCTTAATCCGCTCTTGCTGAACACCATGCGGAAATGACACTGAGAAGCTGCTTTTTTCTGTGGAACCAGTCAACTGGCTTTGGCAGAAGTTTCAGTGGGAGGCTCATGTAGAGCTGTTAAAATATTGTGTGGAAGATTTTTCCCTTGACAAAGCACTGGGGAACTAAACAGGACTTCCTCTGTCATTTTTGTGTTCATGCTGATTTTTATTTTGTTCATGTTAACCACAAGCCGCTGAACAGCAACACGCAGCAACTTCATTACAAGAGGAGAGCCTGAGAAGGTTACTCTGACCACGTTAGGCCCTTTTTTCCTATTTGTTTTAATGTTTTCGCTGGGGCGGGGGAGGGATGGGCTGTTGTGTTTGCTGCTCCACAGAATCTCAGAGAAGTATGTAAATGACTCAGAGTTTGTGGCTACACCCAACCCTGCGAACACCTACACATTCTCCTAACTTGACTTGGTGGTCCTGAGCAATTAGATTCCATAGGCCTGTTCTGATTCTTCACCCAAACTCATACAATAATAGGATTGTTTAGGTTAGAAAAGACCTTCAAGAGCATTGAGTCCAACCATTAACCCATGTGCACCCAGCCCACCAATAGTGTGTTTGCAAAATGACAACCCCAAGATGTAATCTCAAAGTTGCTGGATATCCATTAGGGTTGTCTCGTTGAGCTTAACTGCCAGATTTGACAAAACTGGGCCACGAGCTGAAGGTGATGCCAAAAGCAGCAGCTCCTCAGGTGAGATTTGTAAATCTAGTTCAGAGTAGCCAGCCGTCCACCAGACTCGTTCATTCTTCACCCAGATTTGTCCTCCAAAGCTTCAGCATGGCTGTCACACATGTTGGGTCTAACGCGGCTGCTGTTCCATGTTTCTTCCCAGCTACCAGTTACTCAGCACAGCCCCTGTGCCACTGCATGCACTTGGCTGTGGCACCAGCAAATATGTTACTGCAGAAATAAAACTAAACAGCAAGCTGAACACTAAACTTCTCATCCTCTTCCACATCCCAGCTCCCATCAAAACATCTGCTCTTTGGCAGCTCTGTAGCATAAACAGGGCTGTGTATCACCCCATAAAAACCCCCGAGCTCCCCATGCAATACCATTAGAGGCACAGGCTGTTAGCACACTGTTGGCCCTATAGCTCCCTCCCAGGTTTATACACTGGAGATGGAATTAAAACATCACTTTGTCTCCGGAGTTTATAAACAATGGAGAGAGTAAAAAATTGGGTGTTGGGTGAAGGAAAGACAGTTGTGTATTTGTTCAAGCTAGCCAGGGGCTGGCAAGATGTCTGTGAGAGTGGCAGCTGATATGCATCAGGCATGAACAAGTCCTGGCCAGGCGCTGACTCCTCATGATGGATATTTTCTACTTTCTTTCCAGTTTCCCCATCTCCAAATAGAATATTATTTTATACACTCAGAAAAGTGATTATGCAAACACAAGGAGTTTTTTTTATTCCTCTGGCATTTCCATCACTATCAGCAGGACTTCTCCACTTAACCTGCCGGGATCAGCCCCGTGTGCAAAGCAGCTTCTTACCACTTATCCACAACTTGTTTGTGCATCCAGCAAATATAATGAGATACAGCTGCTGCTGCAGTTAAATGATGCCAAAATTAATGATGAGACACAATTCTGCACCATCAAAGAATGGTTCTCGACTTGATTTGTACTGTTCTTTTAGTGCCTTCCCTATAAACTTCTCAGTGAGAAGCTTTCAGGAAAATTAAATGCTTTGACCACACATTGACATTTATGGGGTTTTTTTATTGCAATCCTGTCAATTACATAATTTTGAGTATAGATTTCATATCTTAAGATGCATTCAGGGATAGAAAACCTGCGTTCAGAAATGCTCTGGCAGGACCAAACCTTTCCACACATAACAGAGACAAGAATTATTTGTCACGGGGAATTAAAAGCACCAATTGCAAAACAGTAAATGAAAATACAAGCTGAGCCTAAAAACATTAACAGATACCAGAAGAGTCTTTTACGAAGGCTGCGGGTGGGGGCTGTATTTCTTTGAACAGGAGAGAAAGAACTAAAAGGTCACTGTTGTCACTTTCTTAATGGCAGTAATTAAAAGGAAAAAAATCCCCGCTTTGTGCTGGGGAAGATTTATGCCGAGGATCAGCCTGAGAAATAAGTAAGAGAGCAGCTTGACATCTCGAAAACAAAACACCGCCGCAATATTTTTCCATCTATCAACTTTTATTTTTTCCTACAGTGGAACTTCCCCCTGCTGATGTTTGCATGGAAGATCGCTCCAGCTCTGTGCTGCGGCAATACAGTAGTTATTAAACCAGCAGAACAAACACCGCTCAGCGCTCTCTATATGGGAGCCCTCATCAAGGAGGTAAGAACTGATGGGAATAACGCTCACTCTCTTCTTGTGGGGAAGGAACTAGCAGCACATGCCTAGTATAATGGGCTCTGTCAGCCCTTACACAGAAATGACGGTTCCCTTCCCCCATTCCTGTTTGGCAGGCTGGCTTTCCACCAGGAGTCGTCAATATTTTGCCTGGATTCGGTCCGATCGTTGGTGCAGCCATTGCATCTCACGTTGGCATTGACAAGATTGCTTTTACTGGGTCCACCGAGGTAAGGGGGTTTGTGGATCTGTTACCGTAAAGAGTGAATAAATACCTAGGGAGACAGTACTGCCTCCTGTGCTATGTCAAGGAGCCATATCTCAATACACAAACCCTTAAATATTGCAGTCCTCACAACACAAAAAAGCTCCTTTTCTGCAACCCTGCTGTGCTTCGCACTTGAGCACAGGAGATATGCCTGGAAAAATACTGCTGGGGGTTCCTGGGGGCTTGTGAGGATGTGAATCACATGCAAGTAGCAGAATATCCCTTGTGGATCAAAGCAAACATAAATGCTGCTGGAGCAACCTCAATCTGTGCATCTTGGCATACTTGGTGGGAGGAAGGGGGCAAATGGAGCTCAACTCTAAGGCTGCATTTAGATGTGCTGGGGGTGAGGACGATACCTAAAAAGGAAGGAATGATTGTCCAAGGTGTCTGTTCCCAAAATGATGGAGAGAAAGTGGCCAGAGGATGTTCGCTTCTGGATGCCAAAATATCTTGCTGTGAGTTTGTGACAGAATTTCAGAATCATTTAGGTTGGAAAAGACCTTTAAGATCATCAGGTTCAACTGCCAATCCAGCACTAAACCTCCCCTGGCACAGCCTGAAGCCATTTCCTCTGGTCCCACCATTTGTTATATGGGAGAGGAGACCAACCCCCTACACTGGTACAGCTTCCTTTCAGGTAGGTGTAGACAGCAAGAAGGTCCCCCCCTCAGCCTCCTTTTGTCCAGGCAAAACAGCCCTAGTTCTCTCAGCTGCTTCTCATGGGATTTGTTCTCTAGACCCTTCCCCAGACATGCTGGCCTTCTTTGGACATTCTCCAGCCCCTCAGTGTCCAATGTGAGCAAGAGTAATGAATCCCTCAAAACTCAGCTCATTCCTTGCTCTCAGATATGTGCGAAGCCAGATGCTGTCAGCTTTGGGGTGCATAGGAGAGCAGCTCTAATCTCACTGTCTGAGGACAGGCAAGAAAGGCATCTCAGTGGAAGTTCCAATGCTGGTTCTATTTAGAGAGCACTAAAACCATCCCTTTTCCATTCAAAATGTGACAAACTATTGTGACAAACTATTGTACAGAGGTAGCTGAAGCCCAGGGCTCCAGTCCCTCTTTGTTATGTTTGACTCCCACTTGTGGCAGTGGGAGGTTTTGTGCATCCCAGAGATCCTGCTCTTCACAGTAAGTCAATTTGGATTTGGTTTGTGCAGACAAATTCACTGCCTGAGATGTGTGACCATCACCCTGGTGGGCCCAGCAGAGACCAGCTCAATTATTTCAAATCAATTATCCCATAATTGAGTTTGGACGTGGCCATGGATGAGCCTGAATTGCCAGAAAATGTAGCAGTAGTCAGACACCTGATCTTCACTCATCGTTGTTCTGCAATTAGTTCTGTGAGTCTTTTATGGCCATTTTAGATTATAACGCAGCCAGGTTACGCTCTGCGTCAAAGGCCCCACCAGCTTTCAGATTATCCTGTGGAACTGCCCTAGTCATCACATCTCCTGTAACCAGTTCACATCAGCATCCTGAAAACTTTAATACAAGCTGATTAGTTCCCCCCCATAAATTAAGTTGAAACAATTGTTTTCATAAAGATATGTGGCCTCTGTTTAAGATAAATAGTCTATTCTACAGGATGTTGCACTGTTTGGAGGAGGAAAAGCACAGATGGGTTGGGTTTCAAAGTTGTCTTTTGTAGCCAAAATAAATTTTTCTTGTCGTTCCAGACAGCTTTAGTTTTAATAGGCGTTTAAACTCAAAAGTTGTGGGGTTTATCCTAACTCAGTGCCTACCTTTAAAAGCCTCACTAATAGGAAGTGAAAAGCATTACAGAGATGAAAAAGCCATTCACTAAGAACCTAAAGCAGGAACAGATGGAACATTTTAATGCAGAGTTAGTGTAAACTATTCCATATTGTTTCTGATTTCCTGTAACACTGAATTTTTGTACCAGCAAGTCAACATCGTCCCATGTAAAACACGATGCTGCGATACGAGCTGCTCCAAAGAGTTCTAGACTCCTCCAAAGCACATTTCCCTTTCTAGCAAAATAAAAAGGGAAATATTGTGTCTCTCCGATCTTATCTGAGGCTCGTTGACCGGTGTGGGTTTCTCAGAGCCCCTGCATAGACACAAACCACTACATTAACTTCCATTCCCCCTTTCCACCCAGGTGCCAGCAAAAACAGTTAATACCTTCAGCATGAGCTGGTGAATGTTAAAACCTATCAGCACAAAACAAGGTTCTTCATGTTTAGGTGTCCAAATCACAGAGAAAGGAATCAGTTCTTTACCCTTGAAGTACTCCCTGTTTGTAAAAATCACAGCCCCTAAACTGTTGCCTAGTTTGTGCAAAGCTGTTCTGTTTCAGGCAGGCTGCTCCTCCTACCAATAAATTTCATGGTCATGGTTTCTAAGCTCTGTGGAAGCCAATCTGTAGACATACAAGCCAAAGGGCCAAGTTAATGACTTTAGCTCACTAAAGCCTCAGGTGACCACACTGGCCTTACACCTCACCTTGCCACAGGCCCAGTAGCAGATGCTTATGGAAGGAGCCAGTGTGTGCAGAGTGAGCTTTTCTGTGCTGTAACCACACAGCTGCTGGCAGCCAGCAGTGGAAAGTCCTCCTGAGCCCAGGGGTGTGTGTGGATCACTGGATTTAAGAGCAACCATTTGCTTTGTCGGCCAGTACCTCCTGAAACTTGTGAAGCCTCAAGCTCACACAAAACAACATGACAACACAGAAACCACTTCTCATTATGATACTGATTCCTAATGTATGATGCCTGTCCATCTTGAACTTCTATTTATTTCCTGTTTCAGAGATTCTCTAGTGCTTTGAGAGCTGCTGTTAATGCTGCTGGTTACTTTGCACCCAGTCCCTCCACAAGTTACATGTGAAAAGTCAGAAAGAGCTCTTTTTCCATGGTACTATCGCTTGATTCCCCATCTTTCCATCTTCTGACCCCTCCTGTCATGGCTTAGCTCACACATAGCAACCCTTTCATCGCTTGGTGATGAAAACCCCCTCCTCTGGATCACCTCCTCCTGCAGTGCTCTAGTGCTCGGCTGTCCAGCCTTCTCCCCACAGCTCCCCAGGAACGGTTGGCTCTGCAGAAACCTTTCAGCCTATGGATTTTACTTTGGCAACTGTCACCATGAAAAAAAGAAAATCATAGTGAATATGATAGCCAACCCCAAAGTATGGTGTCTTCTGCAATTCCAGCTGCTTTCCTGCCTTCTCTGCTCATGTTGGTCCCTACTCTTGAGCAGCTCACTGGACATTTTAGCAGAAGTGTTTTTCTGAGTTGGTTTTGGTGGACCTGACCTAGTCCGTGCTCCTCTTCAATTGCAACAAGCTCTTCTCAGGCTCCACTGGCATGTGTTTTCTTCACCTTCCATGGTCAGATGAAACTTAAACTGCCAAACCAAATCTCTCTAGCTAATCTCACCACATCAATACTTGCTCCTATCCTTTTCCTATCTTCCCTCTAAAGCCCAAAAATAAATTCAAATCTCTTATTAAGTCTTATTGTATTTCTCCTTGGTCCTCCCAGTCGCTGGCTGTAGGACTAGACCTTGGGGTGGCTCTGTTAAAGCTTAGTTACCTCCCACACTGTCCCAGTTGCTCTCTGTACATTTCTTTCCCTTTCACCCCAACCCTCTCTGCCTCAGCTTGTCACTGTTCCATGTGTTCCTGCCTTTGTGACTTCCTTTAAAAAAAAACACTAGCAACAATTTAATTAAAATAAAACTCAGTCATTTATGTTTTCTGAGCTTAGGAACAGATCCAGACTCAGGCTGTCTGGCTCTGCCCACGTGTCTGCTGGAGGGCTGCAGAGCTCAGAAGTACAGGAGAGGTCACTCAAGTCTCTTCCCCAGTAAAATGAACACTGGGCTATATTCATTCCTAAGTCAAGTGCTGGTGAAGGGACAATTCTTTCACACACCAGAAACGCAAGTTGGTTCTTCATGGTACCTTCTTACTTTCTGGAAGGACTTTTGCCAAGTAGCAAAGGTGAGCGGCCTTGAAATAGCAGAGAAGAGCAGCCATCAGAAGCTGCTTTACTCTCTGTTTGTGTTTATTTCCACTCAAGTCTGTGAATTCAGTCTGAGGTTTTGCAAATCCAGCTGGTTTGCTGGCTGGGAGGTGACTGCCCATGTCTGCAGACATGTGCTTCACTGGAATGGGAACTGGGTACCCCTAAGTTCCTGGAACACACAGAATAACTGGGGGCACATGCCCACGGGTTAAGATCAGAGAGGACTGTGGACAGCAAGAAGTTACACATCTCAGAATACGTACTGGATTGAAAACTGCATCTTGCTTGTTGCAAAAATTTAGATGTTCAAGACCCGACTGGACGGGTTCCTGTGTGACTTGGTTTAGGTGATCCTGCTGTTGCAGGCGGATTGGACTAGATGATCTTTCGAGGTCCCTTCCGATCCGTAATGATTCTGTGATTCTGTGATTCTGTGATTCTACTGACTTCTGTTCCAACTCAACTGTCACCGCCAAAGCAGAGCAGCTCACAACTCTCCCCAGTTGTTAGAGGCTCTCCAGATGACAGTTAGAGATACCAAACAAACCATTTGAAGCCCCAGCCAACAAGAAATGTATTCTAAGTGGCTGTTCTCCATGTTGTTCAATCTAGGACAGAGAGATTAAAGGCAGGGTTGGGGTCTGTGTCTATGCAGTTCTGTAAGGTAACCCAAAAAAATATCCGACAAATTGGTTTGGCTGCCTGTGTAAACAAAAGGTCTATAAACAACCGCAATAAACCCCAGCAAAAGAGGCTGCATTTTGCTCGGCAGAGTGTTTTCCTTATGCACTTAGATTAACAAACCATGATCTCATCATTAGTCAACAAGATACTAGAGAGACCATCAAAGCAAACTACAGGAGAGTCAAGATTGATTCATGCCAAACAAATGTTTGTCGCTAGCAGCTGTATTACCACTGATCCGAACGCACTCAGCAGGATTCTCCTTTCATTTCCCAAGTGAGACGAGTGTCGCAACGCACCACGTAGACACAGTGTCTACCTACTGCACCAGCACTGAGCGGTGTCAGCTCTCTTGGATCTACTTTAGCAACAAGAATCCCAAAGGGGATTTGACTTGTTCTAAGAGGTCTGAGCTTACCATGCTACGCACGTGCCCTATGTGGCAGGAGGAGGATTTAGGGAGGTTACATTCTTCCAGTCTTGCTCCTGCTGAATGTCTTGGATCACATCTCGGATAGCTTGTGCCTTCTAAATGTAAAGTCATTGCTTCCATTTCACTTCTCTGGTGGTTTCAGTAGAATTTAAGGAGCTGTCCTTGGATAGCTTACACCATTTACTGTTTTCAGGTATTCTCTCAACATCCCAAGAACAGTATGATGGCAAAGATGGGCAGCAAAGTTACTACAAACACTCCAGTCCATGAAGCTTGGTATCTTCTCTGCCCATTTTTGCACTTTTCACAGTGCCTTTTGATGGCTTCCTGCATAGTCCAACCTCCACAGGCTGGTCTGTATACCTGCTGCTACTCAGCTTCACTGCTGTCCCCTTACACTGGGATGTTCCCCAAGGACTGTGATCAGTGGAGGATTCAGTGCAGAGGAGAAGCCAGACATTCTGACAGAGCTGAAGAGGAAGTGTCACAAATGTCAGAGGTTTGAGACATCCAGGGCTTTAACAGGACCAGGCAGAACCCCTTGCATCCAGTTCTGGAGCCCTTTTTACAAGAAGGATGTGGGCATGCTGGGGCGAGTGCAGAGGAGGGCCACGAGGATGATCAGAGGGCTGGAGCAGCTCTCCTATGAGGCCAGACTGAGAGAGTTGGGGCTGTTTAGTCTGGAGAAGAAGAGGCTCCGAGGTGACCTTGTGGTGGCCTTTCAGTATCTGAAGGGGGCCTACAAAAAGGCTGGGGAGGGACTGTTTAGGATGATGGGTAGCGACAGGACTAGGGGGAATGGAACAAAGCTGGAGATGGGTAGATTTAGAGTGGATGTGAGGAGGAAGTTCTCCACCGTGAGAGTGGTGAGAGCCTGGAATGGATTGCCCAGGAGGGTGGTTGGGGCCCCATCCCTGGAGGTGTTTAAGGCCAGCCTGGTCTAGAGTGGGGTGTTCCTGCCCATAGCAGGGGAGTTGGAACTGGATGATCCTGTGTGGTACCTTCTAACCCTGACTGACTCTATGAGTTGGTCTAGGTGATCCTGCTGTGGCAGGGGGATTGGACTGGAAGATCTTTCGAGGTCCCTTCCAATCCCTAATGATTCTATGATTCTATGATTTAGAGATGCCAATTTCTTTCTGAAAACAGACTGTTAATAGACCATGAGAGGCAACAAACTTCTCTGGATTTCTGCACAAATTATTTACAGTGTGACTGCAGAAGCCTTCTCTGGAAGGAGACATCACACTCCCAAACACAGGAGGCATGAAGAAGCAACCATAAAATATTTGATATCCAAACACACTCTCAGTGCCTAACGTCGTGCAATTCTCAGTCCACACACAGCCTCTTCCAAGGCTGTTCTTCAAATGCACAGGGGTGCCACACAATACTCCCTTAATCTTTTGTTGTTGCTGTTCTGAGTAACAACTAGTTTTCTCTGAGATGGGCCAGAGGAGCTCTGCCTCACCCTCCAGCAGCTTGCAGGGCTGTGGTACCTCACTAGCTATCCTGGGATACTCCTGGTATCAATCTTGAAGCATATTCAAACTAGAGATGGGGAGTTGGAGCTTTCTCTGCCAACATTCCTGCTGAATAATCGCACAGCTCCATTATCTGTGGGGGAGTCCTCTCTTCCCCTGTTCCCTGCCAGGCTGCACTGCTCACAGATGAAACACCACAGGACACAGAGACCATGCAGACAGCAGTGCTCTCATCACTTACCCCTCTCATGCTGGCTTGCTCCATAAAGAGACGGGCAGCCACAAAAGGCCGCCTCTGTCCTAAATAATCACTGTGCTGCTGCCTTCCCTAGGAACCTGTAAGAGCACAGGGAACAAAATGCTGAGCAGTGTGAGCCCTGCCAGCCTGATCCTACTCTTGGGTGCCAACAGGGAGGACACGGTGTGGTTGTTCATTAGGTTTGTACTTGGAAACCTGACCACAACATCTTCCAAATTAACACCGCTGCCTCCAAGCCCTTGGGGGCTTGAATATTTGCCATACACATTATATAGGGACTTCCCTGAGTGATTCTGATTCCACGACTTCTCCAGTGAGGTGAGCCTGCTCTGGCAGGGGGATTGGACTAGATGATCTTTCGAGGTCCCCTTCCAATCCCTGATGATTGTATGATTCTATGACTTGTGCTTTTGCCGGTCATTTGTGCAGAATCCTATCAAAGTCTTTTCTGACGAGGCCATGGAAGGCAGAGGGACGGTGGGCTGGACACAGTGCTTCGGCTTCCATGATCTGTTCTGTTCTTTGTGGATTTGTGAAGGGAAAAGGGTGGTGGTTGCTCCCTGTGAGGTTGTTTTGGGGCACTGGGGGTGTGACTGGCATTGGCTAGCACTGGCTGCAAACACAGCTCTCACACACTGGGAACCAGTGCACATTTTCTGCACAGTTTGAGAGGCTGGAATTTCTAGATGACGTACTCAAAGCACTGGTGGGGGTGGAGGGCAGAATGGGTCCTTCATTTTCATGTTCCTTCCTGGCTGTCAGTCAAACTTGGCAATAAAATCAGCTCCAATTAGGGGGATATGCCAGGAATTCCACGATAATGTCAACACTCTGCTCCAGCGATACTGGGGTAAAAGAAAAAGCAAATGATTTTTCTTTTTTTCTTTAAAGAAATAACCTAACTCACACCCGGCTGTAGGACCCCCAGTTAATCACGAAGGGACACCAAGCAGTTGACAGTTCCTTCGTTATCCTGTGGGGGTTTCGCTTTGTTTTTTCTGTAGGGGCCCTGGTTTCTGTTTCATTTGCTTTCTGATTACTCCAGTGCTGACTTAACTTTCTCCAGCAGACAGCCCGCACTTCTCTGAGAGGTTCAGCTTCTCTCCCATTAACCCCTTCCTGCACAGAATCTCACTCATCTGACCTCAGAAACAGCCACTACAGAGAGTAGAGTACTGGATGGGGAAAACACTTCAGCTCTGGGCTGACTCCCACATCACCTCTGACTTTCTATGTGATCTGAAAAGTTGTCCTAGTTAAAAGAAATTAGTGAGATTTTCAAGCTTCTCATTATTCAACGGATCATTTTAATCCCATGTTTTGCCATGTAGGAGCTTAAATCTGCTTGTATTTACTTCCCTAGCTGCAAAAGGTGCACTTACACCTCAACTGTATAAAATTTTGTATAAAATTATACAAAATTTTGTCCATTTTTCACCTCCCTGGAGGTGAAAATTTCCAGGAAACACAACTGTGCTGGTGTGAAAAACACATCCAATACAGAGCTGTCAGATGGATGCTCCATTTCATCTACCCTTATGTCCCCATCAGGGTCTGGACTTGATGGCTGCTGCATCCTGGTCCAGCTGACCCCACAGTCTGTGAAGCCATATTGAAGGTGCTGTTGACCTCCTCAGCCCATACTCAGAGTATCTGTGGCTGAGGGTCAGATCCAGGACGGAGCTTTCTCTCATCCTACATAGTATTCTGCTTTGTGCTGTCACTGTCTGTCCTGCAGGAAAAGATGATGAGTTCATCAGAATTTAACATATAGTGAACTGTGACGTCACAGTCAAATTAATTAAACCTTTGGGCACTGAGAATTGTGTTTTGAGGAGGGCAAACAGCCTCCTAGAAACAGGCTGGCTAGTGGCTTAGTAAATATAAGAAGTAAAATGCAGTCTAAAAGCAGTGACCTGCTAGGGTAAGTTAACACTTGCCCCTTACAAAGAAACAGAGTAACAGTTGTTATAAATGAATAATAATAATAATAAGCTTAGTATGTGATAAAGTCATATTCACACATCAGATCTGCTTTTTTTCCTCTGAGAATTATGTAGCTAAAGCTCTCGATAGTAAATAGTATCTAAAACCTCATGAATATGCCACCAGTTTGCATGGAGGTCATTCTAGTTACACTGATTTCAGATTTTTAGTTCAGCCCTCCTGGACACCCTGAAAAGAAGCCCCAAGCAGGTTTGGCACAGGTACGACGGGGTGTAGGGTCCAAACACTTTGTGCTGAGCCTTATCCATCTCGGTTTCTCAAATAAAACCCTGGAAAGCTGTTCAGTGCTATGAGATGATGTTTGAAGAACCTGCTAGGTTATTTAAAGCTCTAGTCCAGCAAGAGCAAGCACTGGCTGCTGAAGTGAACTGTACAACCACGCTCCCTGTAAAATGTGTCTCCATTTCCTTCCAGGTTGGGAAGCTGATCCAAGAAGCAGCTGGAAGGAGCAATTTGAAGAGAGTTACACTGGAGCTGGGTGGTAAAAGCCCAAACATTATTTTTGCAGACGCGGATTGTAAGTCAGCATTGCCATGTTTTCCTTAAAAACCTGTTTGTGTGCCATCTGGGTTGCTGGTTTTCATTGCAGAGCATATCTTTCATACAAAGTGAAATGTCCCAACAGAGCTGTGTCTGATCACAGGTGTGATATAAAGGACGTTTGGCCCCCGAGTACTACAAACAAGGAGACAGAAAAAAGTCATAGCCAAGCACGAAGAAAGGGGGTGCCTCACAGTCGTGGTCCTACTCACATCTGTCACTCTGAACTCTACAGCAAACTGATTTAGTCCTTTAGATCTGTAAATTCTGTGATTATTTTTTGCTTGACAGCAGTTATGAAAAAGAAGGGATTTCATTTGCACTTGAGTTGCTGATCTAGTCAGCGCAGCGGTCCTTTGCGAACTCTTTCGATAGCTGCTAGAAATGGACGTTGTTATTATTAGATCTTCTTCTCAATTTTTGTTCCATACCTTGAGGCTTCTGTATGGAAACACAACACAACTGCTGTTGCAGGGACCTAGAGGTTTCGGCATCTAGATGATGCTGCACAGCAGAGATTTTTTGCACCTGTGAAGGTACAGGATGGCCCTTTAGGATCAGATAAAAACCACAAACTGGAAGTTTCTGCTTAAACACTCAGCAATGAAATGGTTAAAAATGTTGATACCTAAGTTGTCAGCGGGAGGGTTTGAAGTTCACACCCGGTTAAGATCAATGGGACCTTCACACCTTGCTTTGAGCTATTGTTTCAGCCTGTGCCCGGGCTCTCCGTGCTCTGTATTCACTGAGAGCTCTGCAATCCAAATAAATAGATGCAGGATTCCCTCTTTTCATGTAGAAGGGGAAAGAGCTGGTTACAGTCCAGTGTTTGTTTTCAAAACTTACCATGGACTGAAAGGCCAGGGAAAGCTTGAGAGCTTTGAGTAGCTTTCCTAGACCTCTTTCAAGTGTTGGGAGTCTGAATCACAGCCATGGTCATCTTGGCAACCTAAAAGGGCTCCTGTTAGCTGGAGCCAGATGTGAATGTCAGAGCCTTCTACCCCAGACATCCACTTCCAGCTCCCACCAGAAACCACATTTCAGTCATCCTCAAGCTGAGAGACCTGTACTGGGGACTCAGGGCAAGGAGAAGTCCTCCTAGTTGCCTCACAGAGCTGCAGTTTCACTGTGACTTGTTCCAACTGCCAAATAATGTTGAAGACAGCTGGGGAAGACATTGGAGGAAACAGGGGAGTAACAGGGTACAGAGGAGAGCACAGTCTTCTTCAGGCCTGTCTGTTCCGCAGTGGGTTATACTGAAGGTCTCCAGTCTTCCCATAATTGCAACCAATCAGCACTTGACCTGAGCTGCAGACTTCAAAGCTCTGATTGTGTAGAAATAGCAGACAACTTGCTCACCATTCCAAAGGAGCTGTTTGCTCTGTCAGAGGAACATCATGTGCTAGCAGAAAGCACCACAAAGCAGGTGACAGTTTAGTGCATCAAAAAAATGCAGAAGAGTGGTTGGAGTAGAGCCACTCATGGCGAAGACTGTGTTAACAACAGGGTAAGAAACACCAGTTCATCAGTTCTGTTCCCTGTGGATTGTAATCTCCATGGAGCAAGCATAGCTGACTAACTGCATGTTCTGACACATAAGATATCAGTGGTGTTCTTGCCTACCCAAATCCTGTGGGCTGCTAAAGCGCTGCCTTGATTTCATTTCTGCAGTTGGCCATTAAACAATATTTAGTGGTTTGTGTCATGTCCAATGTCTCCTCCACAAGGAAGGTGCCTGAACGCCAAGTGGTCCCTCACAACCTTATGTTTCTGAAACACTTGTAAAGCTCTTAATGTCCCTCCAGCATGGCTGTGTTCAGGGGTAATCAGATGGGGGGGGGGAACCCAACTTCAGACAATTTTTGAAACTATTTACATTGGTTTGTTTTTTTTACCAAATCCAAATTCTGCTCTAAACCGTGGGGCCATGGCCCTGTGTAACACACATGGCGCTGTGTGCCACACATGTATCTGTGATGGTTCAGATCAACATGTGCTCTCTTGGCTTGCAGTGGACTACGCTGTGGAACAAGCTCACCAAGGGGTCTTCTTCAACCAAGGTCAATGCTGCACTGCAGGCTCACGGATTTATGTGGAAGAATCTATCTATGAGGAGTTTGTCAGAAGAAGTGTAGAGCGTGCGAAGAGGAGGGTTGTGGGGAGCCCTTTTGACCCAACTACAGAACAAGGACCGCAGGTAACAGGACTGTGCTTTGTTCCAACAGCCCAGGACTGCCTGGGCACATCTGAGCTGTCTGCTAAGAGAGTGGTCGCTCAAGCACTTACTCACTCGCAGTCCAGCTGGCAGGACAGACATTTTACAGATTAAAATTCTGAAGGAGTAGCTGGTGTGTGCAGCTCAGAGGTGTTTCATGGTAAGTAAAAGCTCTTTTCACTAAGTTTAACATCACAGCTTTAACAGCAAGATGCTGGCCTTCAGCCTTCAAGATGCAGCTGTGTGAAGTGTGAAGCTCTCACAAGCTTCTGCAGGCACTTCCTTTCAGGAACTGTCTACAGCCATAGCTGTGCCTGTACAACACCAGAGAGACAGGAATTCTAAGCAAAAAGTGGGCAGAATTAGACAGTGTTCCTGTCACTGATACCCAGCTGGACTTGCACCATTTTCAGGGAGTTAACTGGGGACAAAAAATAATGCTCTACGCATTGGGATGTGACCTGATCATCAGGTGCACAGGCTGCAAGCCAGACAGCTGCTTCTTCCTTCCAGATTGACAAAAACCAATACAACAAGATCCTGGAGCTGATTCAAAGTGGCATCACTGAAGGAGCAAAACTGGAATGTGGGGGTAAAGGGCTGGGAAGAAAGGGCTTCTTCATTGAACCGACTGTGTTTTCCAACGTCACGGATGACATGCGGATTGCCAAGGAGGAGGTGAGATCATCTGATAATGTTCTCAACGTGATTTACTTGGCTTTAGAGTGGATATTACCACTGTAATTAAAAAAAGAGTAAAAGTCCTCATAACTGATAGGAGTTGTGGAAAGAAGCTCAGGTTTTGTCACGGGCTATGAAGTCTCTGGGAAGAAGGGAAGAAATAAAGGAAGGATGGCTGAGTTCCACTGAAGGATCTGCTTTAGGAAATCCCTTAGAAACAGCTAATGTCACTGTTAGATGTTGCTGTGGGAAGCTGTGGAGAGCACGACAGCAGAGACAAGACAATTTAAAAAGCAGAATAAAACAGGAATGAAATGGTTTATTGATTAATGATTCCTCTTTGTTGCAGATTTTTGGGCCAGTTCAAGAAATCCTGCGATTTAAAACCATGGATGAAGTTATAGAGAGAGCCAACAATTCTGATTTTGGGCTGGTGGCTGCTGTCTTCACGAGTGACATAAACAAGGCCCTGACTGTCTCTTCAGCAATGCAGGCTGGGACCGTCTGGTAAGACAGAAGTTATCACACTCCTGCTTTTGGAGATAACAAGTTTGACTCGCTATCATTACGGCACCTCAGTTTTTACACCCTTTGTCTGAAAAATGTTTATCTAGACCATCCTGGTGGGGAATCACTAACCTAGATATGGAACAGCTGTAGGGAGCTGCTGTGACTCTGCTATTGAGAGGTAGAAGGTACCTCATTTGCCATCAGCATGGCAGCCACAGGACTGGATGGTATTATGGAACACGGAGCAGAGTGCAAAAATCCTCTCTGTGGAGCTTCTGTCAAACTGAGGCTGCTGCGAAAGGCATGAGGAATCACATACCTTCTACATAAGGAGCTTAAGGGACACCTCTTCTCTCTAGTCCCTAGGAACGTGCAATATCCGCATCCTTCTAGATTTTAACAGCTGTCAAGCTTGGGTCAACTACAGATCCAAGATAAATCAGGGAGAAAAAGGACAAATTCAACAACTGTGTGTTAAAAACCAGCACTGAGGTTTGTCAGTGGATTAACCGTCCACCACTGAAGCTGCATCCAAGTGTTTGGTGCCCTCCTCCAGTCTGCCCAGGCCACATCCCATTCTCCTTATGAGTGAGGATGTTATTTTTTTGAGGCCTAAATCCCTCATTTCTTTTCAACCTGAGACAGGTTGGTTGTTACTGTGAGTTATGCAGTGTCCTTAGCCCCAGAAGTTTCAGCATCGGCCTGAGTTGTCCAAAGGTCCCCAACAGTGCGGTTAGACTTAATACCTCTTCCTCTTACAGGATAAACTGCTACAATGCCTTAAATGCCCAGAGTCCCTTCGGAGGCTTCAAAATGTCTGGCAACGGGAGAGAGATGTAAGTACTGCACTGCTATCTCCTAAATGGTTCTACACTCTGCACCTTAATAAACGTTAGTGAATCTTCCTTACTCTGAAAGGAATCACAGTTTTCTGAGTCTTTTCCTGAAGCAGTAGCCAAGACTTTTGCAGAAATGGTCTGGTTCTGGTAAAGCCTGTTGGCTACTTTGCTCTCCTTGTTCCAGAGAGGTCTTCCCATACATTTTGCCTCTCAAGCTAATTCTTCCTTATTTACTTTTTCCTACTTTTATTAAATAGGTGCATCTGAACTTTATTAACATGTTATCTATCACTTCCAGATTTATAAACAATATTAAATGAAATCAGGCGAGGAGGAGGAGGAGGAGAGACAAATGGGTTCACATCCCTTTCCAAAAACCCACCTTCCATTACAAAACTTCCTGTCTTGTCTTATTCCCCTCAGAGCTTCTCAGATATTTAGGAAGGGAGCTCCACGCTCAAATACTGCCCCACATACCTCATGTAAGCTCTTACAGCAACCCCGAGGACATTTGGCAATTGCATCAGCCTGGGGCTGGTTCCGTGTACACAGGGTTCAATTAATTGCTGTGCAGGGGGCACGGCCACCAGATACATCTCACCTCAGCTTTCGGAATAGCTTGTGGCTAATGGCAAACTCAGCAGTAAAACTAAAACAAGGTCAAACTCTTTAAAACTTTAAAATATGCTGATGTATACAGCTCGATCTATAAAATAAGCTCTACATACCCTGAAATATTTTCCCTCATTAGGGAGTACTTTGAATAGCATATTCATTCTGCTCTGCATGGTCATGAGTTATGAGGTGATCTCACACTGGCATAAATATGTCAGCTCATCTAACTCTTATCACTGTGAAAATACTCTAAACTTACTAAGCTCGATAGAGCCCGTGAGTAACGTGACACCCTGGCGCAACCCCACTGACTTCAGCGGGGTTAACTGTGCAACAGAAATACTGGTGTCATGGAGGGTCTGAAAGGGGAGGAACCTACGCAGCCCCCCAGATCCCGTAGAAAAAATCTGTGGTAGTTGCATGCCTGGGCCCCGTCTTCAAAAATATTCATCATAAACAACAAGTGTAGGCAACGGCGACAATCACTCCCTGAAAACCTACTTGTGAGGAATTCCTCTGCTCCCTCCAGAACCTCTTTGATCAGACATCACCTTCTCCTCCCATTAATATCTACATACTTTGTATTAAAATGCCGCCATGTCTCAGATCCCTGGTTCTAAGAGATGCGTTTCACAGCACGAAGAACATTGCATCAGGCACGCAGAGAAAAAAAACAAGTGAAGGTGTCCAACCTGTGCGCGTGTTGCTGATTTTTATCGCACGCACCGCAAAAAAGACCAGAGGAAGCTGAGATCTGCTCCGCTCCCCAAGGTGCAGCGGGTTATGTACGTACCAGGGACCAGAGCCCTCCTAACGTTGTACAGCCGGTCTGTTTGCGTGAAGGGCACTCACAATACCCCAGTATTCTGAAGCGAGTCCAAAAGGGGATTTTTTTGTTTTACATTCACGTTTACTTAAGGACTTCTTCACACCACTCGATGATGTAAAGTTTATGTCCTGGAACTAACAATCAGGTAGATTGTCCCCGTAGTCCCATGTTCCCACAAATATTGGTCTTGGCGGGAAGGAGGTACCGTTCTACTTCAGAACGATCCTTCAGTATCGTAGGAATTACCGTTGTATGGGTAGCTCTGAGAGCCCGTGGTGCCTGGGTGTGTTCCCTAAAAGAAGTGCTGGGAGGAGAACAGCTTGAAATTATAATGTTTTTCCTTATCCTTCTTTTCTTGAACTAATGGAGGGAGTGAGTCTGTAGTATTTCTCTTTGATGAGCAGGATTTTCCCCTCCCCTCACGCCCACACAACCAGGGGATCACACCATGCAAACCTGACCCAGGGGTCTATTTCCTTTTCATTGAACAACCGTTGTTCTCACCCCGAGACCAAACTGCAACCCAAGAAGACCCCAAGTGGCCAGAGAACAGGATGTTATTGCTCCAGCTTCCCTGTATTAGGCTGTGGAGACTAAATGAGCCTTTACGTGAACACACACCGACCCTTCCAGGGGCTGGAGGAGCCCTCCTCCTGCTCAGCAGCTGAATCTCTGAAAGATCCCGGCCTTAAAATTCATCACGGTTGTTCAGTTCTAAACTTCCATCTAGCAAACAAATGCGTAAGGCCCCAGAGCCTTGAGCCACAAAATGGACGTTAAATATATTAACTGAACCTCACGGTGTGTTCCAGACCAAGATAAGAAACCACCTGGTAGCTGGATCCTATCAGAAACAGCATGAGATAGTGTCAGCAATAGTGTAGTTGGCAGGAGTAGGGACGTGATTGTCCCCCTGTTCTGGGCATTGCTGAGGCCAGACCTCGGGTGGGACTGAAGAACAAGGAGCGGCTGAGAGAGCTGAGGCTGGTTACTCTGAAAAAAAGGAGGCAGAGAGAGACCTTATTGCTGTCTGCAACTGACTGAAAGGAGGGTGGAGAGGGGTGGGGTTTGGACGCTTCTCCCAAGTAACAAGTGACAGGACAAGAGGAAATGGCCTCAGGCTGCAGCAGGGGAAGTTTAGGTTGGCCATGAGGAACAACATCTTCCTGGAAAGTGTCCTCAGCCCTTGGAGCAGGCTGCCCAGGGAGTGGGTTGATTTGCCGTCACTGGCCATGTTTCACAGTCGTGGAGATCTGGAGCTGGGGGACAAGGTTTAGCAGTGGCCTTAGGCGGTGTGATTTACTGCTGAACTTGATAATCTGGGAGGTCTTTTCCTACCTGAATGATTCTGGGTCTCTGTGAAAGGGAAACCTGTAGAAATCCACAGTATGAGAGACACCCGCTCTGCGAATCTGAGGTTTTCTCGAGGAACTGCTGTGCAGGTGCTTGCTCAGTAGAGGCTGCCCGTCTGGCATAAGCTGATGCTGCAATCTGTTTTGTTTTAGGGGTGAGTGTGGCTTGAGAGAATATTCCGAAGTTAAAACTGTGACAATAAAGATCCCTCAGAAGAACTCCTAAACCACCCGAAGGCCCACGCTGTGCGGACGAGCACACGCCGCCACCCTCTCTGTTCCTTATGGAGACCGGCACTCAGGAATAAAAAGTGTTACTCGATATATATTTAAGAAATTAAGTCGCAGCACGTACACCGGGCACATAACTGCGTGTGTAACGCAAACCAGCTCTGCATGTTTTCCTAACACCCTCCTGAGAATCGTTACGGCTTTATAAAACAAATCGTAACGAGACATGAAGTTGCTATTTGGCATCGTTTCGTAGCGGTTCTGGCTCCAACAGTGTTAACGGCAAATGCATGTGCACACACCTCGATCTCGTCTTTACGGAAATAAAGTCAGTCTTTATTGCTTCCGGGTTGCCTCCTCAAACAGACCTGCCTTTTACAGACATTCCGGCTTTTGCCAGGGCTTTGCCAGTCATGTCTTACCCCAAATGCTGGTGGTGACCAACACAGCCAACCGTGGCTGACATTCTTAGCTAACAAACATCTCTGAGCAGTACTGAGCCCGTTCGTGGTGCATTGGCAACACTCCAGTGACCATGTTCACAATAGGAGCTCAGATTGAGGAGGGAGTCAAACCACTGTACGGACAATGAAGTCCCAGTAGGTGTTAGTGGGGTTTGGAGTTCATGACAGGCAGTCCTTTGACTTTTATAATTATCTCTTGCTATAAGCAAAAATCCTCCCCACCTTACAGGAACATGAAGAGTTTTGCCTGCATGGTCAGGCAGGGTGGGAGGGTGTCGAGGAGAGCAGGAGCAGACCCCAGGGCCTCAAGGAACATTTCAGCTTCCATTACTCATTTAGTTTTGTTCTTGTTGCTGTTGGTTTTCCCACCTTTTCCTTTTTTAAAATGTGGAGGTGTACACGCAGACCCCATATATTCACCTGCTACCAAACCACCTGTGGGTACCCTGGGATTAGTAAATGGCAGCAGGGGGAATTGGACAGGATGTAAGCTGGACTTTTATTTTCTTACTAAGTCATCCCCACTCCCCATGCCTGAATGCCTCAGCTGAGCTCAGTGGCTGGCACCCACCTTGCTCTTTGTTTTGGCCCAGGCCAGGACTATGAGCAGGTTCCTGAGGAGGTGTTTAAAACCTGCCACGTTATTACATGCTGCCTACAGAGTTGCTTCCAACTAGCAAACTCAGCACCGCTCCTTTCCTCTCTCCAGCTGCCAGGCTCCTTGATCCCACAAACTTTTAAAAATAAGTTTTATTTGATGTTTTGGCTTAGAATTAGGGAAATGCATTTTAAAAGTACAGTAAATCACCAACACTGTGTAGCTATGGGTCGGTGTGGCTGGAATCATGGCCGGGGGTGTCACGGTGTTTCCTAGCTGTGGAGCCTGAACTAACAACTGCTGGAAATTCCAGACCTGACCAGCAAATCATTTCTGCACGTTCTTAACTTCCTTCTCCCCCGAGAATTCCTCTTAGATCTGAAGCTATGTGTGTGTGTCCTTAACCATTCCGCTGGACCAGGACAAGCGAGTCCAGCCCTCTGTAGCATGGTGGCCCTCAGTGTTTTGTATTTCTAGCTCATGTCAAGCTGTGCATGTGTTTTTAAAGCAGCCCGTGTACATGGTACTCAGAGCTGACAGGGCATCCTCAGGCCTGGAGATGGATCCGAGAATTCCTGAGTCGTTGCACGCAAACGCCATCTACTTCTTGTGTAGTGCACATCCGAGCAAAGGGGAAGCAAAGTACAGCAAGTAGGACACTGATTATCTTTTAAACTGCCATAGACAATGTGAACGAGGAGATTTCTGCTTCTTTTCTCCCATTTACTCAAAAGCAAACTGTGCAGTGCTAATGGCATTTATACCGTGTACTCTTTTGTATCCTTTGTGTAACCTGCCTGTCTCTGCTTTACTCCCAGTGCGTTCAGGTAACTAACGTAGTGTTGCCTCTTCTTTTCACGCCCCTGTCACCACAGCTCCGTTCGATGTACGTGGGTTTGTGAGATCCTTCACATGTACCATCTGCATGGATCCAATGAGACCTTATTTTACCAGTCCCCGCAGCTTTTCTCGTTACAGTTTTTAATCATGTATATAGTTATATGTTATTAAAAAAAAGTAAAGGGATATTTTCTATGAAGTTTTTTCCATTAAAAAAGTTTAGAGAAAGATTTTAGCCTGTGAGACTCCTTTATTGTTGGCAGAGCTATAAAAATATTTTTAAAAATTTCTGAGCAGAAGATCTGCTTCTCACAGTAGCTTTATTTTTACTTGCAGAAGTGAATGAATTAAAAAGGCCAATTACATTTTCTGGACTATTATTGCATCTGTCTGAAAAACATTTGTGAATTGCAGATCTAGGTCATCCCCAAAGTTCATTGTCACACTCATGGTCATAAAGTTTAGCTGTTGGGGAAGGTCTGCAGTCACCACTCTGGCACCATGGGGCACTGGGTACTGTGAACTGCTGCATCATAGCTTGAGGTCTGGGTCCTGCTTAAAAAGAAAATCTCCAATACTTCCTCTAGCAGATGAGTCACAGAGATGATTCAGTTAGCACTCAGATCTTTCATGGAGTCATCTCCTACTTTAACTTTAAAATGCTGAAACAGGAAAGCGACAGGGAGGATGTTACTCGACATACATGAAAATTCACATGGCCAGGTACTATGGGACCAGTCTCTTTACTGCAGGGCTGCTTCACTGCCAGGAACACAATTTGTCTTCTGAAATGGTGCCCATAAAGACAAAGTAACTGCTCAGTTACAGGAGGTGCTGGAGAAGGTCAACAAGGTTGATGAAGGGTCTAAAGAACAAGGAACGGCTGAGGGAACAGGTGCTGGTTAGTCTTAAGAAAAAGAGGCTGCAGAGAGACCTTATTGCCTGAAAGGTCATCAGGGGGTTGAATTGCCATCCCTGGGTGTGTTTCAAAGTCCTGTAGATCTGGAGCTTAGGGAGAGGGTTTAATGGTGGCCTTGGGATAGTAAGGTTCATGGTTGGATTCAGTGGGTTTGAAGGTCTTTTCCAACCTAAACGATTCAATGATTCTATGATTTCAGTCCAGTGGTGCTCAGACAAAGCGACGGGTGTTGATTCACACATGTATTGGCAGCCAGTTACAAAGAGTGATCTTTCTCCTCCTCCCCACAGAGGCTAGGAATAAGTCTACCTTTATAGAGAGAGACAAGGGGATATGGATCCCTCTTATTTCTCACTTCTGTCCTGGAAGGAAAATGAACCCATAACAATGAATGCAGGGCCCCAGTTTAACTGGATAAGAAGTTGAAGGCAAGCAATGCGCAGTCCTGTTCACTTGATGGCCTCCACACAGTCACACCTAGAGCTCTTCACTTCCAACCACCTCATATCTGTACTCAGCCAGCCCCGTTGCTAAGTCCATCAATGCAGGAAGTGATTTTTCTTACAACAGCTTCGCAGCACAGTGACTGATACTCGCAGCCCTGGGTCTTTCAGGAAGCAGGAAAAGTCTCCGTGGCTGCCTGATGCCATCAGCAGTCCCAGTCCATTCCTGAGATGCTTCTCTCAGCATCTCAGTCTATAGCTGCATAAAACTCAGCCTTCTTGCTTGGCCTCATTAAACACATCATTTCTTAATTCTTTCTGTATCTTTGCTGTATCTTGTGTAGCACTCAGATCTCAGGGAACTACCTGTGGCTCTGCCAGAAAGCTCAGGCACTTCAGATGCAACACGAGGGCCTCCAGCACAGAGCTGGGCCATTTGCAAGGGCAGACTAGGCTGATGTGAGCACAGTGGTACCATTTCATGGGAAAGTGAGGGACATGGGTTTGTGGGAACCTGGCAGTTGCTGGGTCAAAGGTTGGACCTGATCATCTCAAAGGTTTCTTCCAACCAAAGAGCCTCTGTGATTCAGTTGTGACTGGAATACACAGCAACTGGAGCTGGGAGTCCCTTTCTTCTTCCTCACAGTATGGTGTGGAGTGCTGGGATGCTGGTTTCAATAAGCACCTTTCTCAAAGGACTGGAAGTGACACACTTGGAATTCAAGGTTAACACAAGCAACAGATTATTTCAGCTGACTACAGCACAAGTTCAGACATTCTCATGGTGCAGGGCAGGTCACAATGTCTGTGCAGCCACCGCTGCTGCACTGGGGACCTGCTCAGTGCCAAGGGATTCATTACCTAATGCCGAGGCTGCCAGGCTGCAAACAGACATGGCTTGTGCTCTCTACTACTGCCTGAAAGGAGGTTGGAGAGAGGTGGGGGTTGGTCTCTTCTCACAAGGAACAAGCAACAAGACAAGAGGAAACCACCTCAAGCTGCACTTAAGGGAGGTTTAGGTTGGCCCTGAGGGGAAACTTCTTCATAGAAAGGGTCCTCAGGCATTGGAACAGGCTGCCCAGGGAGGGGGTTGAATCACCATCCCTGGTTGTGTTTCCCAGTCATGGAGATCTGGAGCTCAGGGACAGAGTTTAGCAGTGGGTTGAGACAGTTGGGTTCATGGTTGGACTTGATGATCTTGGAGGTCTCTTCCAACCTGAGTGATTCTGTGATTCTCATAGGTTCACAGGATGAGTTTCAGTGAAGAGCACAACACACACTTTTTGGCTGTGCCTGCAGTGCCAGGAAGCACCTCAGGGAACCCTATTCCACTCCATTTCAGGTGACCTTTATAAACACATTACAGAGGCCCCTGCCACATGCTGTAATGCCCCAAAAGCTCCAGTGCCCCAGAAGGATCCTTAAGGGATGATGAAGGCTGCAAATGTCCCAATGCACCACTGCAGCCATTCCTGGTCCTGTCATTTAATCCTCATAATATGTAGCATCAGATTATGCAATTCCCAGCTGCTTTTGAGGATTTTCTTATCTGCCTGGAGTTTCTTGAGGAGACCTGGCCTGTGTGGCCACGGCCGCACCAGCCGTAAGCGAAACCCCAGCTGCGGAGTTGCCCAGGAGGCTGTGGACACAGCACGCCGGAGGAACCCAAAAGGGTGCTTGTGAAATGTTTGTGCTGCTGGCAGGCAGCGCGCTGCCAGCACCACTCACACATCATGCATTTGCACATCAAATGAAGCTGCACTGGTCTGAGAGCATGGGAAAGGCCTGTCTTGAACGGCATGTGTCCTGCTTCCTAAACATGGATCTTTTACACTTTACACTGGGTTATTGGCCAGATTGAAAGTACCGCAAGTTCCCCAAAGCTTGTCCTTTTGCCTTTGAAGTGGGGCTGTTTGGATAATGTTTCCTTTGGCAATTTATCTATGTAATGAAGCAGGAACTTTGCTGCATTGGCTGCTCGACAGTCCTCCACCACCAGCTTTTGTCCAAGTGTTTGTGTGCTCACACATGGTCTGACCAGTCCTCATTACCTCGGGTAGCCCCTCTCCTTCTGTCTTACGGTTCCTGAAGACGCTCACATGCGGCTCACTCCTGCTGCAGAACTAAAAGAAAAGGTGTTTGTGCTGCTTCCCCTGGCAAAGAGGATCCAGCTCATGATGTTTGCTCTCAGCTTCTCCTGGGACCACGAGATGGGGCACAGAGCAATTTCTGTGGTTTCCTGCTTTCTTTTGGTCCAAAAGTACTTCTACAGCCTTTGGCACTGAGGCTCAATCTCAAAGCACAGTTTGTTCCTGTCAAGAGCCACCTCTGTTTAGTGTTCAGTTGTGAATTTCCCCAGCCCTCTGGTTCCTGGGAAGGATGCTGAGTGGAAAGGTACCACTTGTCCCTGCCAAGAACTGGCAGGTTGAAGCAGTCTCCAGCATCTGATGCTGCTGCCTCCGATCAGGACGCACCATGCGAGTGTGGCTCTCATCAGAGCTGGCTGCTGAGATGCCCCATGACCAGGGTGCAGGAACTAAGCAGACAGTGGTTATTCAAACCAAGCATCCCAAAAGGGCCAGAAGAGTCACTGAGTAATTTGCAGCCTTATTTTTCCAGCATCACGTGCAAATCTTCCAGCAGTCTTTCCCTTGCAGCATTTGCCTCCCAAGGACAAACACAACTTGCCAGACATTTTATGGGGGGAAGAAAAGCCACTGGTGTGTTTGGGTTGGCTGAGATGGAGCTGATTTTCCCTGTAGCATGCCACTGGTGAAACAGCCTTCTACAGGATGCTCTGTAGAGGATGCAGAACACTTGATCCTCTCCTCAGTTCCCATTAGAATCCCCTTGGTGAGCCTCTGATGCCACCAAGACAGTACATTCCAGCTGCCCAGCGCCCTTTAGAAAGACCCAGAGAACTGCTCTTACCTCCTGCTTTCCGTCGTGTCTTTATAGCCAGGGCACTCGGACCAGTATTTTAAGCTAATTTTGTATCCCATCAGAACAGACACAGAAACCATTACATTCAATTAAAAACTGCACAGAACATCCTGAGCTCTTTCACGGGGTTCTGGCAAGGGGGCTCTTTTAACTAACTGTGTTTGTAGGTAGAGCAGCAACAAATGGCTCCGTGATTTGTTTTTACAATGTCCTCTCTGGGAAGACTAATGACCAGTCGGCCTTCCAGCGGGGCAGTTTCAAACGTTTGGGGCCCTGTTATTTTTTTTTCAGGCAAAATGCAGACTATGGACTGTAGGATCTGGCTGGGTGGAGGCACTGTGCTCAAAGTTTCTAAAAGCTTTAGGATTATGGGCTGGACAGCACACAGAAGCGGCCATCACAGCAGCCAGGGTTCAGTAGATGGTTACTGGTCTCATGTGCACCAGTCCTTCAGGCCTTTTCTCCAGGTATAGACACCAACCACTACAGTAAATCATTTTGTAGCCTATTTTTGTGGGGAAATTAAACAGCAGCCAAGGTACTGTATGTCCAACACTCACTGTTCAAACAGCCTTTAAAATAAAAACCCCCACAAAGAGCTGATGGGTTTCTGTCCATCGTCAAGTCTTTCCCCGTTTTGGATGCTCCTAAAGCTCTGGAAGACACTTCTGCTTTCTTCAGGCTGAGCCACAAACCATCTCCCACTGCAATCACCAACGAGTCAGTATCTGAGCAACTGCAGATGTTGCTGAGCAGAGAGAACTGATAAAGCAGGATGGAATGGATGGAAGGGGAAGGTATGGGGAGTAGGTCATACAGTGCCAGACTGGTTGGGGATAGAAGGGACCCCTGGAGACTCTCTGACACTCCTGCCTGATTATTGCAGAAATCTAAATTGAGAGTTTCCTCTGCTTCTAAGAAATCAGACTGCATAAAGCCCACACAATATTCAAAATGTCCAGAATCCACAGAGAACCCCGTCTGCTCTGCCCTGGTGAGTCCACATCTGGAATACTGTGTCCAGTTCTGGGCCCCTCAGTTCCAGAAGGACACAGAAATATCTTGAGAGAGTCCAGCGCAGAAACAAAAAGATGGTGAAGGGAGAGGAACATCTCCCTTGTGAGGAGAGGCTGAGGGAGCTGGGTCTCTTCAGCTTGGAAAAAAACAAGACTGAAGGGTGACCCCGTGAATGTTTATAAATATGGAAAGGGTGGGTGTCAGGAGGATGGTGCCAGGCTCTGCTCAGTGGCATCAAATAATAGGACAAGGGGCAATCAGTGTGAGGTGGAACAGAGGAGGTTCCACATCAATATGAGGAGGAACTTCTTCACAATGTTGGTGACAGAGCACCAGAATGGGCTGCGCAGGGGGGTTGTGGAGTTTCCTTCCCTGGAGATGTTTAAAACCTGCCTGGACATGTTCCTGTGTGACTGGATCTAGGGGTCCTGCTCTGGCAGGGGACTTGGACTAGATGATCTTTTGAGATCCATTCCAATCCCTGACATTCTGTGTGACTCTGTGACTCCACCATCATCCATTACTTGAGAGAAAAGACTGACCCCCATCTTGCTCCAACCTCCTTTCAGGTAGTTGTAGACAGTGATTAGGTCTCCCCTCAGTCACCTCTTCCTCAAGCTAAACACCCCTGAGTTCTCTGAGAAGTTCAGACCTGCTGAGAAACTTGACAGTAGATCTGAGCATTTCCTATGGAGTCTATTTGCAGTGCAGGGAGCCTTTGGATGGGCTGCAGACCAAAGTTACAGGAACCTAGGGAGTTCTAGTCACAGGGTTACGTCCATTCTGAAGCCAGTCTAATAAAATCAAGTTATTTCAGCTGCAGTGGCCTGCAGGGACAACAATATTTGCTTTCTTTTGCATCTTCTTTGTCAATCCTCCTTTCCAAAAAAGGTGTTAACTGATCACCTGATTCCTTCGTGCACTCATGGAACGGTGTGACTTACAGAACTGCACAGCCAGCTCAGCTGGAAAAGCCCTTCAAGCTCCTCCAGTCCAACCATTGCCCCAGCACTGCCAGGACCCACTAAGCCCTGTCCCTCACACCACATGTCCATGGCTTTGCAATCCCTCCAGACACGGGGACTCCACCCCTGGACAACCCTCGTGGGGGGGAAATGCCCTATTTATAACCCCTATGTTGTTTTTCTGCCTGATACTGAACAAGCTGCATGTAGCCCCACTAGCTTCTGGCTCCTGGTATTTTCTTTCCACAGCACAATTTCCGAGGACAACACCCTCCTAGAAGGTTTCAGGTACTGCAGACAATTCAGCTGCCCTCACAACTGCAAACAAGGTGCTGGAGCCAGTGCAAACAAGTGATGCAATGCAAGCTGTGCTCTTCCCTCCCGAGGGTGGAGAGCATCCCCCAGCCAGGCTCTCCACTTGCTTTTTCCCAAGGAGAACAACTTGCAAGGTCACTTTTGAACCCTAACTTCCCATGGGGTGGCCACAGTCTGCCCAGCAGAGCTAAGTGAAAAGAAAATTAACCTCTGAACTGTCTTTGCTCACAGTACATGAGCTAACAAACAGCCACGCACAGCCCTAATTACTTGCAGCTTCCCTTGCAAGGATCTCAGCATCACATAATGTTTTGGGTTGGAAGGGACCTCAGAGACCATCAACTCCCTGCCATGGGCTGGGACACCTCTCACCTTGAAAGCTTCTCCTAGATAAGCAGAAAAGGTGCATGGCTAGTGCTGAGCTGTTTGTTTGGAAGCCCAAATCAGGCGGTGGCACACCACTGTGTAAATCCCGCGTCATTTCCAAACACATGGGTTTCAACAGTTTTCTTAATGTCTCTCTGTGTTGCTGATGACTCCCATCCATATCCACAGCTCAGAAATTGGTTTCACTAGAAGGAAAACAACCCCATCTAAACAGAAAAACCACCTGTACCTCCTGCTTTTTCAACCACTGGTGGAACTAGGACCAACAGAGTGTAGATACAGGTGTAACAGGGTTTGACAGGATTAGTACTGGAACAGTTCATTAGTTGTTAATCAGCATTGTTTCTATGCCACCATAATTTGACCACCTAGTACCTACACTGGTTGCCCTGATGTACCTCACAGCACTTTTTTAACTATCCAGGCTTACCTCTTCTCCTCTTCCTTCTGCTGCTCCATTCCCAGCCTGAATCCATTTCAGAGTTCAGTGCACTAGGTGATGCTCTCCTGTTATCACTGCCTCAGCCCAGCTGACCGTGGTTCAAAAATCTCTTCTCATGGCAGTGCAACCCCTTCTCCTCACCAAAGGGTAGCGAGAAGCAACTAGCCAGACTTCTTAAAGGCCAGTCCAATGTTCTTTGTGATCGTTTCAGACATTTCTGGTTTCTAATATCAAACAAAACATTTTTAAACCACCAGCCTTTTGCAAACAAGTCAAGATCCCTTATTAACAGCCTGGAGAACTTAAAAAACTTGATCACTTTTTGCCTTAAATGTAAAATAAAAAGCCCCATTCCAAACCAGAGCACGGCGCTGCATGGAGAGATGGGCAGGAGAAGACAGCACAAACGCTGGCTATTTGGTGCCACTGGGAGGTTATTCGGTACCACCGGTGTGGACCCCACTCTGTGCATGGTCTGCAGTAGTCTGCAGGGAAACTCCACCACCTACAAACCAGTGTTACTGCATCATCTTCTAGCAGCTTCCAAGTACCTTCTGCAGTGATGGAAAGGCCGTGCTTGGGGCAACCTGGGCTAGACTGGGCTGAAATTGTGCCGCTACAGTAAAAACAACAGAGTTTTCCTGCATGGCATTGCACAAACCTGCTGATAATGTATTCCACAGCACCTACGGGAATCCTGAACCCAAGGCAAGACCTTCCAGCAGGTGACATCTCTTGCCTCAGTGATGGGTCCCACCACAAACAGGGGCACAAGGCTAAAGACAATGCCTGACCTTGGTAAAGGAAAACAAACCAACCGGCAAAACGCGGGGGACAAAAAAGACAAGACATTAGATTTTTGTTTTGGAGCAGGAGCAGAACAAATGTTCGACTGAAAAGCTTCGGGTCCAGCTGGGGGAAGGCCAAGACTAATTTAACCTTTGGTCAAATGGTTGGGAGTGAGCTGGTTTCCTTTTTCCTCTTACATCACTCCCAGAGATTTGGACAAAAATAATACGGCCCCGATTACATGACTTTACAGGCTCTCATAGTGCACGGGGGAGGAGAGTGTTGAAACCCCTCGGAGACAAATTAATCCCAGCAAAGCAACAGCTGTAGGATTGCAATAAACAGGCAAAACAATGACAACGTTTGCATCGTGCACTTAGAGGGTTTTAGTGTAACTTATTAAGGGCATTAGATTACCGGATGGGGGCTGACAGCCTTGTGTCATCGTGAAACGCCAGTTGTCGGGTTGCATGGGGTTGCTATTAGGAGATTTAACCTCTTAGTATATCCTCCTAAACAAGCTGCAGCAGATCCAGGTATGAGGTGATTTGTCTGGCTTTCAGAAAACAGATGCAGCCAGGGAACATGTTATCTGTGGGGTTTTGGAAATTGGCTGGAGGAGATCAGCACTTCTGTCACTGTCTGCCTCACACAGCCCCTGTGACTGCTCAGGTGTGGAGCATCTGCTCTGCCTGCCCTGCTCACCCACTGCACCCTGGTACAGGGTGCACAACCTTCCGAAGAGCCCTCAGGGGTCTGTCATAAAGACTTTCCTCAGCATCTGCACTTGAAAACTAAACTAGTTCCCTAGTCAAAGCAAACAACTACCCTCCCATCCCTGATTTCCAGTTACTCGGTGCAGATACCCTGGACTGACGCTGATGTGGCACCCGACAGGCACAGGTCTCCTCTGCTGTAGCTCACACACCTATTCTGGAAAAAGCCAAGCTGGCCTGAGGGCAGATTCAAGCACAGACCTCACTGTGTCACCCATGGGAAGGGTGCACCATGTTGAAGGTGCACGGTGAGCTCAGGGGAGGAGCTCAGATACCTGTGCCTGGCCATGGTGGTGGCCACAGAAGGAAGAGGTGCTCATGGCCCAGCACTGTGGGCTCATCACCAGCCTCCCCCAGAACTGTGACCCTGTGGGCTAACCCCAGTGGGCTCCTCCTGCCCAGTAGCTGAATGGCGCCGTATGAGAAAGACTCCAAGGAAACTGTGTGTTTTATTGTGATGAAGCACCCAAACCCACCTCCCTGTGTTCCTAGCAGCTGAGGGAAAGCTGCGCCGTGAGTGACAAGTGCAGAGACCTTTATGTGCGCCATGAGGAGAGAGGGAGATGATGCTTTTTTCCTCAAACTGAGAAAATAGGGTCATATGGAGGGGTATTTTTAGGTGCAGTGTGTTGCTGCTTTGAGCACAGGAGCCAGCTGGGGTTTATTTTCCCTCCCTTGGCTCAGACTGCATCTTCTGCCTTCCAGCACAGAGGAGTGAGGAGCAATGTTGAAGGTACCTGTGAAACACGACGATACATTCACTTCCAAGAGCTGGTTTAATTTTATTTTTTAAATCCTATCCCATCAAATTTTGACTTGCTGTGGCAGTTTGTAGCCCTCTGTTGAAGGGCTTGTCGCCAGCGAAGCCAGGAATATCAAAATCGCTGCTGTGGAATCGCCCCTTCCACGTGGCCTGAAAAGCAGATCCGTTACACTTCCGCCAACAACGCTCCTCTCTTAATTATTCAGGTGACATGAGACGTGTGCTGGCCCGTTTTATGTTTGTCCTCCCTGGAAATGTTGTGATGATTTTAATGGTTACGTTAGAGAAGCTACTACACCTTAATGAATACTGAGTCCTTACGTTGAAGGAACTCCATTGGGGTTTGATAACTGGAGAAGAGGAGGCTCCCAGGTGACCTTCTAGCAGCCTTTCCAATCTCTGAAGTGGGCTACAAGAAAGCTGGGCTAGGGCTTTTTACATGGGTGCACAGCAACCTGACAAGGGGAAAGGGTTCCACACTTGAAGAGGGGAGATTGAGGTTGGACATGAGGAACAAATTCTCTCCTGTGAGGGTGCTGAGATGCTGGCACAGGTTGCCCAAGGCAGCTGTGGCTGCCCAAACCCTGGAAGTGTTGAAGGTTGGCTGGGGCCCTGAGTAACCTGACCTAGCAAAGGTGTCCCTGCCTGTGCAGGGGGGTTGGAACTCGGTGATCTTAAGGTCCCTTCCAACCCTGGCCATTCTATGAATTTAACAGTCCACAGGGATTTAAAAAAACGTCCTTCCTCTCGCAGCAATGCTGATGTGACAGAAGAAAATGTGCAAACATGAGAACAAGTCGTTAGCAAAAGCAGCGTGGGCTTGCACGCCAGGCTGAACCCAGCGTTGCCACAAAACCCGGATCCAGAGAGCTCTGGCTGCGCAGCCTCCCTCCAGGTCTGGGCCTGG
Organism: Rhinopomastus cyanomelas; assembly: GCA_013400115.1. NCBI lineage: Eukaryota > Metazoa > Chordata > Aves > Bucerotiformes > Rhinopomastidae > Rhinopomastus > Rhinopomastus cyanomelas. The sequence continues at coordinate 174,446 of VXBP01006391.1, read as the reverse complement.
CTCTGCCACCGAATCCTGGAATCACTGGATGGTTTGGGTCGGAAGGGACCTCGGAGATCACCCTGGGGCAGCCCCCTGCCATGGACAGTAACACCTTTCATCAGACCAGGCTGTCCAGAGCCCCATCCAGCCTGGCCTTGAACACTTGTAGGGATGGAGCAGCCACAGCCTGACACAGATCTAACCTAAATCTCCCCTCTTTTAGCTCGAACCCATCCCCCTTTGTCTTGTCACCATAGTCCCTCGTAAAATGTCCCTCTCCAGCTTTCTTGTAGCCCCTTCAGGAACAGACCTGGAGAACAGATGCTGCCCAGGTCTGTCTCCACAGCCTGGCAGACCTTCCTATGTTTGGGGAGGAAGGGGTGAGCCTGTCTACAGGAGGTCAGATAAGCAACGTCAAGCTCTGGTGGAGGGCACAGTTCTTGCTTCTTAAGAGATGTAATGTCTCAAAGGCATGGGCCCTAAAGTGCCATGCGAGGCCTGCTTTGGTGGTGATCCTTCAGGATCTACTGAACTGGAAAGGCATTTCTACATGTGGTGGAAGGAACAATAAGAAGATCTGCCAAGTAACGAGGCCATATCAGAACATGGTCCTTCAAATGTAATTGTCCATGAGAAAGGTCTGCTGGGAATGAAACAGGGTTCTGCAAGGAACCTAGAGAGGAACACACAGAAACGTATCTGTAAGTGCCCCAAGTACTGGCCACCCATCAGCATCTAAACTAACTATTACTAGGATGGCAAGTAGACTCTTTTGATGAAGGAAGGAGGTCAAAGGAACACGGGATGGGAACAAGGAGACTGCTGAAGTAACCCTCTGGGCAGCCTACAAGCACATCAGCCCACACCAACACCACCGTGATGACTCAAACGGGGCGCTAGAATACACACAGAGCCCTGCCCAGTAGTGCACAAGGATCATTACCACGAGAAAAGTGGGGTTCAGCAGCCCAGGGCACTCATGGCCAGAGCATGTCAGAATATGGCTCACTCCTCAGCACCATGCAGAGCGGCCAGGACTGTGGCTGAGGGCTGGAAGGCACAAAAGGCTGAGAAAGAGGGGTGCCCATGGAGAGCAGCAGTTTGCACCGAGCTCACTGGAGTCTCTATGCCACCCACCAGCTGGCCCATCAGGACACCATCAGGAGTTGGAAGTGCTGCCTTGCCAGAAGCAAGGTATCACGATTAGGTCAGATCTACCCGCACACTTCACTGCTAATTGTAGAAGGTAATCCCTGGGTTAGCCCTGGAGACCAGAATAGGTGCTGACCACTCAGATGTTGCTGACCTCAGCAGCAGAACACATTGTCAAGCCAGAATCACAGACTCATTAGGGATTTGAAGGGACCTCAAAAGAGCATCTAGTCCAAACCTCCTCCATTAGTAGTTCCTCAGCTAATGGAGTAATTCTCATGCAACTGCTTTTTAGAGGTACTGGGGCAGTCCTTTTCTGGTAGTTAATTGCATGAAGAACCCATGAGCGTTGTTCAGAGTACAGGCTGGTGAGTGGAAACTCTTGGCCTGGTCCATGAGATGAGTGAACGGCGCTGCAACAGGAGGAGGCCCCACAGGACATGAAGAATCTTCTCCCCTCCCACCATCAGGCAAACAGAGAGGACTCAGGGGTTACAGAGGAATGGAGACAGCTCCCTCTTCAGAGGGGGTCAACGAAACCCTTTTCAGCAGCCCCTTCCTCCTCAGTTGCCCTTATATGATAGTTTTGGGGCTTTGGAATTTGAGGGCCAAGTAGAGGAGGATGATGTTAATGATGTATCTAGCGAGGCACCTCTGCCTTGTTGTTCATCCCTGTGTCTTAGAACTTCTTCAAGTAAGAAGGAAAGAAGGGTTATTGTGGTGGGTGATTCACTTTTGAAGGGAGCAGAGGGTCCTCTTTGTAGACCAGAACCATTACACAGGTTTGTTGTCTCCCTAGGACTTGGGTTAGAGATGTTGGAAGGAAAGTCCCTGCCCTAGGACAATCCACTGATTATTATCCCTTATTGATTATCGAGGTTCCTGCCTTGTTAACAGTTACAGCACAGAAATCCCTTCCACGGAGTGACTAGGCAAGATGTGTTTGGTGGAGGATGGAGAAGACGGCTGACCCTCCTGAGTCTGTGCAATGCCTGCTGCGAACAGAACCTTCTGAAGGAACCAAACAGCTTGTAGCAGAGGGTGTGCAGCCTCACTGCATAGAAGAGCACCGACATTAGTGAACCACAGATCTGACTTAACCCCTGCAAACGAGGGCCAGGCTGGTGGGCAGATGGCTCAAATGTCCCCCATTTCATGGTGCACTCTTATGGTGGGAAGTTACTGACATCAGAGGGGAAGACTAATGGAATGGAGGTCATGGAGCTGTTTACACTGGCGGGTGGGTCCTACAACATTCCTGTACGATTCGGTTGTTTTGATGACCCTCGTATGGGGATGCTGTCACACATTGCATCTGATACTGGATCTCGGTAAGTTGAAAGGGACACCAAGGGGTTTGTTTAGTTCCTGTTACCAGTGACTTAACACAAGGTTAAGGAGCCTGTCCCTGTTCCAGCCAATGGCACCGATCGCAGTGACTTCAGGAAGCTCCCAAACTCCCTGCTCTGAAGTGTTAACAAGCCGAACAGAAGAAGGAGCCATGAAGATACCAGGATCAGCAAAGGACACCAAGGGAACACCCAAGGAACACTCAGGAAAATTGGATTAAATTATTGGGGGTAGGGTGGAAGGAGAAGAAAGAGCCAGCAGTATGCAAGTTCCTTTGAAAGCTATTTTTAAATTTCAGAATTATTGTCTTTAAAGCTTTGGTTTAGAGATGGGAATAATAAATAATATTATTTATTATAAATAATAAAAGAAATAGGGCATAAAAAAGCCGTGTTTCAATCACGTCTCCTAAATACCCCAATCCCAGGATGAGTCTCCCCTTAAGTGTGAACCTTGGCAGATACGGCAGCACAGCCTGCCCGTCAGGAACTAAAAACACAGAGCATGGTGACTGGCAAAAACAGGCCAGTGACACGTTAGCAACAAGGACGTGTTGGTCTGGTGGAGAACACTGTGGCTCTGATCCTTGTACAGATGATCAGCGCTTCATTACAGTTAATTACCTTGGGCTTTAAGTCAAGGCTGGCCACAGCACAAGGGTGGCTGCTCTTCAGCAAAGTTACCTTCCCCTGGAGTTCCTGTGGAAAAGTACAGTACCAGCGCCTGCAGTGAAGTGTTGCTGCCCATCTAGAGGTGGCTTGAGCTGGGGGCAGCTCCAAAATGAGGTTCTTAATGACTGGATTATACTGATTTTTTTACCTTTGTATTTAGCTCCGTTGCTTTTTGCTGCTCCTGGTGCCACCCTGACTTGCTTGAAGCACAGTTGAGACATCACCCCACTCTTCTTCTGTCGGTTCCCACCTTGCAGATTGGGTGTAGGGAGTTGTCACAAGGATCCTTAGCAGGACACAGAGAGTTCTCTGCAGCGCAGGCAGGTCTGGATGCCTGTGGGTTTGAACCTGGACTTCAAACAGAAACATGCCCAGAGACAGCAGGCACCTTCTCACACAGAGGGCACAACACTTCCACTCTTGACCTATCCAGGTGACAGGCTGAGTTAGGGCCAATTCAAAATCAGTAAGAAGCAAAACACCAGAGAGTGATCCTGCCCCTGTACTCAGCCCTGGTGAGGCCGCACCTCGAGTACTGGGGGCAGTTGTAGGCATCGCAAACCAGGAAGGTCATTGAGGTGCTGGAGAGGGGGCAGAGAAGGGCGGCTGGGCTGGTTAAGGGTCTGGAGAACAAGTGTGCTGAGGAGAGGCTGGGGGAGCCTGGAGAAAAGGAGGCTGAGAAGAGATCTTACTGCTCTCTACAACTACTTGAAGGGAGGTAGCAGTGAGGCAGAGGCTGGCCTCTTCTCCCTAGGGACTAGTGATAGGACCACAGAAAATGGGGCAGATTGTGCCAGGGGAGGTTCAAACTTAGGAAAAACTTCTCCTCAGAAAGAGTGGGGAGGCCTTGGAACAGGCACTGTCCCTGGAGTGGTTTAAAAAATGGCACTTCAGGAGACGGTTTAGTGCTTATGGTGGTGCAGGGCTGAAGGTTGGATCTGAGGATCTTAAGGTCCTTTTCAACCCTGACAAGTCTGTGATTCTGTGAACAGCCCCCGAGAAAACATCTGCCATGGGATGACCCAGATTGCCAGCAGAGAAGCTGAAACAAGGCTGAGGGATGGGTTCCTCAAACCAAACCCGTTGCAAGCTGGATGATGGTTTACCCAAACCTTGTGACAGGTATTTTTAAATCCCTCTTGTGGTCCCGGCTCTTGCTCACATCCAGCATCTGCTCTCTATCCTTGATCACTATCCGAATATTTGTTCCACACACTTAATTTCGTTCTCCGTATTTTTACAGCCCGCATGGTTCCTTTCACTCATTCTTTGATTTGCCCTCACATTTTCTCAGCTTTTCATCTCTTTCTGCTTTTTTTCCCCTGTCTCCTGGCTTTATTATAATTTTCTCTTTTATTTTTTTGCCTTAGCCTGTAAGGGCTCTAAATCTCCCTTCCCGATTTCCCTGTTGCTTTCCCGTCACCATTTGTTTTCCATCACCCTGCTTTTCTGCTGGCTGAGGTTGGAAATATTTCAGGAATTCCTACTTCGCAGCTCCATGAGAACCATTATCTCTGCCTTTTCACTGGTGAAAGTGCTCTCGCCCGGTAAGGATGATGCCGGAATGAGCCTGGGACTGTGAGGCTGTCGGAACAAGCCTAGGGCTTCAAGTGGATGCATCCCCAAGCCCACTGTGCCTCCAGAGCGGTCTGCTCCAGTGTGGAATGTGCGAGAGGAAGCCCGGCCCGTGGGGAGTGCGGGGCTGGGGGCAGGGAGTGCGCTCTGAGAAACCTCCAATTCCACACGACAGAAACGAGTACGGGAGGAACTGAAATACAGCAGGGAGGCAGGATGAGGGACCAGCTGGAGGAGGGTGGGGTGGAGAGCAGGAAAAAAAAATACGCCCACCACCACACCCCAGCCTTCAAGTTTTAGTTGAAGATGCAGGTGCAGACGAGCGCAGTACCAGCCCTGCTAATACTCACTTGCTCCGAGCACCACTGCTGAGAGAGCGTGAGAGCCCAACCGATCCACTGCTTTTTCCTCTGGGGAGGGTGAGGGGTCACCTTTATAACAACAGCTACAAACACAGGGCAATTACATGGAATAAAATATGACTGGTGGCCCAACAAGCACCCAACAGGTGGACTGCTGGGGACCAGCCCCCGAGGTGCAACAACACACTGGCCCACATCACCACGGAGAGGAAACAAAGAACTAGGCAAGTGACTGCGTTCCAGTATCCAGATATGGCTCCGGAAAATACCAGCAAGGGTTAAACCACCTACTTTGTTGTTGCTTCTGCTGCTCCTGCTATTGTTATTTGTATTCTGGTATCACCAAGAGGCTTCAACCAGGACCGGGGCCACCGTTCGGCACAAGATAAATACGCACAGGAAGAGGAAAGTTCCTGTTTTAAAAACCTTAAAGCCTAATGGGTAAGATGAGCAAGAAGCGAGGGGAAACAGAGATAAAGAGAGGCAAAATCACTCAAAATGAGTCATGGCAGGGCAGTCAAAGAGCTCCTATTCCATGTCTTACTGCTGCAAGGAGCTGAATGGGAAGACACCGGGAACTTCTTTCATACCATTGCACTTATTGTTTAGAAATGTTAAGAACTCTGCAGGCTCTTCCATCAGCAGCGATGGCAGTCTCCTCTGTGCACACGTATAAAAGTTAGCTTATGAGTTCTGTTTGCTAGGTTGGGCTTTCCCAAGCCTACCGCAGTGTGTTACCTAACAACCATACACGATAGCCATCGCCAGGTGGAGATCATGTGCAGATGGTGATGAGTCCAGGGTGTGTTCTGCTAACAATGAATCATAGAATCGCCCAAGTTGGAAGGGACCTCCAAAGACCACCCAGTCCAACCCCCCCTGCAAGGAGCAAGGACAGCCTCAACTACAGCAGGGTGCTCAGAGCCTTGTCTAGCCTCACCCTGAATATCTCCAGGGATGAGACCTCAACGCTCTCCCTGAGCAACCTGTTCCAGTGTTCAGACTCCCCTCCTGCAAAAGACCTTCTTCCTAACAGCCCATTTCAATCTGCCCTTCTCTACTGTGAAACCATTGCCCCTCATCCTATCACTCCAGGTCTTTTTAAACAGTCCCTTTCCAAACTTCTTGTAGCCGTCTTCAGGAACTGGACGGTTGCTCTCTCTTCTCCAGGAACCTTCTCTTCTCCAGGCTGGACAACCCCAGCTCCCTCAGTCTGTCCTCACAGCACAGGGTCTCCACCCTCCTGATAATTTTGGTGGCATCATCCGGCCCTGCTCCATCAGGTTCCTGTCCTTCCTGTCCTGAGGTCTGCAGAGCTGGGCAAAGGATTCCAGGTGACATCTCAGCAGGGCAGAGCAGAGGGCTAGAATCCCCTGTCTCAGTCTGCTGGTCACACTTCTTGTGATGCAGCCCTGGATGAGGTTGGCCTTCTGGGCTGCAAGCGCTCACTGCTCACGGCCAGCTTCTCATCCACCAGCTCCCTCAGGTCAGAAAGGGCCAAAAGGAAAATCTCAGGGCTGCTTCCTATTACCTCTTCCCCAGCCTGTATTGATAGTGAGGATTGTTCCAGCCCAGGGGCAGGACCCTGCATTTGGTCTTGCTGAGCCTCATGAGGTTCCCGTGGGCCCACCTCTCCAGCATGTCCAGGTCCTTCTGGATGACCTCCTATCTCTCTGGTTTATCAACAGCACCACTCAACTTGGTGTCCTCCTCTTTTCTTCCACCCAGTCTCTGTGCTGAGTTTAGGGTAGTTCTCTCAGCCACAAATGTTGCCAGAACTGCCATGATGTGACAGAATAGTCACCTCCACCCCTACAGGTAGGACTCAAGAGCTCCTTGGATTCTGCTTCAACTTCACATTCTCCAAATGCTACTGCAAACAGTTTGCTCTGCATTTCAGTTGCTACTGGAATTCAAGCAGCAAACGAGAATCTAGTAAAGGGAAGCCCCGTCTCTGCAGTGCAGCAGCAGCTGTGGTGTCAGACAGCAGCAGCACAGCGCAACGCTCAGCCCCAGAAAATGTTCAGAAACGTTTTACTGAAGTGCTGCAAAGGTGCTGCCTTCATCAGCGGATATATTTCAGAATAATATTTAAGATCAAACATGTGTTGGGAATGGTTGAGGTTGACTGTGATTCCTCTGGGCAATGAGACAGCCTGGATGCTTCCTCAGCCTGGAGAAGTGAAGGCTCTGGAGGACCTTGCAGCAGCTTCCATACCTGAAGGGGCAAAAGGCAAGATGGAGAGGGACTTTTCATGAGGGACTCTAGAGATCGAACACAAGGGATGGGTTCAAGCTAAAAGCAAGGAGATTGAGTTGAGATCTTGGGAAGAAATCCCTCCCTGTGCAGGTGCTGAAGCACTGGAACAGGCTGCCCAAGGAGGTTGTGGCTACTCCATCCCTGGCAGTGTTCAAGGCCAAGTTGGATGGGGCTCTAGGCAGCCTGGTCTGGTGAGAGGTGTTCCTGCCCATGACAGGAGGTTGGGACTGCATGACCTCTGAGATCCCTTCCAACCATGATATTGGCCATTTTTTGTGATGATTGGCCAGTCCCCTGGTAGGTCTGACACAGAATCTCCAACACTAGACTGCTGGTAGTGCTCAAACTCTCAGCTGCCAGGTGTCCAGACTAGGACTGGTTTGGAAAAGGGTCAAAGTGACTTTGTTGTTGTGTCCTGAATAGTAACGTGTAGTCCTAAAAACCCTAAAATCAACACAGCAGTGAAGGACAAATGCACCTGGGGGTGACCTTGAGTCACTTGCCCAACCTGAGACATCACAAGCATAGTTTTCCTTGCAAATTCCTCCATTTTTAGACGGTGATGCTGCCGTCACGTTAACTCAGGTGTTGTCTCTTCTCAGGTTGTCTAACACCAGACGACTCCTGACTTCTCTTGTGAAGAAGAGAGGGACAGGGCTCTCTGCACAGTGTTTATGGGCAAAAACAATCAAAAAGAGGTTGACAGGCTTTTTCAGCTGATGCTCTTGACTACCTCTTCCGTTAGATTCAAAATATTATCTTCCTAGCTCAACACGTCAACCCGTTTGACTTTTGTAACACCAACACAGGCGGACCTGCGCATATTGCGCTGCAGAAAAAGTCCTATTTTTTTTTGAAACATCTGTTTGGAAGTGTTAAGGTTCTGCTGAAAAACCTCACACAGATGTGGGCCGCCTGCCATATTCTGAACAACAATAGAATCTTCAAACATCCTCCCAGGCCATCCTCAAATAAAATTCCCAAACAAGAAAGAAATCAAAGGGGTTTGACCAAAATTGGGGTTTGACCAGCTGTATGGAAGACCCAGTCGGTTGCTGGCTTGCCCCATTGCACTTAGCTCCATTAACATGATCCCAAGTGCATGTTTTGCACCACCCCAGGCCTACAGATCCCTGGTACCACAGGTAAGGTGGAAGAAAAAGAGTGAAAACCCACGGCAGAACTCAGAGCAGCGGGACTTTCTTATTTCTTCCCTGTCACCACTATAGCATCCTGGAGGTGCTGAGTATTTGCCAGGATTCTCCACCCAAACTTATTGCTCTCAATTGTCTCCTAGATTTCAACACTTCTCTTGGGATTCTCATCCCATTGTTTCTTTCAGATTTCATTTTCTCTTTTTCCTCTCTAGCTGTCTTTACTTTCCCCCCTGTTTTCCACAATCCCCCTGCAAGGGAAGAAAAAGGAAGGAATGAAACAAACTGCACTTTAACAATCAGAGTAACAGCAAAATGATGCTCTGGAGATCCCAGCTGTTGCCAGCACATCTCCCAAGACAGCAAATGATGGGCATTCCTGGCTAAACAGAACTTCCCACACCCACTAAAGATCCGCACAGCAAAGACCATTGCTTAACTGTTGACTTTTTACGGCGTACGAGAAAACTACCTGGAATTGTAAATACCGATGACATATTTTTCACATCTTTACCAAACATGTGGTCAGCAGCCATATGGATAACTTCTGGGTGTGAAATGTCCTTTCTCTTTTTTTACAGAGCTGCAATATCCTCGGGCCAGAAGCTTTTTTTAATCGTTTAGTTCTACCTCCGGCGGGTAAAATGAAAATTCTATTTACCAACAAAACCCACACCCCTCCCTACCCCAGAAGTCCACCAAGGCAAACTATGACTCAGTTCTTACATCCTGCCCTGTAAAGAGCTGTTTTTGTTGGTCTTCTCAATTCATTCAAACTTTCTCTGAAAACATTTCTGCACCAGCCCCCACTCCCCACCCCTCCCATACATCCTCCACCTAATTCCTGAAGAACACCAAAGACGATGAGTAGGATTGCTTGGAGTAACACTGCCCAAGGTTTACTAAGGGGGACCATAGTGAAACGACAGTGGAGCATCTTTCATGTGCCACTTCTCGTTAACTTGTTAATGAACCTCTCCATTAAAAAAGGAAAAGTGACAGACTTTTTAAGAGACATCATGCGAGTTCTTTAGACTGTTCTGGGGAGTTGATCTGACATCTCTACTGTTTTCAGCTTTGGGTCTGCACCCTAAAGAAATGCAATTTCCATCTGGCCAAGCAAATGTTTCTCACCAGCATCTCTCCAAAACCAAGTTATTTTCTATCTCCTTTTTCATTAGAGTCATATCCCAGATGGTGCTTCACAACAATAGGTGTTACTGTGAAAATAGTGAGCCTTCAGAAATGCAAAACCACAAGAGAAAATCTCAGCCAGAGACAGAAAGAAAGTGGTGTCAATGAATATCATCAGCATTTCATCAGTACCGAGAGACTTTCTGAAACGGGTGGAAGTCCATGATCCGGAAGAAGCTGAATGAAGTCAAAAGACAAATACAGGAGCATGTAAGAGCAGATAGCAGGCCTCTGTTAGAGGAACTGTGGGAAGAAAGAGGTGTCTGTGTAGAAGACACAACAAAAAACCTTCTTCCTGGAAAGGGCCCTCAGGCCTTGGAAAGGTTGCACAGGGAGAGGGTTGAATCGCCATCCCTGGACATGTTTCACAGTTGTGGAGATCTGGAGCTCAGGGACAGGGTTTAGTGGTGGCCTTGGGACAGTTTGGTTCATGGATGAACTCGATGCTATTAAAGGTCTCGTCCAACCTAAACAATTCTATGGTTCTAATGTTCCCTCTCTGCAGCGAGACAACGTCACCGACATTATATTGCTGGTTTGACCATCTGGGGCTGTGACAAACCGTTCTGCACACACAGACGTGCAAAAGGCAATATAGAATTTCCCTTCTGCCTACATGTAGTCTGCTGGTTTCCCTAACCCATTACTCAGCAAGTGCACAGCCACGCTGCGCAGACCGCTCGTGTCTCTTCTAAGTATTTAAATACCCGTAGGCACAAGTAAAAAACCTGAGTTTCCCCGCACAAGGAAGAAAGAGGGGAAGTGTGTAGGGAGGAAATGATCCCACCTGTTTAGCAATGCCTGACTGATAAAATGGTGTGAACACATTTGTAAACGAGCTAAAACGCCTGAAGGATTTCACATTGTGGTTGCGCTTGTGCTGCCTTGGCCGTTCTGGCACAGTAACAGCCTCTCACATTTCTGAAAACCTGCTGTAAAGAGGCAGGAAGCACATGCAGCAGGTACAGCCGCAGACTCTTTCCCAGTTGGAACTCCTTGCATCACTTTTGCCTTTCCCATTCCATGTCCCCTTTCATGTACTCAGCTTGCGCTCTGTCTCCTTATACCTGGTCGTGGAACAGATTTGTCCCTCCCTGCACATACAAAGTCTCGGATGCAAATGGAGAGCAGTAGATATTTTCCTACTGTTTGTTAGGTGGGAGAGAAGGAACAGATTCTATAAACGATTTGAAGGTTTATAAATAGTTGCTCAAGCTAGCGAGAACCAGTGAGCCTTATGCCTCCCGTCTCTCCTCTCTCTGCAAGACTAAGAAATCCACAACCAATATCTTCAAAGACACTGAAAGCTCAGTCCTCTCACAGATGATGACTGAATTCATAGCCTTTACTCTTCAGCAGCAGTGATTATTAATGCTACCTCAATCATGCTTGATGATGATGATGAAGAAGAAGACACAATCAATACAGATCTCGATTGTGCTTTATTGACGTTAAGGGTACGTTGATTATAAATGGGACAGGATGTATTTACTTGAGCTTCACTCTTCGAGGCAGGTTGTGAAACCGGAGTCCGACTCTGCACTGAGAATAAAACCTGCACCTTTTCTAATTGTAATGATATCCAGATGTTCCTCTGTAATGTGGATGCAGGTGGTGATAGCAGTAAACCCGTATGAAGCAGATGTGCTCCTAGCACAGGTGGGACTTGTTCCCAGTGCTGCAGTGAATTCTCTGCTCACTCACGTAACAAAAGGAGAGTCCAGGAGACAGAAAACTCTAGTAAATAAGCAATGTAAAAACAGTCTACAACATGGTTTCAATTTTTGGTGGCACACCTTGATTGCTGAGAATTTAGAAAATCCAGCAAAGCAAAACAAACTGTTTTTTTTTTTATTGAAAATTGTTTTTTATTGAAAATTGAAAATTTTATTGAAAATTTTATTGAAATTGTTGTGTTTTTTTTTTAATGAAACCAGGAAAAAACCAAAGAGGACAGGTAACAGACATTGAGCTTTGAGCCACTGAACATGCCAGGTGCAGAAATCCTGGAAGCTGTCACGCTCCCTACTGCGTGGGTTGTGTGCAACGTGCATCAGCTACAGAGACGTTTTCTGCCCCGCGCCACCACATAAATAATGACTACTATAAATAATCACTACTGCCAGGTTTTCACTCTATATTCATTTTCTGACACTTGAGAATTACACTCTTCTTCACTCGTCTTCATTCTTCTGTTGGGGTAGACTGCTGGATGTGTTTCAAAGCTGTGTAGATGTAGAGCTCAAGGGTTTAGCGGTGGCCTTGAGACAGTTGGGTTCATTGTTGGACTCAATGAGACTGAAGTTCTTGTCCAACCTGAACGATTCTCATATTCTATGAGTAGGGAAGACTGATTTGACTATCAGCAAGTGGGGTCAACCAGCCTGATCTTTACTAACTGTTCAGACCTCTAAATAAATCCAACAAGTCTTCCCTGTTGTGTAGAACAGACTGAAGTGTTACATAAAGGCTGAGCACCAACCGAACTCTCTCATTACATAACAGACTCCTAGAATACACCCAGTAGTTGGGCCATCTCTGTGCCAGGTGCTGAACCAGTCTAAACAAGGATACTCCATGCCCCAGAAGTTCGTACACCGAAAGGCAGTCAAGTGGCTATGGAGAGGCAAAATGCACTTCAAAACTGAGAATACAATTACCGTGTTGACAGCAGCACTGAAGGCTACCGTCAGGTGTGATTTCTGCAGACAAAAAAGCCAAGGAAAGTACTAGGGAGGGTGGAGAAGGGCAGAAAGGAGACAGAAAGTGCCATGGATGCTTGTGCATTCTCTGCCAACTATAAGAGGTGTCATCAGGCTATATTCAATGGATGATGTTCAGGATGCTAGAGACAGATTTTGACCTCTGGGTGCAGAAAGTTTAGGCTGTGAGAGACACTGGAAATGGAATCTGAGATAGCTAGATCAAAGGAAGCACTGGAGGGATGTCCTGGGTTACCTGGGGATAAGGAAGGAGACCCACAGCCACACTCTGAGATCTGAATGGTCCAAGATTATGATGGTCAGAAGCAAGGGGAAGAAAACATCACACAGTCTATAGGCATGATGTGCTGCAATGTGGTGACCATGGCTCGCAAAACTCTCCCAATAAACTGCAGTAGGTTGGTGGCTGATGCATAAATCGATGTTGGGTCAGTTTTCATTCTCTCCAAGTCATTACTTATAGTGGATCCTCTGGGACACCCCGCAAAATAGATGCTGTACAGACAAATAATAAAGAGCCTGGTTCCTATCCCAGAGAGCTTGCAGTCTAGACAAAGGCATCTCTGCTATTCCTAATCATGTCAAGCTGAATCTGGCTGCTCACATTTGGATCCCAGATGAGACTACGATTTCTGAGCCATGGCCCATGACTACTTCCCCTCTGTGAGTTCAGTAATCAAGTTATAAACCATATCATGATGGGCTTGGCAATTAAACCTTCTCTAGCTCATCTAAAGGGATTGCTATGGTAACAATTTCTATAGCAGCCCTATTGTTGGTCCCATTTCTTCTACCCTTCTTCTTTATTTAGCAACAGTCATTCTTTATCTCTTCCTTAACCATACAGGGTTAGCGGCAGATGGACGTAGTCTAAGAGTACTGCTATATCAGGAAAATGTTACGGCTGTGATACCTCTTCATCAGAGGCATAAAGGTACCATTTAGCTAAATGCTGATATTAATTCCCTGTATGAATGAGGACAAGTGGAAACCCATCGGTTTGTACCTTGAACCGATTTGAAAACCCACCATTGCTACAATTTCCAGTGAATTCACCTTTACCATGAGCACAGAGCACATTTCGTGGAATCAGAGTGAAGAGTTTCTGTGTTGCAATGCAAGACATTAATTTAAAACCTTTATCACAAGAACCTTACTTCACCTCTGTGTTTTGGTGACGTCTGTTAAGGCTGATGCTTCTGTGTCTTGGCACCTGCCTGGCATTTATTGTTTGGGGGCTACGTTAGGTTTAACACTTAGCGACACCAAATGAAATGTAGGGAAGACACTAAGACCAAGGTTGTGGTGCAAGTGGAGAAGACTTAAAAAGTTGCTGCTTGGAGAGATGTGCTTCCACCAGCTGATCCACCTCTGGCTCTATAGTGTTGCCACCTCTATATTATTTACCTTTCATATGGTCTTTTTTGGTTCGGGCTGAGGTTCCTCCTCATAATGAGGTGCATTAATACAACAGAAATGGCAAATCCTCACTCTCTTCTGAGCGAGGAGCCCTTTGCAGATGATAACAAGCTGGAGCACCGTGCTCCATGTTGTACATGGCTGCAAGATGAGAGTGAGGAAAGCACTCTACATTCACTGTTTAGTTCTTAGTTATATTTCAGTTTGATATAAAGTATGAGATTTAGATATCTCTCTTCCCAAATACTAAACTAGTCAAATGGCTAATAATGTAATTCTTTCCTTACTACATGAGGTTTCAATTTAAGGAAGAAGTAAACGTCGTTGCATGGGCCCTGTGATGTCATTTGCTGTTTGTACTATTTGACACATCCATGATTTTCATAACTGGAAGGATCTTTATGTTACTAAGAAGCTCAGTGAACTACAGAGAAGAGTTGGTGTGCATCAGATATGGAGCAGGGCTTCTAGCCTGTCAGTGAGAAGTCAAGCTGAAGTGTTGCTGTTGTCTGTGTTTTTAAGCAATATCATGATGTTTAGAAGAGTGAGAAGAACTTGTCACAGTGTCTCTCAAAAGAAAATAAACCCATTGGCGTCCTCCATTCAATAGTTTAAAGCATTTCATATCTAACCTCACAATGTTAAGGGAAGTAAGGGATTTCTGCAAGAATCATGCTTGGGAGAGGTCTCTCTCCTACGCTCTCCATTTCTTAAAGCACAATAAACTGTTCAGTGATGCCTTCCAAGCTCTTCCTATTTCTCACTCTGAGTATTTCCTACACCAGTAACCAGACATCCTCCAGGCACTCTTCTTTTACTGTGGCAGAACTGACTGTGCACTACACGGTCTCTTCTCAACAAATGCCACCTCTTCTGTTAGACAGTCTCAGCTTCTCATTTCTCCCAGTTTTCTTACCACGTGCAACACCAACTGCCTCTCCTTCTGTCCACTGTCAAAACTGAAGAGCCATTGCTTCAGGCTAGAGATCTTCAAATCCACTCTCCTCAGAGCCAGTGATAAAAGCACAGTGAAATAAAACTAACACTTCACAAATAACCTCTCATTAACATCCATCCTTTATCAAAGCAAAGCCAAGCATAGGCACACTATTTTCTGGACACCTCTCGAATTGTTCTTCTCCTTTCCTAGCTAATACCTTTGAAGGAGAAGGACCAATCACTTTGCAGTTTTAATTAGGAATTGCTGACTTCATCCCCTTCCTACAAATCTGAAGTAAGCAAGAGCAAAAGTTGCCATACCCTCTACTGATGCTGTAATTCCATGTGCCCTCTTCCATCCATCATTTCATGTCCTACAACACCAAGCAACGCATGTGATTTTTCCATTTCTTGTTTCTTTTGCAGCTAAACACATCATTTCATACAAAGATCAATTTTACTCTTCACTTAAATAGGGCATCAAAAGCTTCTAGAAAGCACTTTAACCCTATATAAGATACAGGATTTGAGCACATCAAGGTGCTTCTGCTAAAGAAGCAGCTCCTTGTTTGGACAGGGTGCTAAAACCTGTCAGGCTGAGTTAGAGCTGAACTGTAGCTCGAACTCACTTTGATTATCCAGAGACCTAGTCCATGCCCGTTCCCTGCAGAGCTCCAGCGTTATGGCTTCTATGCAAAGCATCAGGGAACACTGCTAGAACCAGAAATGGTGCAACCTAGAAATTCCTGCAGCGACTCCGTTCGCTGTAGCACAAGTGATAAAGCTGATCCCAACAGCCAAGTTTCTTTCCAGCTTTTCATTTCTGAGTAATTTCTGCAACGAAGACAGAAGTGTAGTAGACGCGGAGGAATGCGGCGATTCCTTTGGTTCGTTTCTGTGGAATTACTGCTGATTGCGTGTTTGCAGGACGTGTGGGGGAAGGTTGCTGATTTATTTCGGTGTGGCCAGGAATGCTTTTTTAAAACACCTTTAACCTTCTTCTTCCAAACAGTTAATTTGGGTCACTACTTCTGCGCTGAGGCTTTGATTGTTGGAGGAAATACTTGCGCATACTTTTGCTCTGCTGTAAGAGAGGCAATATGTCGTGGGCCATTTGCCAACAGAATTTAACCACAAACTTAGGGAAAGGAGACAGATTAGATTGTGGTGGTCTAATAATCAGAGTTCCTCAGCATTCTTTTCTGGCTCAGAGCAAGCACTCACCATTAGTGCAGTTCCATGCCACACAAACCGTGTCTCCATGGTAATAGGGCAAACTGATCCCCCTCAGCTGCCTTTCTCTATTCTCTGATAAATGTTCTCTAAGAATTTTATCACAGAACTTCTTTAAAGTGTCCAGCCAAATAATATACTTTAAGATCTTTGGTGAGTTCCCAACTATTTCTTTTATTCAATAGAGGGAGGCATTAAACAAAGCCCTGGGGGTTTATGAGGAGCAGGAGAAGCCTAACTCCCAATTCAAACATTTACCAACACTTTTTCCTTTTAAGCACTGGTGGTCAAGGAACAAAGAGAAACAAGATCTTTGCAGTCCCAGTATCTATCTGCCTGCCATTGCACATTTGTCTCCAGCAGCAAACCTTCTCATGGTTTAGGTGATCTAGCTTTAACCTCCTAAGACATAGATCCAATAGGCTCCTCACCAGATCTCTAGAGGCTACCCAACCACTTCCTAAGTCTCCCTGGCACTACCGGTTAGTCTTCCCTTTCTGTGAAGCAGCCACCTGTTTGCCCTCTCTTGCTTGGAGTTCCATTAGTCCATCCCTTACCCTTTAGCAGTTGCTGGTGCCAGAACAAGATCACGATGTGGCGGCCCACCCACTGAGCACCTGGGCTTGTCCAGACTTGAGAGTGTCTGAAAGCCCTGGTCGGGAGAATATTCCCATAGTGGGTGTTTCAGGGAGCTGGGAAGGAAGGATGAGCCATGCAGCCCATAGGTGGGGACTTGGGGGGGTTGAAATGTGCATCAGGCTTGCCAGATGCTCAGTTTTTGTGCTACAACTGGGGAGGGCCACTCCTCCCCTGCACTGACACTGTGACACAACCACACTGCAAAACCCAGCTGCATCTATGTTCTGCCTTGAAACGTGAACCCACAAGTGAAAAGGTGTCTGCTGCCAGACTGCTGCAGGCAAGAGCACAAACACATCCTTTCTTGAACAGTATAAGAGAGAACAGGTAGAGCAGGAACCCACAGAACCACTGAGGTATCTACAGAGGGTTAACAACCACTGACTTCCATGTTTCCTCCTAATGACTGGCACTTCTAATACAGAGGCTGCTTGCTTTGTGATGGTTTGACTGGGGTTTTCTTTAAGGCATTTTTCAAGTTTACAGAGACTTGAGTTTGTAATTTTTAATTGCTTAAAGGATCTTGTATTCATGTGGAAGGAAGCTCTGTTTTCTGAGAATGAATGGTGGGCACCCACATCAGACAGGGACCAAAGGTGAAGACTTATTAAGCCATTAGAAGCAAAAAGCAAGTATGAAAAAATTATTTGGTAGGAGTATTCGATTAATTGTACAGTGTTCCAACACACGATGACTTCCACCGTCAGCTCAGCCCAGCCACGAGCCAAACCACCCTCTATCCACTCTTGTCTTCTTCCTTTACTGAGCTCTGCTAGGGACACTCCAAGGTGTCCACAGGGATGTGCTTTTCTGCAGCCAGCACTATCCTCTCTCATACCACTAAAGCAAAGATATCACTTATATTTCCAGTGTCTTACTGCTTCCATCCCTCACACAGATGTTCCTTCCCTTGAGGAAACTTTGCTGTGGACAAATGGTGCCCTCCAGACCTCAGAACATTGGTGTAAGCGAGCGTATTTTGCTATCAGCGTTTAGCATATTGATTAACTTGTTTTCTTAGATAAAAGCTGTGAAGGAGAAGCTGCTTCCTTCTTCTGTTCCTCAGCGGGGATCTCAGCAGTGTCTCATCACCTCCAGACAACGTGCTGAACTGGGGCGTGGGGCCAGCTTGTCTGCAAAGACCACCAGCTGTCCTTGGGGTGGCCCGCAAGCCGAGCACACGTCACTGCAGCACTGCCCTCCCTCCATGTACGCGAGTTACTTGTAGTGGGATAAACAGCACAGAGAAAAGCTTATGGGAGATGTTTGACACGACACAGTAGGAAACACTGTCCTGTTAGTTCACTGCTCTCCAGCTGTCCTGTAGAGCTGATTCCACTTAGGTGTTTACTGAAAGCCATAAAAACCTACGTGGAGAGCCGTGGCTCGCCTCGCCTTTCTCGAGTATATGGAAGATTTCAAGGATCCTTTTCAGAGAACCACATAAATTTTACTCCTGCCCTATTCTAAAGGCTCTTCAGAGAGGAACGAGAAATCCAGGAGGCAGATTGATTCAAAGTATTATCCAGGAATAACAATTGTTATCTTCACTTCTCATTCTGGTGACAGGAACAGCCCGTCTTTCCAGTCTTTGCTGTGGTTCCAGTGGATGCCCCAGAGCATCACACAGACTTTCTCAGGCTTGGACAGAATTTTGGTGGAACTTCAGTTCATGCTGTTGGCTTCTTGCTGGGGGAAGCCCACAATGTCATAGGAGGACACACCAGCAAATGAGTTGCAGAAGAAAATTAATTACCAGAAAATGAATTGCAGATTCTGAAAGCTCTCCTGCTGGCAGGAGCATGACTCACAGTTAGCAATGAAGTACAGTGTTTCAGATCCCAGCTCTCCAGCCCTTCATTGACACACTGAGACGGGGCAGTGCATGTCCCAACTGGATTAGGAAGAGTAAAGCACCACAGCACCAAG
This sequence comes from Rhinopomastus cyanomelas, assembly GCA_013400115.1. Classification (NCBI taxonomy): domain Eukaryota; kingdom Metazoa; phylum Chordata; class Aves; order Bucerotiformes; family Rhinopomastidae; genus Rhinopomastus; species Rhinopomastus cyanomelas. The sequence continues at coordinate 155,864 of VXBP01006391.1, read as the reverse complement.
ATTCCTCCCTCAATTCGAAGCTTTGTGTTTGTTTCATAGGAGGATGCCAAAGCAGAAGGACAAAGTGTTTGCTTTAAGAATCTGGATGGCCTGCACGGCACGTTCTGTCACAGTCAGGTACCACAGGAACCAGGCCATGAAGCATGTGATGCAGATCCACGGTCTGACACCTGCATTTCCTCTCATTCTCAAAAGAAGTGAATTTTTTAATGTCACTAGACTAATGAAGAAGAGTTGCCATCTCAGGGTTGACACCAACTCTCCAGTGTCATGCTGCTTTTAAGTTAACATCTTTAGAAGAAATGCAGGCACAGTCATGTCCTTAGCAAGCACATGAAAGAACATCAGCAGCGAAGCAGAAGTTCCCTAACTAAACACATGGTTCAGAAGCTGACCATTTGCTTGCAAGCCTACGCAACATTTGTTTAAATTCCCATGCTATTGAGATGATTAACAAATTGCTTATTCACCCTGGGGCCTTTTCCCATGTCCTAATAGCCCAGGTGATAAATAATCCTTTACAAAAGTTGACCAAAAAGTACCCTGAACTCATAGATACCTGTTGAATCCAAATAACCAGTGACTACTAATTGGAGAGTCACCATATCAAAACGGGACATGCTGTATTGAGTAGAAGCAACCACAGGAATAGCCTGTTTGGAAGCTAGCCCACATTTTTCTTCCACTTTTTACAGCTGGTGTCATAAGGAAAACTCAAGAAAACTGACTCCATACCAACAGTCCAGTGTGGGGTCAAGCAACACAGGAACAAACACACAAGATGTCATAGCACCACAGAATCGTTGAGGTGGGAAAAAGATCTTCAAGTTCACCGCGTCCAACCACTAGCCTAACAGTCCCAAGCCTCCTGCTGACCCACGGCCCTGAACTCCGATACCATGAAGAAGTTAAAACCGAACGTACCAAGTATTTTTCAGGTAGCTTAATATGAATTTAATCTAAAATAACCACTGAAACATGCTGATGTGCAACTTGTTGCCTCTCCCATTTCATATTCGCACCAAACCATTCTGGAATGTAGAGGTTCTCCCTCACCTCCCCATCAAAGCACCAGCTCCCTGACGTGGCAGAAGTCAGCTGTTGCTATTATGTTTTTTAAAGACAAAGGAAACCCACGTAAACAGCTGCTAGCACAGACAACCCAACCTGCTGCAGGCAAAACAACCACTTACCTACCCAGAACTTTGCTTGTTTAGCTGCTCCTGTGGGAATCCTACCCACACATACAGCGAGCGCTTCGTAAGAAACTTTTGTTTTCCTCTGGAGTTCTCCACGTGGTCCAGCTCCGAGGTGGGATCAGAATCTTTGTGCTCTAAGCAGGCTTTACAGGCATCCCCTGGAACAAATGGGATCACTAGGAAACTAAACATTTCCTGAAAACTCAGGACCCCACAAGGTGTTGTGAAAGGCCCAGTCAAGAACTGAAGCCCAGAAAGGCACAACCCTTTCAGGAATGGCTGATTATGAGTTATCCCACCTGATAGCAAGAGACCACAACAACTCGACACTCATTCTAATCACCTGGGGCTTGGAAAGGTCTTAAAGGATCTAAAGACCAATCTAAGAATGGACTTGAAAACCTAAAAATCATTTCAAACTGTTTTCAAACCTATTCTGATATCAAAGCAAATAATTTTTCATTTAATCATTGATTTTTATTACAAATTTTAAATTATTGTGGCATTTGGTTTGTCTATTTCCTTTCTCTTTTCATTCTCGACAGAAGGAAAACAGGGAGGAGAACATGTGGAAAATGCTTTCAGCTGTTGCCCTGTTCTACAGAAAACATCCACAGGCAATTCCCTGAGAGAGAAATGCGTGTGTGCACCTGTCCCAGTGGTCACACCATGGTGCAGTTGTGTGAGGAGGTAAAATCTCTAGCCTCAGAGTCACAGAACTGCAGAATTATTGAGGCTGGAAAATAACTCTAAGATCATCAAGTCCAGCCCAGGACCTAACATCACCACAACCTAGACCAAGGGGCTAAGGGCTACAGCCACTGTGTCCTTCAACACTTCCAGGGATGGGACTCCACCACTGCCCTGGGCTGTCCATTCCAGGGTCTGATCACCCTTTCCATGAGGAAGAGCTTCCTAATATCCAAACTAACCCTTTCCTGGCAACTTCAGGTCCTGCCCTCTTGTCCTGGTGCTGGCTGCCTGAGAGAAGAGCCTGACCCCCACCCGACTACAATCTCCCTTCAGAGAGTTGGAGAGAGGGAGAAGGTCCCCACTGAGTCTCCTCTTCTTCGGGCTAAACACCCCCAGCTCTCTCAGCCTCTCCTCATCAGACTTTCCCTCCAGTCCCTTCCCCACCCTCATTGCTCCTCTGGAGCTGCTGTAGGACTTCAATCTCTTTTTGGAAGCGATGGGCCCCCAGCACTCACGGTGAGGCCTCACCAGTGCTTGGTATAGGCAGAGAATTACATCTCTAACAACACTTGCACTTCCTTGCCCTTGGAGATCTAGGTTGGCTTTCAGAACAGACTGACTCCAGAGCAGACAACCCCATTTTTTCTACTACTTGCTGCAGTTTGCCTTCTGAAAGAGGCTGCAGATTCAATACGGCTTGGAAAAATTTTATTCCTAAAGTACCTCATTTCTTGTTGGGATTAGAAAGTCAATAGAACAAATGGTGCCTCTGTGCTACTTGTAACCACAAACACTGCTTTGGCATTGTTGAGTAACTGCTGGACATTCCAAAACCTTCATAGAAATGACCCTCATGACACTTGAAGTATTTGAACTGTTCTAGCAGCACTGCTTTGTATGTCAGGAGGGGTTTTTGTTGAGGAGTAACTCGGCAATAGATTGTCTCATGTGCTACAAGAAAATAATATTTTAAGCTTATTTTTCCCATCTTCCAGCATCTTCCTCAGACATTCAGAAACCAGAATAGATTCTGCCCAGAGAGACACTCATCAGCAGGAACACTGGTGAGCAAAGGATCTAATGCTTTATTGAACACACCCAGCACAACACTAGATACCACAAGTACCATGTTTTTTAATTTCCTCCATTTTTTTTTCAATAATCTGAAGGAGGCTTCTCTTTGAGGGTGCTGAGATTGCTGGACAGGTCTGGCCAATGAAGAGGAACCGCAGAGGCTGGCTCATGCCCTACTGCCTAAGCCATTTGTTTTGTTAACTACCTGCCAATGTTGCAGAGCGATAATCTAGCCGAGGTACATCGATTCGCAGCCTTCCTGAATAAACACTTCCCCACCCTGAACTTCTAAAGGCAGAGTTCAAAAGGAAAAGTCAAGTTCATTTTCATATGCTTACACCGGCAGCAATTCACAACCTTCAGTTAAACAGAGAGTGTTCTGGCCCTGCCAGCAAAGCAACTGAAGGATGGAGCCGGTGATGCAAAATCTGAAACCTGTAAGGTGCATGTTGGGATGTGGTGTGAAAGACATTTCACCACCCTGCGAGTGTTTCACAAAAAGCTACTCAAAATGGGAAGGGGACACCAAAGCAGTTATTAGACTGGAGAAAATGACAGGCAAAGTTCCCTTCTGCTGAGCCTTTAATGAATGTTATCCTTTTCTGCAGTACGGTCACACATCCTCTAAGTCAAACAGCAGATTCCCTCTTCTAGGCATTGCAGAAGCAACAGCTTTCTTGCATCTTCAGATCTGAATATCAAGCCTTCCATCACCCTAACAGCAGACCACTGGGAAACAAGATCAGTGATAAAAGCTTTGCCCAGGAACTAACCCAAGTGTCTCTCACGTGTTTGCCCTAGAACTAACACAAATTACTCCCACAGTGGGTTTCTTGAGGTGCAGTATCTATGGGAACGCTCTGGCTAGTGCTGAGAAGATCTTACAACCACAGGGAGCAGGGCAGCACCCCTGTAATGACATGATCTCCTTCATCCAATAAAATGACGGAGCTGGGAAGGACAGGCAAAATCTCAAGCACGTAGGTCAATTGACTGATGTGACATCCAGCAGCCTCACTGATAGTTTTCACTCTCTTTTCAACGCAAAAGAGATGACTTGAGGAATCTGCTCTGTTACCAACTTTGTGTGTCCAGGGCAAATCTTTGCAGTAAGAAATGTTCCTGTGTCCTTTAGGCTCTTTATTTGTCGGACATGCGGCAGTCCTGGTATTTCACTGGGCTTCCCATTTGATTACCCTTGTTTCATGTCTCTGTTTCTTTCCACCTATTTCTAAATAGTTCTAAAAAGACTGGTTTTGTATCTTCTTAGCAGGAATGGCATCTCTTGTGGTGCCTCTTAGGAAGCAGGGCTGCAGGCAGTACAACTTCTTGCTCCTCTTAGAGAGGCGGTGCAGCTGTAGAAATTCAAGTTTGGGAGTGAGAGTGCCAGTTCCCTATTCTAATGCCCTTAAAAGACATTTTATATCTAATCTCACACACACAAGCAACAAGATGAGAGTTCAGAGGTGCAAAAGGTCCACCCAAGTGCTGTTGCTTCAGTGCAGTCTTGCCCCGGCTGTAGTTGATGCAAGTGAAGCAATTACTGGTCCCAGCTGCCTCCCAGCACATCCAAGATTGCTGTCATACTACTTGTTCCCTAATGCAGTTCAGTTAAAATGACTAGGTGAGATGAAACTTTCCTGAAATCACAGAATGGGGGGGGGTTGGAAGGGACCTCTGGAGACCATCTAGAGCATCACTTTTTTCTCCCACAGTCTAAGAGAGTATTTACACATAAACTTATTGTGGCAGATCTCTGGAGAGAGGGAGAAGAACCAGAGGAGCCCTTTGGCAGTAACCTGCTCACCCTGCAAAGCAGCAACGTGTGACTATTGTGCCTTTACATTATGGTTCCCCAGACAGTGCTGAGCATTAGTCCCTCTGTCCATGCAGACAATGACATGTGCACCTCCATACAGAGAAGTTATTTGTAGAAGTTACCTGACCCTATTGTATTAATCTGATGGCCTTGCAGGGTTGCAATTAAATTGTGCAATCAACACAAAAGTACCATGAGTGCCTGTCACATATCTAGTGAAGGACGTGGACGTGGCAAGCCAAGGGAAGATCACACTGTAGCAGGCAACAAAAGGATACCAGAGCTGACAGGACACTAGCCACTAACAACAGCTGGTAATTTTTTAAGAGAAGAACCTTGTGTGACTCTGCAAAGCCAGTAGGTTCCCACAGTCCAACAAGCACTGAAGATCGTGTGCCACCACTGCTGTGCAAGAGAAGTTGTCCATCCTCGTGCCAAGGGATCGCCGCATCTGATCTAGAAAGGGGCAGTGGTGTCATTCTGCCAGAACAGTTGTTTCTGCAGTTAGAAGTCTGAAGAGACTCTAGATAAAGATCCTGTGTGTAGTCAGCACTGAAGTCAAACATTAAAGCCCCCAAGACTGCCACTGGGCAGGAGCCAAAGTTACACAGGGGAAGGGCCACAGAGCACAAGGGCCTTAATGGGATCATCCTGGCCACCATAACCTGTAGCAATCCAGAATACGAGATGCTTTGGAGCAAAGCTCTGCCTCCAGCTGCTGATTACAGAATCCATGAAGGTGACTGCTTGGAGCCCCACTAGTTATTTACCTTGAAAAGCAACAAATACTTTTTCCCCATTAAACTGAGAACAAAAGAGCGCAATCAAGTTAGAAATAAATTCTGACTTTGTGACTGTGGTCGACCAAACCCTCTGTAGGGTTCTGAGTTATACAATGGCCTCAAACAACAAAACATAGCTCAAAGTCATTACTTCACCCAGTCACAGACCCAGAGGCAACTGCACAGTCAGGGAACGAATCCAGGCAGCTAATTAACCGCTTTTGTAGGGTGTCATTACACCACACCCTGCCTGCTCAGAGCTACCCTGTTGACAGGGCAGCGCAGCGAGAGAACAGCGTCGCACCCACCGCGGCCCCCTTGCTGCACACACACTGTAATGCTGCTGCCAGAGCCGTGTGTTTGATCTGTCCTGGCCTCAGCTGCGACCACTTGGAATCCTTCAGCAAACAAATGACTGAACACAGCAGCACGAGGAACGCCGGACGCAACAGGGACGTTTCGCCTCTCGCTCCTCTGGGGAAGCAGAGGGCTTCTAGGAAGAGCAACAGATCACTTTGTCAAGGGAACTGGTCATGCTCGATGATGCCGCTTGGGGATTCAAGACCTGCACTATAGGAAGGGATCTTCTCTGAAAAAGTAAATGAGCAACATATTGATTTGCTCTGGTTCCTTTGCGTTCTACCTGCTCACGTGTTAGGGTTTCACAAGCTGAGCCTGACATCCTCTCAGGTAGGCTTCGTCGTTACGTACATCCCGGTGCTGAGGAACGTCAAGGGATGTTTTCAGTCAGACGCAGTGCCGTGTGCGTTCCTTACAGCCTCCCCTTCATGTGGGCCCACTGGAAATTGTTTTTCCCTTGTTCGTAAATCCACGGCATGTTTACACTGGAATACAGGAAAAGCTGAAGGAAAATGCTGGTGTGTAAGCCACAGCGAGGTTTTTCTGGCTTTTGCTGTGAAGTGATAAATGGTTCTTGGTCCCCCATGGGTTAGAGGGCACCAAACTTCAAATAACTACAACATCCGATAACAAAGTTTTTCTCCATCATTTGCAATCAAAACACCAAGAACACAGCCCTCTGGACCTCTCATCCTTCATGTTCAATTGTAAATCCTGATTAAATAGCTTGCAGGTGTCAGGATTAGAGCATATTCATTGGAAGCCTAAACACAGCACCAGCTGGCTTCCTCATTTGCCAGTTGTAGTTGCTTCTTTGTTTTGAAACTGTTGACAGTACAACTGAAAATATTCCTTTGGGTAGAGACAGAGTTAAATAACAAGCAGGATGAGTAAGAGAACAGCTGTAGATATTTTTCTGTGTTTAACATACCTGCCTTGTTGATTTATAGTAAGTCCTCCATATAATGTACATTCAGTGTAATCCAAAACATTTAACCTTTGGAGCTGGGGCTGTGATAAAGCCATCAAACACAGGAAAGGGTCCTGACAAGTTCTGTATTTACCAGCCTTCTCCTCAAAGGAAGAGCGAAACACAGTTTCACCTCACTTTTAGTACACAACAACAGGAACTGTTGTGTCTTAGCAGTGGCTACCAACTTCACCGAACACCAGACATCCACACAGCCAGCCATGTGGCCACGGAGAAGATCAGACATTTGGTGAGTTCTCCATGTCTTGCTTGAGTGAGCGTCTGGTTGGTCTGAGCATGGCATCCTCAAAGGGAAGAGGAGTTCAGCTCTTCTTTTAAAAGCAGACCCAGACTGAGTAAGTGCCTAAAGATCAGAGAAGCTGTTTTCACCGTAGTCCACAGCGTTCGTCTTAGCACAAGAGCAGGCAGCGTCGGCCACTATGCGACACCACAGGTCCAAATCCCTCTCACTAGGGTTTTATAGGACATGAGTACTCCACTGCCTGTGTGTCATCTACCAGGGCTGCAACTCAGTTCTAACACTAAGGAATTTCTATTGGGTTTGCGATTTCATCCAAAGCCACGTTCTCTGGGGAATTAAGTTCTGGCTACTTACAAATCCCTACAGTTTCCAAATAGTTATTCATTTTGACTTCCTGTCCCAAACCATTGAGTAAAACACGACGGTGGGGTAATCCCAAAGGCCACTTCATTTCAGCGGGCAGGGAACCAAGTCATGCAGAAGAGAGACACATGTGTACACGAGACATTATTACTTTCCATATAAAAGAGCAGAGGGAAAAATCTGAAAAATTTAATAGTCTTTTATGAGATGGCACCGAAGCAAAAAAAAAGGTTTGTGCGGGTTTCAGATAACCGGTCGAAGATCAGCTTCAACAAAATATCAGCTACTTTACACGTCTGTATTTATGAGGGGAGAGGATCATGAGTAGACATGGGCCAAATGGTCCCAAAGCAATTTGCACAGTAGTGAGGCACTCACCTCGCTCATGACTGATTGAACTCCCTTTTCCCAACGTCAGGTCTCCAGAGAAATTCAAAGCACGCTACGGCGACTATCCTTAATTCCGAGATTTTAACAAGTCCGCTTGCGAGGCCGCTCGAGTTTTAAAGGCAACTGCTATCCCAGTAAATAATCTAATGAGAAAACATCAGCCCTTAAGAGGATGCCACAGGGTTAATGCCAGGTTTTAAAAGACTTCAGAATGGATTTTACCCAGTTCACATGTCAGGAGGCACAGCACGGAATCAATTTACAGCAGGAGCCAAAGATCACAAATTTTAGGGGAGCCTGGGGACTGATTCCCCCAATCGGTGCCGTGGGGTGCACAGATGAAAGAGCAGACTTGTTTTTTTTCTTTAATGGTGACAGCATATTCTGAAATTATGCACAGCAGGCAGGAGGAACCTGCACAGATTTCAAAAGATACTGCAGATCTGAGTGCTGAAGCACACATTTAAGGTCCTAGTTAATGCACTAGCCTTTCACCTCTGGAGGCCTGAACAAAGATTTATCTAAGGTAAAGAGAAGGAGAACTTGGGGCTTCTATCTTCTTAATCCTTATTGGCCTTTAGTCCACAGCGCAGAGGCACAAGCTAAGTTGCCACGCTTAGCGTTAACCGCTATTTAGCCCATTCTGAAGTCAACCCCCAGTAATTCATCTGAACACCAGTAACAGAGCTCTGGGGGCTCCAGATTTAACCTGGGCTTGCTGAATAAAGAGCCAAATGCTGGTCCTGTTTGTGTGAATGGGATCCTAGTCCTGCACAAGTATTCAGGGAAATTAAAGCACAAGGACATCTATCCAGCCTGGAAGAAGGACTTTGTTCTGGTCCAGAGTATTTGCTCAGAGCCTGCTTGAAATACCCCACATTTCTGTATTCCTTGTCATTCTTGGTAAGAGGTCACCAAGACAAGATGACAAGACATCCTGACAAGGATCTTCTTGTCATGGATCTTCCCCACCCTCTCTGGTGACAGCATGTCTATTATTTCCTGCTGGGATCTGTAACAGGCTGGTATTTCTGTTAGGGCTTCTTGTAGGAAATCACCCTTCTGCAACCATACAGCTTTTTTTTCTTTGTTTAAAACATGGGATCGTCTTAGGCACAAGTTTACCTCCCCATTTGTCTTCTGTACTTCCTTTTTATGAAGAGCACAGCACCCCACTAACCCACGTTCACTGTTGCATCTAGACATAAAGCCAGAGCATCTGGTTGTGGTTTCCCCCCAAAACAAATTTCATAACCAAGTTCTGTCTGTTAAAAAATGCCTCTTTACAGCCCTTGACATCTTCCAAGTCGTCATTGTCTCCAGAGTGGTGGAAAGAGCTATGATTTATGTTTACAAAAAAAACCCCAGCCCAAAAAAACCTAAATAATTTTGCTTAGGTCGATTTGGGGAGAAAAGGAGTATCTGCCCTCTGCAGCCCCTGCTTCAGGCTTCCTGAGATGTGAATTTAACTGATGCACGTATGCATGTTGGGTTAAGCCTAGAAATACACCGACCATAGAATCACAATAATCCTCATCAGGAATGCTACTCTTTCCATGAAGGACCTTTGAGTAATTTCTGTTGCTAACAAGCTCATGAAGCCCTCAGCAGGTTGAAAGACTGTTGTTTGAATAATTTTTATAATGCCCAAGCCATAAAATCTTGCTGAATACATAAACTAGAGCATCCCTTCCCCCTTCTCACCCTTTCCAAGTCCATTCAGGAATCAGGGCTGTAGAGCAGCCCCACGCTCACAGCTGCTTCAATGCTGCTGCCGAACAAGTCCAATGTGAACATGAGCTTGAAGTTTGGCAGTTGTTGGTGTTCAACAGAGTTTTGTCTGAACTTCGATGATAAACTGGTTCAACATGATAACAGGGAAAGGGGCACTTCTGTGAGGGCTGGCATCCACAGAAAAATATTTCAGGGGAGGATAATTAGAGAAGAGGAAGGAGTCAGCTCTGGTTAGTCACGCAGGACAACACGTATAAAGATACTTCATTCAACCCCAAGCAAAGGAGAAAGAATGACCTGTGCAAAGCATGACACATTCTGACTGACACAGCTGATGCTGACATCAGCAGAAACACAGAATCACGCAGAATCACAGAATTACTGAGGCTGGAAAAGCCTTCTGAGCTCATCCAGCCCAGCCCAGGACCTAAGATCACCCCTTCAGCCAGACCAGGGCACTAAGGGCCACAGACACTCTGTCCTTCAACACCTCCAAGGATGGAGACTCCACCACTGCCCTGGGCAGTCCATTCCAGGCTCTGATCACCCTTTCCATGAGGAAGGGCTTCCTAACATCCAACCTAACCTCCCCTTGCGCAGCCTCAGGCCCTGCCCTCTCGTCCTGGTGCTGGTTGCCTGGGAGAAGAGCCTGACCCCCACCTGACTCCAACCTCCCTTCAGGGAGAAGAAGGTCCCCCCTGTGTCTCCTCCAGGCTAAACACCCCCAGCTCCCTCAGCCTCTCCTCATCAGACTTTTCCTCCAGTCTCTTTCCCAGCCTCATTGCTCTTCTGGACCCGCTCCAGCCCCTCAATCTCTTTCTTGAAGTGAGGGGCACAGAACTGCCCCCAGTACTTGTGGGGAGGCCTCCCCAGTGCCCAGTGCAGGGGAGAATTATGTCCTGAGGGCTGGACGCACAGCAACAAACTCCACATTTGCATGGCAAGAGTCAGTCAGTGTTTTGCTAGAACTCTTTCTTGCACTGTTTCATTCTCTTTGTTCTAGACAAATCTAAAGAAAAAAGAAAATGGGCAGGAGCTCTTCTGGGATCTCCCAGGTTTTTCTAAACAGGACAGGTGAGCGAACTGCGGAAAATGATGCAACGTTTGTGAACTACAGCTTGCACGTTGACATCCTGAGCCACCCTGCATGGCAGTCTGGCCAGGACACTCAGCAAACAGAAATCCATCTCTCTATAGATCTCCTGCAGGTGTAAATAACTTGAGTGTCCCCTCCTATGACCCCATACTGTGTCTGCTCATTCATTCATGAATGGCTGGTGAAGGGGCTGGAGCACCAGTGCTGTGAGGAGCAGCTGAGGGAACTGGGGAGAGTTTAACTGGAGAGGAGGAGGCTCAGGGGAGACCATCTCACTGTCCACAATCCCCCTAAATTCTGGAGGTTGGAGCGAGGAGGGGTTCAGCCTCTTCTCCTGGTGCCAAGCAATGTCTTATATAAGCAGTTGACTAAACAAACCTTTTGCCAGTTTGAAGTTTAGATTTCATTGTTAAAATATTATTGATACCCTGGTCTAGCACAATGGACAGGAAAAAACAGCAATTAAAAGATGCATCCTAAAGAAAACCAACCCCAAACAGTAGCCTCTAAGTGATGCTGCCTGTAATCATTAGGTTTGTCACAGATTTCTTCTGCCAGAGACAGCAAGAAAACTGGGAACTGGTTGCTCATGGCAAACAACATTCAACAGAGATCACAATGACTGTTCCATGGGAGCCTGAAAAATGGAGCAGAAATGCCCATTTATACATTTTCCTACATTTTCACATTTTCACATTTTCAGAGAGGCCATGAATTCCACAAACTTCTATTCACTAAGTGAAATCTACTTGAGATCAAGATGCACCGGCCGAAATTAGCACAGCTATCTTGGTGACATCTGTCAGCTTAGGGTTTTGTCTTAAATGGGGAAACTATTCCAAATAATACAGGTAATTATAGTCAGATTGTTTTAAGAAGGAGCTGTGGCCATGTGTCCTACAAATCCTGCTTCAGTACTCATAAATTTGTCCTAAAAGATGATGAGGTCCTGCAAATTCTTCCTGGTCATAAAGACCGCACAGAATCACATAATGATTGACGTTGGAAAAGACCTCAGAGCTCATCCAGCCCAGCCCAGGACCTAACATCACCGCATCAGACAGACCAGAGCACCAAGGGCCACAGCCACTCAACACCTCCACTGCCCTGGGCTGTCCATTCCAGGGTCTGATCACCATTTCCATGAGGAAGAGCTTCCTAACTTCCAGTCTAACCCTCCCCTGGCAGCTTCAGGCCCTGCCTTCTCATCCTGGTGCTGGTTGCCTGGGAGAAAAGCCTGACCCCCATCTGACTACAACGTCCCTTCAGGGAGCTGGAGAGAGGGAGAAGGTCCCCACTGAGTCTCCTCCAGGCTAAACACCTGCAGCTCCCTCAGCCTCTCCCCATCAGCCTTTCCCTCCAGTTCCTTCTCCAGCCTTGTTGTTCCTCTGGACCTGCTCCAGCACCTCAATCACTTTCTTGAAGAGAGGGGCCCAGAACTGCCCCCAGTACTTGAGGGGAGGCTTCCCCAGTGCCCAGTACAGGGGCAGAATTACATCCCTAGTCTTGCTGGTCACACTGTTGCTGATCCAAGCCAGGATGCTACTGGCCTTCTGGGCAACTTGGGCATCCTGCTGGCTCCTGTTCAGCCAGTTGTCAACCAGTGCTGCCAGGTCCCTCTCTATCAGGCTGCTCTCCAGCCACTCATCCCGGGGTCTGTAGCTGCAGGGAGGAGTTGTGGCCAAAGGGTATGACTCTGCCCTTCACTTTCTTAAACCACATCCTGTTGAAGTCAGACCGTGGACCCAGCCTGTCTAGATGTCTCTGCAGCGTCTTCCTCCCCTCTAGCAGATCGACACTCCTCCTCAACTTGGTGTCATCTGCGAATTTATTCGGGGTAGATTCGACCCCCTTGTCCAGGTCATCAATAAAGACGTTGAACAGAACCGGACTCAGGGTACTGATCCCTGGGGGACACCACTGGGCACTGGACAGCAGCTGGGTGCGGTGCCATCCACAACCTCAAACATTTAAATCAGCAAGAACTAATTATGAAATGATGTTTCACAGAACTTTATGCTTGATCTGCCATTAAGTCTTTCCATCAAATACGACAGCTAATTTTCCTCTAAGCAATAAAAAGCCTCTTTCACACAGTGTAATTTCAAATGACCATATTTTTCAGCATACAAAACGATGTGTTGTCAATGAAATTTAAGCCACCTCAGGAGGACCATAGAGGTTTGACTAAATAATGATCAGATGAAAAATTAGTGGGTTAAGCCTTACCAGGGATGTCCACACGTTAGAGTTAAGTCTGCACTGAAACGCTGCACAAACACAGACTTCTTGAGGGTTTCCTTTTTTCCCTTTTCCTTTTTTTAAAGTGAGTGTTTTTCATTTGGAGATTATATCACGAACAGATGTAGGATAATGTTAATAGTCCCTTCTGGAAACATTAATCACAAGGTTTTACTTATTATTTGGTGTCAGCATTTAAAAGTTAAAGCATTTCCAGAACTGCCACCATTGAAATATTCCTTTTGCTTAAAGCTAAATTACGAAACAGTCATTTATTTTACAATCCCGGCATCTTTTTTCAAGGCTGCTGTAAGAAGGAGAATGGTAGGCAATGCCCCGTTCTCATGGCTCTCATGGCAGCAGCAGAGATGACAGCGCTTGTTTCTGCCATAGGAAGAGGACTGAAGCCTAAATTTTACCAAACCCTTTGGATGCTTGAGCAAATGTAAGTCTCCACAGAACAGACTTTGGTTGTCAGCATGATACTAACATGATGCTTTCCAAGGTGGAGTTCCCATTCCCAGCTCGCTGAGCAAACATTAACCAGAATCAAAATAAAAGCAGGCTGGAGCCTTGTTACCAAAGAGACCTCAACCTCTTGGCCATACAGAGCCCCCAGTGGAGATCATTGTGCTGGCACAACAGATTACTACTAGTTCAGAATACTTGTTAATGCATGTGCAGAAATGTCCTGTGGACTATACTCAAAACACCCAAGAAAGGAACCAAAACGAGTTCAAATCCTGCTCCCAGGCAATGACCTGGCTTGTTACTGCAATGCCCTGGAACTCAGGAACTACCTGAAAGGAGGTAGTAGAGGGGTGGAGGTTGGGTCTCTTCTCCCAAGTAACAAATGACAGGACAAAAGGAAATGGACTCAAGCTGCACCAGGGGAGGTTTAGCTTGGCCATGAGGAAAAACATCTTCCTGGAAAGGACCCTCAGGCCTTGGAATAGACTGCCAATGGAGAGGGTTGAATCGTCATCCCTGGACGTGATCTGGAAATCAGGGACAGGGTTTAGCAGTGGCCTTGGGACAGTTGGGTTAGTGGTTGGATTCTATGATCTTGGAGGTCTTTGTCAACCTGTGATTCTGCATTTGTCAGCATTTAGGGGACAAGAACTTTTTCTATATCATACTCCATCACCTCTTCCCTTTTAGAATATAGAGGATCAACATCAAAGACACTTCTTTGAGATGCTGTTTTCTCTGTACTGGTTCAAGTACTGAACCAGCTTCAACTAAGCATCAAGTTTTCAGAGTATGGCTGAAGGAATATCAAACAAATCCTAAAGCTATTCCCATGTCTTTAGTTCTGGAACTTCAGCCTTAATCATCCTCCATCTTAATTCACTAACTGTTCCTTTACATCTTGACACTGATGAGAAACGATATAAAGAGATAAAGTAGAGAAGAAACTGGTTTGGCTTCCAGAAAGAGACCCTAGTTTGCAGTCTCTGCCGGACTCTGAGTCTGCGCCCTGGCAAACTCATTCTCCGGGTATTATCTGCAGGGTAACGTGAGCACATGCATCCAGGATTATTTTGACACGTGGTTTCCATCATGGGATTTACTAATTTTTCAGAATAAACTATTCTGTCACTCGCCCTGCACACTGAATTTTTGGAGTCAGACCTGCTGTGTAATGTTCCAGGACATGCTGATGCACTGACCTTACAGAAAACCCAAACGGTGAGGGACACCGGGGTGCTGGGAGGACTCCCTTTGCATTGTGGCCACACAATGTTTGAGCCACTCATGTTTGAGAAGGAGCTGAGTGGCACTAACTCGTGGGCTAATTCTGCTACCTCACATGAGTGATCCGATGGAGGGTGCAACATGAACCAGCGATCCTTTCAGAGTTTCTACCGGCACGTGAAAAGCACAGACTGTGCCTGTGCAAGCAACGGCAACTAACTGCAGCTTACTTCCAGATCCATCTCCAAGTGCTCTGTGTTCCCTTAGTCTGGCACAGGAATTTCCACAATCTCAGCTTAACCCCTCCTTTTACACAGCATCCCCTGTCCAAAGGGTATTTACACACGTTCAGCTCAGTGGTGGAAATCTTCCTTACCTGGCAAGACTTAGTTCTTCAGAATGTTCTCTTCTCCAGTTAAATATCAGCCTGTCTTGTGGCATGGTCTACAGCTGCACTCACTCTCTCTGAGGCTTCGATGGCTGCCTGACCTGAGCTGTGCATGGCCATGACTAGTGGGGATCTTCACTCGTCTTCAATAACCAGAGCTTCCACTTTCCATTCTTTTGGCAGATGCAAAGGAATATTTGTTTTCTCTGCCTCCCTGCCCAGCCCATCCCATACCAAAAGCTGCATGCTTCAAAACTCCAGATATTTTGGAAAAAATAATAGCACCTTTTTCCCCTCAAATTACTGCTCCTTCTTAAACAGCATCAAGGAAAGCACTGCCATATGGAGGAATAAACTGTTTATCTTATGACAAGTACCTGCACATAGAAATAATGAGACAATCCTCAGACTCTACAGTCAGCCCTTGCAGCAGAAGGCAGCTCATTCTGGAAGAATCACAGAACCACAGAATCACAGAACACTAGGGATTAGAAGTGACCTCAAAAGATCATGCAGCCCAATCCCCCTGCCACAGCCAGATGACATCAACCAAGTTGCACAGGAACATGTCCAGGGAGGTTTTAAATGTCTCCAGAGAAGGAGACTCCACAACCACCCTGGGCAGCCCCTTCCAGTGCTCTGTCACCCTCACTGGGAAGAAGTTCCTTCTCCTATTGATGTGGAACCTCAGCTTACATCCATTGCCCCTTGTTCTGTCACTAGATGACACTGAGAAGAGCCCGGCTCCATCCTCCTGACACTCACCCCTCACATATTTACAGACATTACTGACGTCATCCTTCAGTCTCCTCTTCTCCAGGGTAGAGACCCAGCTCCCTCAGCCTTTCCTCATAGGGCAAGTATTCCACTTCCTTCATCATCCTCATTGCTCTACGCTGGACTCCCTCCAGCAACTCCGTGTCCTTTGTGAACTGAGGTGCACAAAACTGGACACAATACTCCAGATGTGGTCTCACTAGGGCAGAGTAGAGAAGGAGAAGAATCTCTCCCTACCACCTCTCTTCTAATCCACCCCAGGACGCTGTTGGTCCTCTGGACCTCAAGAGCACATTGCTGGCTCACAGTCATCCTGCTGGCCACCAGGACCCCCAGGTCCCTTTCCACTACACTGTTCTCCAGCAGGTCAGTCCCCAACCTATACTGGTACCTGGGGTTGTTCTTNCCACCTGGTTATGGCCTCACAAAAGGCTATCAGGTTGGTCAAGCATGACTTCCCCTTTGGTGAAGCCTTGCTGACTGTCCCTAATGACCCTCCTGTCCTTGATGTGCCTGAAGACAGCATCTAGGACAAATTGTTCCATCACCTTTCCTGGGATGGAGGTGAGGCTGACCAGTCTATAGTTACCTGGGTCCTCCTTCTTATCCTTTTTGAAGACTGGAGGGACATTTGCTATCCTCCAGTCCCCAGGCACCTCTCCTGATCCCCATGACTTACCAAAGATGATGGAAAGTGGCCTAGACATGACGTCTATTGTCTCCCTTAGCACACACACAGGTGCATCCCATCCAGGCCCATGGATTTATGTCCAGCCACTTTGTTCAACTTATCCCTAACCCAGTCCTCGCCAACCAAGGCAGGCTTCTCTCTTGTCTTGACTTCCTCTGGGGCCTCAGTGGTCTAAGGCTTGATATCAAGACAGCCCGAGAAGCATAGACAGAGGCAAAGAAGGTGTTCGGTACCCCCGCACCACATTCTGATCTCTAAGCTGGTGGAACATGGCTTTGATGGGTGGACCACTAGATGGGTAAAGAACTGGCTTGATGGCCGTACCCAGAGGGTGGTTGTCAGTTACAGGACTAGGGGGAATGGAGCAAAGCTGGAGATAGGTAGATTTAGATTGGATGTGAGGAGGAAGTTCTTCACCGTGAGAGTGGTGAGAGCCTGGAATGGGTTGCCCAGGGAGGTGGTTGGGGCCCCATCCCTGGAGGTGTTTAAGGCCAGCCTGGTCTAGGGTGGGGTGTCCAAGCCTGGTGGGGGGTTGTAACTTGATGATCAGGTGGTCCTTCCAACTTCCAACCCTGAGTGATTCTGATTCCATAACTTCTCCAGTGAAGTGATCCTGCTGTGGCAGGGGGATTGGACTGCATGATCTTTCAGGGTCCCTTCCAATCCCTAATGATTCTACGATTCTGTCTCTGCTTTCTCTGCATCCTCTGTCTCCAGAGCACCCACCTCATTCAGCAGGGGGTCTACACTGCCTCTAGGTTTAGTTTTACCTGCAATGTATTTGAAGAAGCCCTTTCTGTTGCCCTTAACCTGTCTTGCAAGGTTTAATTCCAAGGAGGCCTTGGCTTTCCTAGTTGTGTCCCTACATTCTCTCACCAGAGCCTTATAATCACCCCAAGTGGCCATCCCCTCCTTCCATGACCTATAGACTTTCTTCTTCCTCTTCAGCAGCTCCCTGTTTAACCACACAGGTCTTCTGGCTCCCTTTCTTGACTTCTTTCCTGTTGGGATGCTCTTGTCTTGGGCTTAAAAGAAGTGGTCTTTGAATGTTAACCAGCTATCTTGGGCCCCTTTACCTGCCAGTGCCCTGTCCCATGGGATTTCCCCTAGCAATTGCTTGAGAAGGTTATACTTGGCCCTCCTGAAGTCCAACAGGTCCCATAATGTCCCACAACGTGGCCCCAGAGCACATCAGGGCCGTCTTACTTGATACCTGTTGTGTTACAGGGTTTCTTGTTTCCAGTTCTCAGTTTCTGGCAGGATCCCCAAAGGTTAAACAGCAGTGCTTGTCAAACGTGCAGACACGCACCACTGTGGCGATATGAAATAGCTTCCTCACAATTAATTTCATCAAGTACTTAAGTATTTAAGTTGCAAATATTATGCCTGTGGGTAACTTGAAGAAACATCTAAATGAAGTGCAACCAATTTCTGTCACTACGGTGCCTGAAGGGGATACAAGCCTGGCTGGCCTTCAGATCCTTCCAGCTGAATGGTTCAAACACACAGAGGTACAGCAAGCAATTGGGGGGTTTTTTTTGTCTCCATTAATAACCTGGTTTTGTTAAAAAAACCCCCATTTTTGTTTCCAGTGCTAGTCTGGATTTTTCCCCAAAAATATGCAAATTAACCTGAAGAGAAGAAATAGTGATGCTTCTAGATAATCATATAAAGAGACAACACTGAATAAAGGACAGCCGTGTGTTCCCCTTCCTCTAGCTAAAGGGCAGCACTACTTCTCTCATACAGCTCCACACAAAGAGGCTTGGGAAATGTTTGTGCCCAAAGCTGTGACTGGGCGAAGCCGAGGTAACGACAGCATCACCTTTGCATTTAGAATCAAGCACACACACAGCTCGTGTGTTTAAACACGGGAGTTCAGCTCAGGCACAAGAAACAGAAACCAAGCGAGGACAAACCTTCATGGTCCTGTGCAGATGTAGGTGACAACCAGCGCTCCCTCAGCCTCGTAACCTGTCCTCCATCCATCAGCTAGAGTGTTTATTTTTGCTCTAGGTGATGTGAAGAGCAGAACTTTGGCAACAAAAATATTTTAGTTGAGTGAAGGTCTTTTAGACAAAAAAAAGAGGACCTCAGAATAGAGGGTCAAGAGTTAGATACACACTTTTGGAGCTCGGTTTCATTTGATTGAGTTTACAGCCAAGAGAAAAGGAAATGTTTCTTCATTGTTGAACTTAAATGATCTTTCAAGGCCCCCTCCAACCCATAACATTCCGTGACTCTGTGATTCATACAACCTCTGAAAGCCACTGATTGCCATGAAATAAATAACATCAGCAGTAACTAGATCAATGTATTACTGTTAATAACGTAGGTACTGGTGTGGATTATAAGATCATCCAGCCCAGGTCAGAAAACCAGAGAGAAGGTACTTTGAACCATGCTCAGACACAGCCTTGCAGAAATGGGGTTGTATACACTGACCTACCACCCAAGCAGCAGAGGTTTTCAACCAGTAGATCCATGAGAAGCCCCATATGTCAGTATCTGCAACACAGAACCCAAAATTAGTTTCTTATTCACAGGAGCTGTCCCACCAGATTCACAAATGTGGAGTGAAACACACACATTGCTGTACAGTAAGAGAAGTGGACAGGTTGCCAAGATTTTGGAAGATGAACGCAGCCCACCTTCATTTTCGTAACTTCAGTGAAGGCCACTATCTTATCACAAAGATGCAGAACTGAATGTCAAGCATTTCCCTAGAGGAACAGTCTTCTCAAACCCCTGAGCTTTTTGTACTCCTGGGAAATGACTTCCCCTTTGGTGAAGCCATGCTGACTGTCCCTAATGACCCTCCTGTCCTTGATGTGCCTGCAGACAGCATCAAGGATAAATTGTTCCATCACCTTTCCTGGGATGGAGGTGAGGCTGACTGATCTATAGTGACCCGGGTCCTCCTTCTTACCCTTTTTGAAGATTGGAGTGACATTTGCTATCCTCCAGTCTCCAGGCACCTCTCCTGATCCCCATGACTTACCAAAGATGATGGAGAGTGGACTAGCAATGACTTCTTCCATCTTCCTTAGCACTCATGGGTCCATCCCATCCAGGCCCGTGGACTTATATACATCCAGTTTGCTCAATTGATCCCTAACACAGTCCTCATCAACAATGAGAATCACTTGGTTCTATGCTCCAAGGAATTACTGGGAAGAAAAGACAAACTGTGTATTTGTTCTTCTTCTGTAATTTCATTTGAATCTTGGTCTGCAGAGGCAGAATACTATCCTCTATTCAAAATAAGTTTCAAAATTGTAGCCAGCTTTATCAAGCTCTCACTCTATTTTCACACATATAGGTTCCACCCACCTATTTTGTCAGGTTCAGATAGTCTAGTTCTATACCTAGACAAGCTTGATCCTACTGGGAAGCCTAAGCAACTTTATATTTAGCAATCTGGGTTCTGGTCTTAACATCGTGAGAAAGAAACAGAGAACAGGGAAGGAGAGCATCTAAGTGATTAATGGTTTGCAGCAGCTAACTTAGAAGGTGAGACCAAAATACCCAGGACTGATCAGTCTGGAGGGAAGATCAAGGGGAACTACAACCAGGATTTCAAAAATTATGAAGCAAGAAAAATTTTATTCAGAAAAATCCCACAGCTTTGGGGATATCAGAGGGCACTGAGTGAACATGTAACGCAAAATGGATAAAGTGCTTCTTTACACCATGGGCAATCTCCCTTCCTGACCGTGGTGCCACAGGGCGTGGCCAGGCCAGACTGTACCGGCAGGTTCAGAAAGAGATTATGCAAATCCATGGACAATAGGTCCGTAAGTGGATTACACACAATGATTACTGCGGGGCTGGACACACTGATATCCCTATCTAACCCGTGCAGATGCAGTCTAGCATCTGGAGCAAGAGGCTGGGTTCACATGCACTGTCTAGGGAGTAACTCCTGCTGAGACCGTTGGAGCCCCAGAGCTCCTTTGACCCAGAGAGGCATCTCCTACCTTCTTTTTCAGTGCCCTTAAGAAAACAGTCACTTTATTCAACCTCACACTAAGGAAATGTTACCTGACCTACAGCGATACATGGGTCAGGTCATTGTGGAACACGCAGCCGGATCAGGATGCTAGAGGAGACCGGTGTGGGCACGTCAGAACCTGCTCAGGATATACACTAGGGATGCCAATAAAAGAACATACTTCTGTACTTGTCTGGGAAGACCTTGGAAACATCAATGTTTTATCTATCTGGAGTACAGGGCAATAATACTACTCTACAGAGAGGTTTTGACAGTGCAGTAATTGTCCCAATTTGTCATACCAAAAACAAAAATATCACTGTGTCAAACCCAAATGTGAAGTTTTGAGATTGTGGGTTCTATAATTTGGTGTTTGAGACACAATATTGGAAAAAACATCACCATCCTGTGAGCAAAGAGCACAGCAAGTTCCCTGAACTTCAAGAGAAGTTCTCGTAAGACCACAAAGAACATACAAATGTATCTTAAATAAGACATCTCGCATTTTCCAGGATAAACTACAAACACACATTTTAGCATATTAAAAAATAAAAAAGAATCTTAGCCAATCGCTAGAGAGCCGTGTAGGAGAAAGGGACCTGGGGGTCCTGGTGGCCAGCAGGATGACTGTGAGCCAGCAATGTGCTCTTTTGGCCAAGAGGGCCAACAGCATCTTGGGCTGTAGAAGGGGGATCCTTAGAAGATGGAGAGAGGTTCTCGTCCTCCTCTACTCTGCTCTGGTGAGACCGCATCCACAATATTGTGTCCAGTTCTGGGCCTCTCAGTTCAAGAAGGACACAGAACTGCTGGAGAGAGTCCAGCACAGAGCCATGAAGATGATGAAAGGAGTAGAACACCTCCCTTATGAGGAAAGGCTGAGGGAGCTGGGTCTCTTCAGCTTGGAAAGAGGAGAATGAGGGGTGACCTCATCAATGTTTATAAATAGGTGAAGTGTGGGTGTCAAGAGGATGGAGCCAGGCTCTGCTCAGTGGCATCTAATGATAGGACAAGGGCCAATGAGTGTGAGCTGGAACAGAGGAGGTTCCACATCATCCCTAACATTCTGTGTGGTTCAATGATTCTGTGTCAATCATCATTTAAAAGTTCCTCCAGTGTTATCTGTTTCAGAAAGATGAACTTAAATTGCCATCCCCACTATCCTAAGAGATTTATTTTATGGCAACCCACTTTTCAAAAGTTTAAATCCACTTTTGTTGAAAAAGATGTTTCTAAAATGAAACATCTGGCTAAGAGAGGAGGAGCAGCTTTGGCATCACTGAGCTTTAAAAACCTTACATGTATGAGTCTGCGGTGAGGCGCAAAGCAAAAGGAAAAGAAAATTAAGGAGAAGAGCTGTCGTGGGCCTAATGCTGCCAGAAGGACATTTATTTCTCTTCTGAAATAGCAGCATTTCAGAAGTACGAGTTACCTTGACCAGCAAACAAAAACCATTGATTGACCTCTCCGTCAATTTCCACGCTGGATACTTATTTTTATCTGCTGCCGCCTTCTTCTATTGTTGTGACTGGGAAATACTTAAGGAAGAGTCTTCTCTGTGTGTTATGTCACTCTGATTAGACTGTGAAGACACTGACGATTTCATCAACAAGATTTTAGCTGTGTGTAAGTTAAGAGGGGCCTTTTGAGTGGAATGAAATTATTCTGGTGCTGTGCACTGCTCTGTTAGATGGGAGATAAAGTGATACAGGTCTGTAAATAAAACTTGTTAGTTCTTCATCTGTTCATTAGAAAACTGAAGTGCAGCTCAAACTTCCTCATGGCCATTCTATACAGGTCTGTTTGTGTTTAACTGTTGTCTTTTCTGGTCTTATAACCCATGGATAGAAGTCACACCTCTGAATTCACTTTGTTTTCTTCTTGCAGACAAGCTTATCGTTCCCATGATCTCAATAACTCATCGGTGGATTTGCTGCGGCTTGAGTGTCTCTTTTTATTCAACAAGGAAAACTGGAGTTGTATGTGGTAATCCAGCTTTATCACGCCTTGTCAGCCAAAAATACTTCCTTATCTCAACTGGGAAGACTTGGTCAATCTCAATTGCTGCTGCCTTGGAATGTATGGGCTTGGGACAGTCAGACTCCATCTTAAAGGTCTTTTCCAAATGGAACAATTCTCTGGTCCTATGATACTGCTGGCTACTGGCTATCGGGGGAACACGCAATATACTCAAGTCTATCCCTTTCTCCATTGTTTCCAAGCAACGAGCTCCCAGTTTAGATCAGCAATTGTCAGTGATCCCAAAGTGCGTGACCTTGCACTTCATTCCTTAGCTTGTCCCTGTACAAATCCCCCCCTTCTGCAGTCTGTCACCGGGAGTCACAGAATCCCAGAATCATTTTGGTTGGAAGAGACCTTTAAGATCATCAAGTTCAACCTTCAACCCATCGCTGCCAGGTCACCCCTAAAGCATGTCCCTGTGGCACTGAGCAGAACTTGGGCCCCTTCATCAATACATAGGAAATATCCCTTAGAAATGCAGGGAACACATTTCTGTGCTGTAGTCATCCACCCACACAACATTCCAGAAGATTCTACAGTCCCATTTGGTCAAGCTTCTCAACAACTGACTCAGTTCTCTGCTGAAGGGAATTTGGTCCCACATCCCTCTTCCACAGCACAGAATTTCTTCCCTTTTACATGATTTGGAATTGTGTGATAACAAATCAAAATCACTGTTCACGTACTGAAAACCACAGTGATCCCTTTCACAGGAAACCAGTGCTTTGATGAAGTGAAGCACCTTGTGTCCAACACAAACTCTGTTTGACAGGATACCTGTAAGATCCAACACGCTCTGGAGAGTTCAAACTCAAGAAGCCAAAAATGTGTTTCCTGCTGAGGCACAAGACAAAGTCCCAGCCCCCAGAAGAGGTCTGTGGGTGGAAAAGAGATGGGGGCCTGAATAGTTTTTCTCCCAAAATCAAGGGATTGTTTTGGCTGCTTCCTTGCTGAAGTAAGTTTGTGTCTGCATAGATAATAATAAATAAATACTCTGTAATCACTGTGGATTTATGAGGCAACTGAAGCTATTTGGGCTTTTGCAGAAAGTGGGGCTGGGAAAATAAGCGGGTAATTTTTTTTGTATGTCACATGCCCAACTAAAACAAGCTTAAATGTCCTTTCCCTTATTCATTAAAACAGAGGAGAAACCAACCACAGCTGGCATTAAACCCCTAGTGTGTGGGCAGCTCGATCATGTGCCCACTTCTCTGTCTTGCTTATTTTTCTGTCTCACATTAATGTTTCAAATCCCACATCACAAGGCAGACCCTGCTGATTTTGTGTCATGAACAAAACACAGTCACTAGAGGGTTTCTCTAGATGAACCACTGCAGAAATAAACCTCATGGTTTGGGGGTTTTTTGTTTTCCTGAAAGAAAAAGTGACTTTTGACAGTTGGACTTGATGATCTAGGAGGTCTCTTCCGACCTTAATTGTTCTACAGTTCTATGATTGATGTGGCATACCAACAGAGATATCTACAGCCTGGTGCAGCAAGCCGTCTCCAACTCTAAGATCCCAGCTGCTTCCTCTGCAGATGTTAAACTTTCTGGAGCTTCTATAGGAAAAGGCCAGAGTTCAAAATATTAGGAAGCAATACCATGAAGTGAAGCTTATAAGCTTAATTTACCCTGGCACATCACCTTCGGAATGCTGTGACATGCCGAAGGGATTTTCAATCTCCCATTAAAGTAAGTTTTGTTCTTTCCTGGCCTCATGTTGCTCCAGGGGAAGTTTAGGATGGACATTAGGAGAAACTTCTTCCTGGAAAGGGTCCTCGCTTTGGAACAGGCTGCCCAGGGAGGGGGTTGAGTTGCTATCCCTGGATGTGTTTCAAACTTGTGAAGACCTGGACCTCAGGGACAGGGTTTAGCAGTGGCCTTGGAACAGTTGGGTTCATGATGGGACTCGATACGTTTAAAGGTCCCTTCCAACCTAAACAATTCTATGACTCCACAGTCAAAGCTGACAAAAAGATATTCTTTCGAGGTCCCTTCCAATCCCTAATGGTTCTATGATTCTTAAGACAAAAATCATATTGCCAGAACCTGGGTGCATGGAGGCAGTTTAGGAATGCAGCACAAAAGGAGGGCTCTGCACATACAAACAAGCACAAGGAGTCAAACAAGCGACCACTTAGAGTCATGTCAGCTCTACTTCAATGTATTTCATTTCCATGGGTAATACCACAAGCCACTGTCAGGAGCTGTAGTGAAAAAGCACCACAAGAGCCTGTTTGCCCACCTATGGGCTTTGGTGAGGGTTTAAGAACCAGAAGCAATACTTTGCACATAACATGGGTTATGCTGCAGAGTTCCAGCTCCCCTGAAGTTCACTGCAAAATTCCCATTGACTCAAGCAGAGCCAGGACTTCCTATCAGGTCCCAAGAGGTCAGCTGTGCTGAGAACTGTGAGCTGTGTGCATTGCAAAGTGTGAGCATCACCAACCCTCCCGCTCGCACTCACCCTTCCTTCCCATGATCGTTTTTGCATGTGGTGGCTTTAGCTTTACAGATCCAGAAACCACCACAGCATCCTGGGTTGGTTTATTTATTTCATGCAATTACAAGGCACCTTTAGTTTTTGTTTTCCAACCAAAAGTGCTGCAGGGATGGAAATTAGACAGAACCTCATCATTCATCTGGTTTCCCACTCCCACCACCTACATCTCTTTGTAATTACCCATTTGTTGCACCCTAGTGACTAAAAACTTCTCCCTGCTCCAAATAAGCTTCAGACCTTGTTTCTTCAGCTTTAGTTACACATTATCAACAGAGTCTAAATGGGTTTTGCCCTACTGAAAACAAATTTAGGTTTGGATTAATTGCTGCCCCCATAAGGGCAGTAGCTGACCACAGAAAGACATCTCAGTTCCTGACAGCTACCACCATCAGACCTGATGGAGCAGCAAGGAGGAGCAGGCCAAGATAATCTGTGAAAGGGATAAAGCCTGACCTGTAGGAAATCTTGCCAGTCTGATTTGCACTAGTTCTTGTGAACTTTCTCTGATTTTTCCTACCCACTTGTTTTGCATCCCCTGCCTTTCACATTCAGCTTCACGTTGGAACAAAACCACTAAAAGCTCAGATAGAAATATGAAACCCTCACGCTGCATTTGCAAAGCTCTAAGTGGCCTTCAAGTCACCTGAGAGGTGCAAAAAAGGGATTTAGGTGAAGTTTACAACAGACAGTTTTACATCTAAATGCAGAGCAAAACTTGAGAGTGGGCTTGAAAGCTTTGTGAGGTTCTGTAAGAAGCACTGCAAGCCGCAGTTCTCCTGGGTCTTCTCTTGGTGTGCGAGGAGACATTTGTTCTCTGCACTCCCTTGAGGTGTCACAGTACTCTAGTAATACACCAGATTATTTTTTTCTTTAAATCTCTGCTTAACATATCTCTCCTCCTTACTCTTCCTGAGGCAGAACATGCACCGAGACCTTTGGGCACTGAACTTCTGTATCAGTTTCCCAGAAATCTCATCTACTATTTTAGGAGCCAAGGAGTCCCTTGCTCGTGGTTAGGCACCATCTGTCAAAAGCTACAAAGCTTAAAATGCCAAGGATGGCCTTCAGCTGCCAGATGTGCCCCTCTGAACAGGGTGTTACAGGATGTCTCATTCAGCATTTGCAGCCACAAGAGAGGGGAGATTCTTTCGTGGAGAGCAGGGAATAGCCTCCACAGCTGCAGAACACAGGAGGCCCAGGGAACTTCCTAAGGCCAGCAGCTGTGGAAGCAAATTTTGGCTGGGTCGGTCCATTATTGTTGATGCACGTAAGGCCTGAAAATCAGCGTCAGGAAATAGTGCACATGCAGAAAGACTCACTCGTGGTCTTTCTTTTCATACTTAGCTATGCAACTGTACAATAGTTAAACCTGGCTTTGATGTTCTGCTCAGTATTGATAGCGTTAATAAAATCCCATGACAGCTCTTCCAGGGAAGTTGTATTCAAAGGAAAATACAGACCTGCCACCACCTCACTTTGCAACTAAACTAATCCAGCCGTGCAGTAAGAAAGAACTGCCACAAGCATGAATTTGAACTAAGTCAGACATCTCCTTCACACTGTAGTGTGCGAGAAGTTGGCAATAGTCAGTTTTCACTCTACAACTTCAAGACTAACTACTCACCACCCAAATTACCCAGGGGTGTAGCTGCACGCTCTGCCTCCTTATGAAAGCTCATCTTCCCAGGAGATCTAGGAGTCCTAGCGCAGTATTTGGCACTGCACCTGGTTGGTGCTGCTGGCTCTGTCACGACACACAGCCCTGAAAATGGGGAGATATCTCATGGCAACTCTGCTGCTGAACTGCTCAAGTCTTCTTAGAAACTCTGGGCTAACATTATTTTTGCACCTGATTTCAACTCGTGTAACACAGTGGCAACTCTTGCCTCACTTCTCGCAGACAAGTGTTTAGCTCACAACCCTCTGACATCCTCAGCTGCAAACTCAGCACACTGTTAGCAGTACAGGACCAGGAAGATCTTTTCCCCAGTATATTCAGGCAGGATTTAGACACAATCCACTGTCTTTCCATTTCCTACCAGTTTAGTCTGAGATGAAGTGGTAAAGTCTGCCCCTCTGACTGGAACACTATGCAGAACAGCAGCAGATTCAGCGTTTCCCACTTCACAGCAAGCAGGGCGAGCCAGAACCTAAGCAACAGCCTTGCTCAAGGGCTCAACAACAGAGGCACAAGAGCCCTTGAGCAAGGAGAGCCAACAAAGGAGTCAGGGAGAGAGCCAAAGCCACCAGCATCCTCCTGCTGGCTATGCAAGTAAAAGAGGAACCTGGAACAATGGAGGGAGCAGAACAGGATTATGCTGGGGTCATTTGTTTTAGTTCCCAAACAGCTGCTAACAGATGCCTCTCAGTGAAATTTGCTCCACGTTGCTGCTGCCTCATCACCCCAGAGCCACATACCCCATGCTTGGTTTGGCAAACCGTTGCTCCTTGTCTGCTACAGCTACCCAGGCTAAGACCCAGATATCGATGGGCCCATGTCAGAGGCCCAAACTCCACTGTCTCCTGGTGCTTTGGACCCAGTCCTAACACTGGTAATTATCCCTTTGGCAGTGCTTGCCTGCCAGATAACATCTCTCAGCCCACCCCTGTGGAGTCATGAGAAAAGAACAGCTCAGGAAAAAAATTATATCAAACAGGTCAATTGACCAGCAGAAAAGGATCAAAGACCACTAGATAAGCACAGGAGCAGAGGCTGCGAGGCTGGGGAGACATGGAGGTGCTGGAGTGGGTCCAGAGCAGGGAAACAGGGTTGGTGAAGGGTCTGGAGAACAAGAACCATAGAATCATAGAATCATTAGGGATTGGGAGGGACGTCGAAAGATCATCTGGTCCAATCCCTCTGACACAGCAGGATCACCTAGATTAAGCTGCACAGGAACACATCCAGGCAGGTCTTAAACATGTCCAGTGATGGAGACTCCACAACCATCCTGGGCAGCCTGCTCCAGTGCTCTGTCACCCTCACTGTGAAGAAGTTCCTTCTCCTATTGATGTGGAACCTCCTGTGTTCCAGCTTACAGCCATTGTGCCTTGTCCTATCACTAGATGACACTGAGAAGAACCCGGCTCCATCCTCCTGACACCCACCCCTCAAATATTTGTAGACATTAATGCGGTCACCCCTCAGTCTCCTCTTCTCCAAGCTAAACAGACCCAGCTCCTCAGCCTCTCCTCATAAGGGAGGTGCTCCACCTCCTTCATCATCCTTGATGCCCTACATTGGACTCCCTCCAGCAGCTCCACATCCCTCTTGAACTGAGGGGCACAGAACTGGACACAATACTCCAGATGTGGTCTCACCAGGGCAGAGTAGAGGGGGAGAAGAACATCTCTTAATCTGCTAATCACTTCGAGTCTGATCCACCCCAGGATGCTGTTGGCCCTCTTGGCTGCAAGAGCACACTGCTGGCTCATAGTCATCCTGCTGTCCACCAGGACCCCAAGGTCCCTTTGTCCTACACTGCTCTCCAACAGCTCAGTCCTCAACCTATACTGGTACCTGGGGTTGTTCTTGCCCAGATGTAAGACTCTACACTTACCCTTGTTATAGTTCATTAAATTTCTCGAGAAGTAGCTGAGGGTGCTGGGGCTGGTTAGTCTGTGGAGGAGGAGCCTAAGGAGAGAACTTCTCGTCGTCTACAACTACCTGAAAGGATCATCAGAATGTTGAACCACCATTCTTGGATGTGTTTCAAAGTTGTAGAGATCTGGAGATCCGGGACAGGGTTTAGTGGTGGCCTTAGGACAGCTGGGTTCATGGTTGGGCTCAATGAGCTAAACAATCCCGTGACCCTGTGAAGGACCCAAAAAAAATGAAACTACAGGAAGTGACAGAACTGGGGGAACAAGAACAGGGTGTATTATGGAAATGGCTTGAAGATAACGCGTTATAATGTTGCTTGAGACACAGGAAATGAAAACGTGCTGAGGAGGACTGGGAAAACCAAGAATGAAGTGGCCAGCAGTGCGATACTTGCTTAGTGTTGCTGTTGATAGGCCAGCACAGGTCAGGAAAAACCTGATTCCACCCCAAATGAATTTTCTTAGTGGCTGCATCTCTGGTTAGAGCAATATGGCTCTGAAAGCAGCCAGCCCTGGCTTGCTACAGCACGGGTAGGCACACTCTGCCACCGAGACAAAACAGTCACAGGCCAGTTCCCTCCAGAGAAGCAAATTCTGCACAAAATCACCTCAGCAAAGCTGAAGCAGCCTCT
The DNA here is from genome assembly GCA_013400115.1 of Rhinopomastus cyanomelas. Classification (NCBI taxonomy): domain Eukaryota; kingdom Metazoa; phylum Chordata; class Aves; order Bucerotiformes; family Rhinopomastidae; genus Rhinopomastus; species Rhinopomastus cyanomelas. The sequence continues at coordinate 126,574 of VXBP01006391.1, read as the reverse complement.
AGTTCTTGGTGCTGCTCACATTGGTGCTCTCAGAAGTGACATGGTGACAGGCACGTGGAGAGCTGCTCATTGATGTTTCCTGAACCAATTCTCTCACTGAGGGTCTGAGCTTCCCCTCCAAAAGTGCAAATCTGCCACGTTCTCCGGTACCAAATATATCACAAAAAATTAAAGACTCCCTGCGGAGACCAGATGAAGGAAAAGACTCTTCTGTGAGAGGCAGAAGATAATGAAATTTCTAACCAAATAAACACTGGAATGTTTCTTCTCTGGTCCCCGTTTCATGCACACAGTGATTTTGAAATATTTCCATCTATTTCAGGACACGCAGCAAAGCGAGTGTTCCTCACACACAGGAATAAACAATCCTTTCACTCCCTGCCATCCACACACGCGAAATTCTAGTAAGAAACTTCCTTCCACATCCTTCCTTTGCGGCCGAGAGCTCCTCTGGGGCTGACAGGGCTCCCAGCAGAGCCCGCAGAACACTTGCCATCAGCCAGACTGTGGCTGTGCCCCTTTCTTGCAGCAGGCAGAGGGAGTTCAGGGAGCGGAGCTGAAGATATATTGTAGGAGACAGAAGTAAATCAAATTATAGAAAACATTCCCACGGTTTTGATTTACTTCACGGAAAGAAGCAAAATATTAGACAGATTACTTCATGTTTGCCTGGGGGCAAGTGTGAGGTAAATGGTCAGAAAACTCTAAGCCTGTAACAAGCCCCTTCACCGCCAAATCCTGCGCGAGTTGCTGGCCCGAGGTGTGACAGCGGGCTCCAGCCCTGCATCAGAGGGCACCGCTGTCGGGTGGACTGCTCGACGGGCAAACAGAGATGGGCTCCACACGGGCAGAGCGAGACTGGAAAACGATTTAAAACTGTGAGAAGAGACCTCTGGAAGCAGCGAACTGGGCAAGTCTGTAGCGTTGCTGACATCTACTGAAGGGAAGGGACACTGCGCCTCTCGGAAAGGCTGAGGGCGCTTGGCCACTGTTTGCTCACAGCTTTCAGAGAGAAGAGGTTTACGTGTGCCCGCGGCTTTAGTTCTCACCTACCTCGAGTCCATATTCACATTTAAGGTCAGAGAACCAACAGAGAAGTTTATCGGGACCATTTCAAAGGAAATGGTCTCACGTGGGGGTTTTGTTCCACAAAGTTCACAGAAAGGTCTGTGAACCCCAACCCAGGTGACGGGGGGAAGGGAAGAAATAGCAGAATTCTGAGTTGGCGCGAGTCAAGGTGACGATGATCGTGAGTGGATTTGTGTTTCTCCACCTCTGGGTGAATTTCTCATCACTGAAGCTACACTGAATTCACAGGATTAGAAATTAAATCTAATCTGGCCAATAAATATTAGTAACATAGAGTAACGCTGTCAGTAAAGCAGCTCAATGAATTTGCTGTTTGTAATAAGAGAAACATCCGCAGTCAAAATTAAATATCACATTACAAGATCTGATCTGAGTCGAAGTTGTTATGAAATGTCCTTCCCTTACCTTGACAGGGACAGGACTTCAGTGTCTGCAAGGGCTTTGCACATTTGTCTCTGCAGATTCTAAAATGGATAAAACTGTAAGATGAGATCTATGGCTCATGTATCTTGTGTATAAAATATCCCCATTAGTCATTCCTGGTCACACAGGGCTAAACCCCAGTGGGTCCAATGGGTAAAGCTGACAAGCACTCGGCTCCCACTTCAGTTCTGCTCCAAGTATCAAACATGGATTGAGAACTGCCACGTGGTGTCAAAACTCCTCTCACGGTCAGTCTCTAGTGGAAGGTACCTCATTTCCTCCTCTGCACCAGTTATCACCTTGAAGTTTTCTTGGTACCCAAAAGCTTGGCTGCTATGTGCACTTGGACCTACCAGAGCTCTGGGAAGTCTGTAAAAGTCAGCATTTACTTCTCACACCACGGTCCGTCAGGGCTCACGCAGTCATCACTCGTGGCTGATCCAGCACAAATTCTCGTTGCTCACTCTGCCTCCTCACAAACAGTAGCAGCAGCCTCATCTTTTCTTTCTGGAATAGAAAAGGTGTGTTACGTAGATTGTCCATCAGAGTAGCCCTGTGAAGACCAAATGGAACATTATCCTTCCCTTCCACATGTCAAACAGGTTAGACACCCAGGCCATATTTTCCCATCTCCCGAGGCTCTCCTCAAGGTAACAAACAATAGGACAAGAGGAAACAGCCACAAGCTGCAGCAGGGGAAGTGTAGGTTTGTCATGAGGAACAATTTCTGCATGGGGTCCTCAGCCCTTGGAACAGGCTGCCCAGGGAGGGGGTTGAATTGCCATCCCTGGGCGTGTTTCACAGTCATGGAGATCTGGAGCTCGGGGACAGGGTTTAGCAGTGTCCTTGGGTCAGCTGGGTTCGTGGTTGGACTCGATAATGTCAAAGGTCCTTTTTAACCTAACCAGGTCTATGGTTCTGTGAAACTGGGGACACCAGTTACACAAGTACACAAGTTTGCAGGCTGGTGCCAGTCTCCAGACTTACAAGAAATACACCTGAAGAGTAGAGGCTCTCTACAATCGAGGAGCTTAACTCCAGCTGGATTCTACATCATCTGATAACCAGAGAGTGTGGTTTCAGAAACAGGACAGCCACATAGCTTCTGAAATGAAATACCTAGGAACAGTTTCTCCTGTCAGACTGAAAATCCAGAGCGTCTGAACACTCTCACTTACTGGCTCTCCTTTTGCTTTCTGATGTCATCTGGATGTTACATGGGTCTTTCAGAAGGAGCTTCTCAAACATCGTATGAGCAGCCCTGCACTTCACCCGTGGCTGTGCCATTCACATAGTGCTCATGCTTCTTAAAAGTGCACAGCACAGTCACCAGCACTGTAAGGTTTAAACCTCTGGAAATCTCTTCATGCACTGCCACTTCCATCCTCCTGGTAGTGCACTTGGAATGGGCATTTAGGAGGCTGAAGCATCCAGTGAAGCAAAATCCCACAGCCTGGCACCTGGCTGGAGTTCTAACACAGCATTACACACAAATACACAGGCCAGAACTAAAGATGAGGAAGCAGATACATTTGAGCAACCGTTTCTGAACAGAAATCATTTCCTTATTCTATTACAAATCTATTTCTGATTACCTAAAAGGAATGTTGGAACAGTTGGCTTTCTAGAAGTAACTTGGTTCCAGCACTGAGTTTCTGAAAAGGCTCGTTCTGGCTTGTGCTCATTGAAAACCAAGGCGCTCGCATTAATATCAACATTTTGGCAATTCTTATAACAAAGGCTGCCAGAAGTATGTTGTCTATCAAATGTACACGACAGAAAGATGTTAGAATATCAAGACCAGATGTCACAGATACCTTTGAGTACTCTGCTCCCCTCTAGGTACTCCATAAAGTAAGATGTACAAAAGCTCATGAAAAATTAAATCAATGCCTTTTGCACAAATGCTTCCAAACTTCGCTCTAAAACATCAACACTGAAACATGTTAGAGAGGAGGATTGTGTCATAGATCCAATAAGGCTCTGCACCTTCAGACACAGAGCCTTAACAGTCCCATAAGAGAGTGCCTGATAGAGAGGGGGCCAGCAGGGTGCTCAGGTGGCACGAACGGCCAGTGGCATCCTGGCTTGGATCAGCAACAGTGTGACCAGCAGGAGCAGGGACGTAATTCTCCCCCTGCACTGGGCCCTGGGGACGACTCCCCTCAAGTACTGGGGGCAGTGCTGGGCCTCTCACTTCAAGAAAGTGATTGAGGAGCCGGAGAGGGTCCAGAGGATCAAACAGGCTGGGGAAGGGACGGGAGAGAAAGTCTGATGGGGAGAGGCTGAGGTAGCTGGGGGTGTTTAGCCTGGAGAAGAGGAGACTCAGCAGGGACCTTCTCCCTCTCTCCAGCTCCCTGAAGAGAGGATGTTGTCAGGTGGGGGTCAGCCTCCCAGGCAACCAGTGCCAGGATGAGAAGGCTGGGCCTGGAGCTGTCAGGTTGGATATTAGGAAGCTCTTCCTCATGGAAAGAAGGATCATACCCTGGAATGGACTGCCCAGGGCAGTGGTGCAGTTCCCATCCCCAGAGGAGTTGAAGGACAGAGCAGCTGTGGCCCTTAATGCCCTGGTCTGGCCACTGTGGTGATGTTAGGTGATGTCTCATGGTCAGCGTGTGATCCACCAGCACCCTCAGGTCCTTTCTCCCAGAGCTGCTCTCCAGCAGGTCAATTCCCAACCTGTCCCTGAGGTAGGATTTTCCCTAGAGCCCAGCCACTGCCTTAGGGGGCACTTGCAGGGAGTTTTTCCACTTTCGGTGTCTCCCTCCTTCTTAACCTTCCTACAAAGGTCTGGTAGTTAATTAAATTATCCTGAAAGAACTATTTAATGGCATGTTTATGCCAGACAGCCTAGCCTGACACAACATCCTAAACCTCCAGGAGAACGTTTTACTGTTGGTGTTAGGCTATTACCCAGAAGCTGCAGACAGGCTGGCCAGATCCTTCAGCCCACAGAGACAGAAGTGCTGTTGGGCAGGGCTGCAAAGGCCTGTAGTTTACAGCAAAAATATCAAAAGACACTTGAAAACCCTCTTAAACAACAGGTTTGAACCACTTTCTGGGGCACTGCCTAGAGCCATTACAACATCCCTAACGGCACTGTAGCAGGAATTCATTAACTCATCATACAAAATGCAATCATGATCCCCAAACCCTGAAGCAAGTTCCAAACAAGGACATTTTTGTAAAGAAAACAGTTTGGTTTCACTCTGTCTTAGGGTTTAGAATTACAATGGCAGCCTTGGCACAACAACAAGACCCATAAAATATGTTGTATGGCACAGCCCAGGTCTGCAGCAAACAGGATGACCACAGGCTACATCCACTCTCCAGTCAGAAGCACAAACTGGGATTTTCCTGAGGTCATGGCTCAATCAGACCATCACCTCAGGACCCCTCAGTTTTAAGCACCTAGTCAGAAACAAAAATGCCCCGGGCAGGTGAAAGAAATGGCTGCACCTGTTCAGTTTCATGTTTGCTGAAGCTGTGTGTCCCTGCAGTTTCTGCTGGGTGATCCTGTGTTGTACAGAACCAGTACCAGTACCAGCAAAGCCATAACCTGCACAAACATTCCCTGCTGCGGTGGCAGGCGGCGAAGCGGAGATCTATCCTTCAGGGAGTTTCCTGGTCTCCAGCAGGACACAGCCAGGTGGTCTTTGACCAAAGCCAGCATACAATGAATTTAACCAGACCTGATCCAGGGCAGCCCAGTGACACACAGCTCTCCTCGAAACATCCTCTTGTGTTACTGCTCCAGATATCACCTCACTGCAGCGTCCAGGCAGCAAAGTCTGGATTCTATGCAAAGCTCCACAATAGCATCAACTGACTCTCCTACCTCGTCTGCTCCCGCCAGTAAAGCCATTCACTTCAACATCAGTGTGGCAGACGAATGATAAGTATAGGGTTAAGGATGAGTGTCACGATTCCCTTTTCAGCATATGACTGGAAAAGGGGACACGGAGACCAGGATGAACGCCTCGAACATCTTGGAGTCCCCAGGATCTCCATGCCATCCTTTCGGACTCACTAACCCCCAAAAGAGCGCACATCAGGCTGCGTGGATGGAACACTCACTGAGGCAGAGAACTAGGGACCATAAACACACATTAGACAGACATGACATGGGCTGAAACATCAACTGCTGCTCCCTCCAGACCCATGAAACTTTGTCTCTCGCCTTCCCATTTGTAAAAGTCAGGCACCATGCAGTTCCAGTGACATCGTCCCACAGACCCTACCCGTAAAAGCACCTCTCCTGCACAAAATGAGAGGCAGAGCCCCCTTATGAGGCTGAGACCTCATAAGAGGGTGAAATCTGAACTGGGGCTTTATTGATTCCCTCTGTGCTAAAAGCCTAGGACAATTGATAACACTGAGGAACTACTTGTGAGAAAGGGAACAGAGCTTTCGCCGAGCGCCTGGCTGGGACCTGCACTCGGTTTTGCAGGAGGGTTCTGATATCCTGAGAACAACAGATGCTCTTTGCTGGGTTAGGGTGGCTTCGGTTGTGGGTTTGGGTTGAGGTGGGGAGTCTGCTGGGGTTTTTTTGTAAACAAAGAGCTATTTACACAGCAAATTTACACAGATCATTCACATCGGCTGCAGTTAATTTGAAGTTAATCACTGTTTTCTGTAAGTACTTTCCATTCTCGGGGAAAAGCAGCCAGCGTTGAAATAGCTGCTAAGCCAATAATTTGTCTTCCTCCGTGTTCCTACAACAATTAATAGATGGCACTGCCTGAACCACGCCACTACAAATTTCCAGTGCAGTTTGAGCAATAAGGAATTAGCTGTTCTAATAAATGCGGGGTTAAAACTAGGGGAAATTAATTACCAAGCCATAGATCAACGAGCAAGAGGTGAAACTGCCAAAGCGATGCTCTTATTAGATTATCAGGCTGCTGGGCTGATTTATAGCTTCTTATCCATCATTTTTATAGCATGTAGCAAGGGTTACAATGCACAAATTGCCTTTTTCTAATTAACATTTAGATTTCAGATAGGCTGAGAGCAGGTTAACCAGGCTAGGGGACTTTCTGGGGTTGTTTTTCCCAAAGCACAAAAACAGAAAGCATCTTTTATTGATCTGGCAAAGCTGTGCCAGGACCAAACACCACCATACACTGGTCATGACTCTGCAGCTTCCTCATCTGCTGGCCTAGGACTTGCCCAGGAATCACAAGCTGCGGAGCAGCCCTGAGGCTCCTGCTGAGGGCCAAGCTGGTCAGCCCAGAGAACTTCAGGGGCACTGAACAGCAGCCCCCCGGTGCCTAAGAGGAAGTCACCAAAAGAGAGAGCCAGGCTTAAATTGAAGCAAGAGAGGTTCACTAGGATTAGACAAAACGTGCCGCCTGCTCAGGAGGGGACAGTCACACATAGGAATGGGTTGACCAAGAGCTCGTAGAGCTTTGACCCTTGGAGGTTTTTCAAAATCAGACTGAATTAAAGCCCTGAGCAATCTCATCTGACCTCAGAGCTGACCCTACTTTGGGCAGAAGGTTGGCTAAGAGAGCTCCAGAGGTCCCTCCTAACCATCTGAACCCAAGCCTGCCTGAAGCCACGACAATCTGGACATCCATCGACAGCACTTTCTGAATTGTGCTCAAATATGAATCTGTCTCTTTCACTTCTGAAAGGCATGATGACCTGGAGGTCAGGATAACACAGCAGTTCCCTAAAACACCTTCTGAACCTGTTGGTATAGCGTAACTCAACCAGTGGCTCAACAACACTGGCAGCCAGTTCCCACCAATGCTCCTGCTGTGTCAGCCAAGGTAGGAGCTGTAGGAACACGAAGATTACTAAATGCTGAGTGCTCTCCAGCTGGATCCCTCAGCTCACCCAGGGCCCCCGGCAGCAAAGATCTTGATTGTCTCAGAATAATAGTTAAATAATAAGTGCATGCAGTCACTTTAATACAATGTGGAAATAACTCTTTAAGTGGAGACACAGCCTGTTCCCTCTGAAACAAGTGATTTTGCAACTGTAGCCCAGGCTAGAGGCTTTTCAAAGGAACAGAACAGCGGCACAAACCCAGAGCGCGCTTTCAGCAGCCGTTCCTCACCGCAGCGAGTACCAGGACCGGATCCGGATGGAAGGAAACTCTGGTCACAGTCCTACAGCTTCACTGCTGCCTCTTCTAAACACTCTGGTGTGTACAGTCGTCTCTCCACCGCGAGGGATCTTCTACCAAGAGTGGAAAAAAAAAAAGGACGAATCTTTACAGATAATAAGAATTGCTTTTTTTAAATCCTTATTTACAGTTTTCTTTTCAGCAGGATTTAAGTGGTTACCATAGATGGAATGAATTACGGTGCAACTGCCAAGATTTTCAGAAAAGGCCCTTCCATGCCGGGAGAAGTTCAGTTGCTCTTGGCTTTAATGGCTCTTGGCAAGCTCACACTATTGTTTTTGTACAAACAGAAGTAAATTTGAGATAAATTAAAAAAAAAAAATAAAAAATGGAGCTTTATGTGAATGAAGCAAACATCAAATTCCTTTATCTTCAAAAGAAATTCTACCCCTGAATAATTAACCATGATATATTTATAAAACTAGAATAATTGAAAACAGGATTCTAAGTTGATTCATGTGGACTGCGCTGAAATATTTATTATTGCAAGTCCAGAAGATCTGTCTGGGTTTTGTCACTGGAAATGTCTAAACTCAGTGTCCAGATGTTTATTTAAGTTGCTCCCACATAGTTCCAATGTCAATTACCAGGGGTTATCAGAGAGCATCACTGTGTATCTTCCTTGACTAATATTCTCGTTTCTTTTGCATCTTTGATGTTTTCTTTCATTAAAATTCCTGGCTTACAGCCACAAAAATCTGCCGAGCAGGCAAAAAACGGGTCTGCAGCCATGACACAGGACGATGCCCAGTGTCTGCACTGGGATAATATTTATGATCTGCAGAGCTACAGCCAGGGCAATGCCAGCGCAGAGCAGCTCAGTGAAATGCACGTGAGACTGGGAACACAAACCCTGGACTAACGTGAAACAACTTGGCTCACCGCAAAGAAAATCTTATCACGTGTCATCAAGATCTTGGGAGGCTCTGTCAGGTTTGCTCTTTCCTCTTTCAGGAAAAAAAAAAGCAGAGGAAAAGCCACTGACAAAGTAATTTCACACGTAATGACAAACGGAATGGGTGGATCCGTAACTCTGGAAAGCACAATTACACTGGGACTTTTATAGTAGCCAGGAGACAACACAGGCCACTCGTAACAGTGGCTTAAACATAAAGTGCTTATCACAGTCTCTGAAGGCTTCCTGCAGTCACATGCAAATAGCTGGCTAACACAGCTCTTCTACAGGAATAAAAAAGACACAGATACATATACAGAGATGAGCACACACATTCAAACACGCGTGAGTCCGAAATCAGCTGGTTCATTCAGTCTGTAGGCAAATGCTGCAGGATTTGCCAGGTAGAGATGTGTAGGGATACAGAAGAAAATCAATGCTAATACACTATAAATGGAAGAAGAAAGAAGGTGGCTGGAGGAAAACTATGCCAATGCCATTTGTGTTTTGCTGTAAGGACCCAGCTTTGAACACCAGGTTCCTCTCAGTGAGGAACGTCACCCATTTTAGTTGTAATAGATCGGCACAAGATCAACAGCGTGCAGTCTCTAGGGATAATGGTCTCAATTACTTGGGAATGTAAATCTCTTTGATTATGTCATTTAGTCCTCTCCTTCTACTGTCAGGCTTAGGAGACAGATCCACCCACTGGACAAAGCCTGGTTGAGTTACAAAAAGCAGCCCTGAGGAAAAAAGGACTTGGGGGTAGCTGGTGGATGAGAAGCTGGCCATGAGCAGACAGTGAGCACTTGCAGCTGCTCTGCCCTGCTGAGACCTCCCCTGGCATCCTTCGCCCAGCTCTGCAGCCCTCAGGACAGAAAGGACAGGGACCTGATGGCGCAGGTCCAGAGGAGGCTACGAAAATGGTCGGGGGGCTGGAGCACCTCCACTACGAGGACAGACTGAGGGAGCTGGGATTGTTCAGCCTGGGGAAGAGAAGACTCTGAGGGGACCCAAGGGGGGCTGATAGTGATCTTCCAGTGCCTGAAGGCCATCTCAGCAGCGAGCCCCACACGTACTGACCCAAGAGCGAGGGGACTTGCAACAAGACATGAACCACAAACTGTGCAGTTCAGTCAGCACCTCCCTCCACAGCAGACAAGACCCACTCCCTGAGAAATATGCCTTTCCAAGACATTTGGTAGAAGGGAGTCTTCCTACGTACACTTCTCTGGCAAAGAGGGAAGAACGGCCAAGCAGAGAATCACCACCTTTGCCTACAGCAGAGTCTACAAGGCAGGGTACAGGCTTCTTCCAACATTCCAACACGCATTCCCTGCCCCTTTTATCACAGAATCAGACTGGTTTGGGTTGGAAGGGAACTCAGAGCTCTCCCAGTGCCAACCTCCTGCCAGGGGCAGCAACACCTTTCACCACAGCAGGGTGTACAGAGCCCCATCCAACCTGGCCTTGAACACTTCTAGGGATGGAGCAGCAACAACCTCCTTGGGCAGCCCGTTCCAGGGTCTCAGCACCCTCAAAGGGAGAAATTGCTTCCCAAGATACAAAAGACCAAGAATCCATTGCACTTCTCCCAACTCAAGGCTATCCCTTGCAGGCACTAACTTGCTAAAGGCAGATGATGAGCCAGATGCTAGTGAGACCCAAAATGTTCTGAAAGGGGTCCTCAGCACAGAACACAACTGACACAACAGTCAGCCTCCCAGATCTAGAGAATGGCTCTGCCATGGGGCTGCACAGAGCAGCCCAGGCCAGCCAGGTCCTACCTCCTCCACCAAACTGCTAAAGGCTGCCAGCTTGTGGCGTGTCTGCGGTACGGAACTGTCTGAACATTACAGGAGAAACCCACAGTCAGCTCCACCGACTCCCAGCACTAGGAAAAGCCTACGTGACTGTTCTGCCCTTCGTTAGCATCCCCAGAAACAGAGAAGTACAGCAGCATTATGAAGGCCTGGAGTGACAGGACAAGGGGCAGTGGTTTCACAGTAGAGAAGCGCAGACTGCAATGGGCTGTTAGGAAGAAGTGCTTTAGCAGAAGGGGGGTCGAACACTGGAACAGGTTGCCCAGGGAGGGAGTTGAGGCCCCATCCCTGGAGATCTTCAAGGGGAGGCTGGACAAGGCTGTGGGCACCCTGATCTAGTTGAGGCTCTCCCTGCTCACTGCAGAGGTGTTGGACTGGATGGTCTTTGGAGGTAACTTCCAACCCAGACCGGTCTGTGATTCTGTGATTTAGGTTTTTCTTCTTTCAAATGCTATTTCCCTAATAACTCCACCTCCAGGTGGAGATTCCTAACTCCATTTCCAGTGTTCTCCCCTGTTGAAGCAAAAGGTTCTAGTTTTCCCCAAAGCTAGGACTGCAAACATCACATGGTCAAGGCAAAAACTGTTAACACAAGGAACTTTAGAAACACATTACCAAGTCTTTATTTTCTACTGGGTTAACAGTCCACTCCCAAATGGAGAGAGTCAGCCCCTCACCTCTCAGGGCACATTTTGAAATGTTCTGGATCTGGGGAACAGCAAAACACACCACAATGACACCACACGCACTCAGAAACTTTAGTCAACGTGACTAAACCCTTCCACAGTCCATCCCCTTACTCTGTGCCCTTTCACAGACCTCTGCACCCTCCTCATCACAGGGTGTCTTTTATATGTCTTTGCTTCCTCAGCACCCACAAGAACCTTAATCCAAAGTACATACTGCTGCTGAGCACCAAGGACTAACAACTTCCACCCACACTTCCAAGTTTTGTAGCCATATAAACCCTTTAGATACAACTTAACTTTAAAAGAATTACCATTTTAAAAGAGTATTTAAAATAAAAAAGCCTGGTATTCATCCTTTGAGCTGTATGCACAGCTCTGTCTTCCATGGGGAACTCCTCCCGCTGTGGCCTGAACGGTTACTACTTGTTTAACTAGCAGTGTGCTTCCCCTGACAGATACCTCACCTGGGACAAAAAGCCCCTCACCCAGTACTAAGGTATTTAGTTCTCCTCTTGGATTAGAGACAAGAGTAAAGAAGCTGCCACCTCTCCAAAAACCCAACAATGAAAAACTGGTGACTCAACACCCTTCCCTCTCCTCTACAGGAACGTTAACATGCAGATCTCTATTCATAGAATCACAAAGTATTAGGGATTGGAAGGGACCTTGAAAGATCATTAGTCCAATCCCCCTGCCAGAGCAGGACCACCTAAACCAAGTTAGTACAAGCTGCTGGGAATCAGTAAGACACAAATGTACCAGCGTTGCTACTGACCTCGGAACTCCCCAAACCCGAGAGTTTCACACAGCAGCCTGAAGACAAAGTGTGGTAGTACTGAACCTGCAAACATGACCTCAGAACACAGCAGAAGCACATTACTTGTTGCACACTCACTAGTACTAGTAACTTTTATATCCTTTTTTTCCCTTAAAGGTGAACTTTGCTCATTCGGGGTATCCGTTCTGGCAAAGCTCCCAGATGCTGAACACTACCAAAACCCAGACCAAGAAAACTGCTTCTCCAAGTGTGGAGACCAAAAAGAAGCCTTAAAAGTGCCGGGACTGTAATTCCAGTGTGAGAGAGGGAGCAGCAGCCACCACACTAGCTGCATTTCTCCTGCAAACTGATGACAAGATGCAGTTCAGCAAGGAGGTGCGAGCATGAGAAATGGTGTCCTGGTTTGAGTTTTGAGTCAGAAGAGCACTAATTCTGTTGAGATTCTACTTTTCAAGTTCAATCCCTACCTGCACTGTGCAGGTAACAGCATGTCTGTGCTGCCAAAGGGACAATGTTTGGGGTTCAGTTACTACCAGGGGTTGGCAGGCAGAAAGGTTCTTGCTTTGACTGGCTGCTGCCAGAACCAAGGTCACCGCTAAGTCTTGGGCCAAGCTGGGGTGCTGTGAGAAGCTGCACCTGCAGGGAGAAGCAGACAAGCGACACCACACTGACCAACAGTATTCCGTCCCCTAGACACCATATTGGGTACAGTGCTGAGCGAACGCAAGTGTCAGGCATTCTTTTTTGGTGCTTGAGGACCTGGCACCACTGGTTAACAACCAGCTGAACGCGAGCCAGCAGGGTGCCCAAGTTGCCCATAAGGCCACGGCATCCTGGCTTGAATCAGCAACAGTGTGACCAGCAGGACTAGGGACGTCATTCTGCCCTATAGAGGGCGCTGGGGAGGCCTCCCCTCAAGTACTGGGGGCAGCGCTGGGCCACTCACCTCAAGAGAGATTGAGGGGCTGGGGGAGGTCCAGAGGAGCAGTGAGGCTGGGGAAGGGACTGGAGGGAAAGTCTGATGAGGAGAAGCTGAGTGAGCTGGGGATGTTTAGCCTGGAGGGGACTCAGGGGGGACCTTCTCCCTCTCTACAACTCCCTGAAGGGAGGTTATAGTCAGGTGGGTGTCAGGCTCTTCTCCCAGGCAACCAGTGCCAGGATGAGAAGGCAGGGCCTGAAGCTGCGAGGGGAGGGTTAGGGTGGATGTTAGGAGGCTCTTCCTCACAGAAAGGGGGATCAGAGCCTGGACTGGACTGCCCAGGGCAGTGGTGGAGTCCCCATCCCTAGAGGTGTTGAAGGACAGAGTGTCTATGGCCCTGGTCTGGCTGATGTGGTGATGTTAGGTCCTGGGCTGGGCTGGATGAGCTCAAAGGGCTTTTCCAGCCCAAATAACTCTGTGACAGCCTCTTACGCCTTCAATCCAATGCTGGAATCCAGCTCCAGAACAAACTCGGGTCTGAGATTGCCCCAGTGTCTACATCAGTGGTGACAGAGATGGAATTGCCCGGGTCACTCTACCGTTACATTTTCCTTAAAACAGTTTCATTTTTCCAGTTCATCAGTGTCTCCCTCTTATTCCCTGTCTCTGCGGAGGCAGACAGGCTAATACTGAGTGTCTGTCATTTGCCCCATGGCTGGCTCAGCCTCACCCCATAACAAATACTGATCTGAGAGATCCACTGGCCTGTGGAGCCCGGGCCACACACTGAAGGCAGGAACACGGCAGCAAATCAGACGGGTCACCAACATAGGTGCTGAGGGATGGATGTGGTGACTGAAAATGTGCCAAAACCCAGCAGTGACCAAGACGAGATGGCCAGATGTTGGGAAGCTGAAGCAGGAACACCAAAAGAAATACAAAACCCAAGCCAAAACAAAGAAAAGGAGGTAAACAAGAAGATGTAAAGCCTGCATGTGGCCAACACCAGTTTCAGCGTAGTCTGAAGCCAAAATAAGAAGGGAAACCTCAAGTAGGAGGCAGAAGCACATGAGATTTTCAAATGCTAAGGTAAGGAGGAGCTGCCCAGGTGCCTGGCTGGTTTAGATGGAGACAGAGAAGGCAACAGTAACAAAGTAGGAGGATTCATGACACATGGTGCAAGTTAAAGGCAGACACAGGCAGCACTGTGTCCTATGAAAGGGAAGGGCTGGTGCAGGGATGCACAGTATGGGTTCACTTTAGGGACAGGAGCAAAAGGAAGAGCAGGCAGCTAGAATATCATTAAACACCAATCAGGTGTGTTGATTACCTTTCAAAACTGGTATTAAAAGGCAGAAAATGCTATGGTAAGGAAGAAAAGTTTTACTTTCTAAGAACGGGCAGAACTTCAAAACACACAGAACATTTTCTCTGGGACCAGAGGGTAGACCTCTTCATTTACTCTGACAAAATAACCTTCCTGAGTACAACAGCAGTGTATAAAAATACTGCAAAAACACTGAGGCCTTGAACAAAAACATGAAAGTCTTCAGATTAACCTGATCTCTTGACTGTGCTTTGCAGTAATAACCGAAACAGCAGAGTACCTTAGAGCCCCACCAGAATCTGAGTGACAAAGTGACTTGAATTTCTTACCTATTTACAACGCAAGGGCAGAACATGTTGGTGCAGGCACAGACACAATTCTCATGTGATGCAGAGCTAACATTCAGCCTGTCAGATATGTACTGTGTCTGCATTCTCACCCTATGGTAAAAGTGAGGTAAATAGATAAAAAGAAGTATCTCACATTTCTACAAGAGCCTTCACGCACGGGCAGTGCCCAAACACCATTATGGACACCGTGACAGATGCCCTTTGCAATCACGTCTCTGCGCAGCAGAATGTTTCCAAGATGACTCCTCACAGCCTGCAAAAGAGCTCACATTGCATGAACTACAGGGCATTGCAGGAGTATTCATTACCCCAAGTGCTCAAACAGCAGTCCCCAGGTAACACTGACACTGCTGAGGTTTATACCGAACCCTACCCGCAGCTGCAATGTCAACCCAGTTTAGGACAAAAACCTGACTGGATCAAGCATTCTCAATATCCAGCTCTGGGCATAGAGACCAGTTAGGCAGCTCATCCTCAGACACCTCTTCTTGAATTCAGTCCTCTGACGAAAAATAATCCTCATCTCTCACTTCTCTGTATTGCATCAAGGCCTCCCCCTCCGGTTCAAACTTCAGCATTTTTATATTCAGTCTCTCTGCCAGCTTCTGTGCTGCAAGTTTGGCCTGCATTTCCTACAGAACAGAAAGAAAAACAAACAGGACACTCATTAGAGAATGCCTTTGTCATTTTTATCCTGGTCATGAAGCAACTAATACACTTGACACAATAGTATCAGTAACTGAGATGGGGTTTAATCAGTTCTGCAGTCTTCAACATAAGGACATAGAGCTCCTGGAATGGATCCAGAGGAGAGCAACTCAAATGATCAGAGGGCTGCAGTACCTCTCTGTTCAGCCTGGAGAAGAAGAGGCTCCCAACTGACCTAGCAGCTTTCCAATCTCTCAAGGGGGCTACAAGAAAGCTGGGCTAGGGCTTTTGACACAGGTGGTACCAAGAGGACAAGAGCAAAGGGTTCCAGACTTGAAGAGGGGAGATTGAGGTTGTACATGAAGAACAAATTCTTTCCTGTGAGGGTGCTGAGATGCTAGAACAGGTTGCTCAAGGAAGTTGTAGCTGTCCCATCCTTGGAAGTGTTGAAGGCCAGGCTGGATGGGGCCCTGAGTAACCTGACCTAGTGAAGGTATCCCTGCTTGTGCAGGGGGGTTGGAACTAGATGATCTTTATGGACCCTTCCAACCCTGGCCATTCTATGATTAACTAGAAGTTTTTAAAACCAGCAAAGAAAGGTCAGGTTCCTTTTCACACTCACAGATAACTATTAATATTTGAAGACACTAAGAGTTGAAATTCCCCAAGTGACAGCCCTCACCTGTGATTCACTAATGCCAGTCCACAGAAGGGAGCAGCTGTGCACAAGAACCACAGCGCACCAGCACTGCTCGTCATCCAGCAAACTCTGCAAAGACACTTCACTCCATATGGAGCCCTTACTGCTCTCTACAGCTGCCTGACAGGAGGCTGTAGAGAGGTGAATGTTGGACTCTAGTCACAAGTAATCAGCAATAGGACAAGAGGAAATGGCCTCAAGGTGCAGCAGGGGAGGTATAGGTTGGCAATGATGAAAAACTTCTTCATGGAAAGGGCTCTGAGGCCTTGTAACAGGCTGCCCAGGGAGGGGGCTGAAACACCATCCCTGGATGTGTTTCACAGTTGGGGAGATCTGGAGCTCAGGGACAAGGTGGAGATAGTTGGGGTCATGGTTAAACTGGATGAAGTTGAAGGTCTTTTCCACCCGAAATGATTCTGTGATTATATCATTGCATCATTCTATCAAATACAAGAGAGTGACTTTCCTCAAACTCCACTCATCTCAGTTTATCCTCAGATTTATCAGGATGAAAAGATCCCCTCACACATTCTTTTTTCTGAGTGACCCAAATCATCTATCACAGAATCGCTGTGTCTGGAAGGGGCCCGTTAAAATCATCAAGTCCAACTCTGTAGCCAGCATTGCCAGGCCACCAGAAACCAAGTCCCTCAGCACCAGATCACTCTCATCTCTCCATACAACGGGACTCTTATGGTGACACCTTTCCAGCCCAAAGAGTAAACTTGTACCTCATAAACTTCTTTTTGCTGAATCTGAATTGCTATGGACTCCTCTATGGACAGCAGCTTAGTGGGGGAATGGTGCAGTGGTGGCAGCCGAGCAGCAGTGATGTCATCCAGATGTTTCTTATCCCTAAGTCGCCTTTCCTCAGCATTGAGTGGAGAGCCAAATACCCCAGGGGACTGACTGGACGAGGAGCCACGCGACGATCCATTCTGCTCTCCTGGTAACCTGGAAGAAACCAAAACACCAAAGCTGTGACCCAAATTTGCAGCAATGTTATTTTCAAAAACAAACCCACCATCCCTACCTTGTATCATCTTCTGCATAAGCTTGTTATCTCATTCCCTTGGAGTTTCTGTTCTGCAGTACTTACGTGTTTGGTTTAAACCTGCTTTTCTTTATGATGGGGTTCTTGGCTCTAGCCTCCAGAACTTCAATATAATGTGGTGTCTTGGTGTGCAGTTTTCCAAAGACACTGCCCCCGGCTTTAGCTCCATTCTGCTCTTCTTGTAGCGGTTTCTCACTGTCATCCCCATCCACAATGGTAACTTTCCGAAAGGCATCAACCAGCGCATCCTTACTGCTGTCCTGAGCACCTGCATTCCTCGCATCACCCTCAGTACTGCTCTGAGACACCTTCGGATCACTTTTCAGGTGACTATTCTTGGCTGACTCTGGGACGACTTCACAAAGAAGTTCCCAGTCTTTGGTTACTTTATCACTTTTCCAAGTCTTTTGATTTTCCAGAGCTGTGTTTGTGGCACCTTGCTCATTACATTCAACCTCCTGCCTCTGGGAAGAAATCTCAGAGACTTCTTTAAGATTAGAGTTTTCATTAAAGAAGGAGGACTCTTTCTGGTTTGGTGCATCTTTGCAGATGACAATTTGCTGTTTGCTCATATTAATCTTCTCTTGCTTCACCTGAAACTCCAACCTGACAGCAGACAACAGCTCAGCCATCCTCGCTAATTCTTCCTCTTGTGAAATGGCAAGTGTCAGCTTCTCAGCAAAATCTGAAATCTTCTTACCCTTGTCCGGAAGCCGAGCAATGAATTTCCTAAAATAAATAAGCATTAATTACTTCACAGAGTACAAGCAGTCGTACTCTAACCAGTGATATGGAACAAATTCATCACAACAGTTCATGTGTCAGGTCTGACAACCTCACAGAGCTGCTGCAGAGGGGCCGGGTCGGGACAGGTCTGAGCAGCAACACCAAGTGCCCCATGGTGGGGGATCTCAGAACTCCACAATCTCTGTAGTTGGAAGAGGCCTTTGAGATCACGCCCAGCCACAGACGCAGCACCTTCAGGTCACCACCAAAACGGGCCCCTCAGCATCAGGTCATTCCAGTCTCTCCAGACACGGAGACTCCCCCACTGCCCTGGACCAGCCTGGGCCAGGAGTCGATAACCCTTTCGGGGAAGAAATTCTTCCTCACACTCAGTCTGACCCTCCACCTGGGGCAGCCTGCAGCCATTTGCTCTGTTCTTACTGCTTGGCACCATAAACCAGAGGCCGAGGCGTTCCTCACTGCAACCTCCTGAGATTCAGGCAGTTGTTGACAGTGAGAAGGTCTTTCCTGAGCCTCGTTCTCTCCAGTTAAACCCCTTCTCCAGTTGCCTCACTCGCTCCTCACAGCACTGATGCTCCGGCCCCTTCCCCAGCTCCGCTGCCCTTCTGTGGCCCGTTCCAGCCCCTCCGTGTTCTTCTGACAGCGAAGGGGCCCAGGAGCGCAGTCAAGACTCGCGGAGGGGTCTCCCCAGTGCCCAGGGCAGGACGGGCCGGGGGGAGGTTATTCCTCGCCACTGCCGGGCGCCCGCGCACGGCCCCCCTCACCGGTCCGAGAGCAGCCGCTGCTGCCGCCTGAGCATCTCCCGCAGCTCGGGGAGGCTCCGACCCCGCAAGTCCCCGCCATGGCTCCCGACACCACCTCGGCCGCCCGGCGCGGGGGCCGCCATCTTACCGGAAGCGACGGCACCGCGAGGGGGCCGGGCCTGGGCGGAGCGCGCGGGCCGGGGCGGTTCCTCCGCCCTGCGCTGCCCTGTTCTGCTGAGGGAGCAGCGAGAGGAGGCGGCAGCGCTGCCCCACCGCTCCCGCTGCCCACGGGTCCCGTCCCGCTCAGTTTTCGGTCATTCGTAATAAATGCTCATAGATGTCTGAAGGGGGTGTCAGGAGGGTGGGATCAGGGTCTTGTCAGCGGTGCCCAGTGCCAGGGCAGAGGGCACTGGGCATAGCCTGGGACTCACGGGTTCGGTTTGGCCGCTGCGGAGATTTCGACTGAGGGCATCCTCAGCAATTTGCAGAGAACACCAAGCTGGGTGGAGCAGCCGATAGCCCAAAGGGACGGGAGACCATCCAGAGGGACCTGGGCAGGCTGCAGTAGTGGCCCCAGGGGAACCTCAACAAAGCCAGTTGCAGGGCCCTGCCCCTGGGCTGGGGCAACCAGCGCTGGCAATCCAGGCTGCGGGAGACCTGGGGTACCTGTGATCTGGGGGATAAGACCTGGGGTACCTGTGGGTGAAAAGCTGGCCATGGGCTACTGGTGTGCAGCTGCAGCCCAGGAGGCCAACCCCATCCTAGGCTCCATCACAAGATTGGTTTTGGAGGTCCCTTTCAACCAACACATTTTATGACTCTATACAACGAATAACTTTCTCAGGTGAGGGTACCAGACCTCTGTTCCAGGCTACCCAGAGAGGTTGCGGAGATATTCCAGACCCACTTGGACTGTTCCTGTGGGATCTACTCTAAGGGATCCTGCTCTGGCAGATGGGTTGGACTAGATGGTCTTCTGAGGTCCCTTCCAAACCCACCAGGCTGGGATTCTGTGGAATTCCTACTTTAAAACTTGAGCTGTTGAAGCTAAACTAGAGTCAAGATACTTTGCTTCTGTTCTCATCACGTTCAGGCAGTGCCAGAGCTCCATGACGGCACCACAGAGCACTTTCAGACTAGGCAAAAGAAGGCAGCAGGGTCATTGGATGCATGGCAGCTCCTAGGTGGCAAACATCAGGATTTTTAAGCTGATCCCAATGGAAACCTCTTGATCCAAGCAATGGCGAAGAGCTGCATTTCTCAGAGTTCTCAGAGACTGTTAAAAGAGTAGTTTTATGAACAGGATGAAGGGACAGTCTTGCCCAGAGGGACTGGAGGAGGAAGCATTTAAAAATGGCTGTCCTAGCCCTTGTTTGCTCAGCTGGACAGTGACTGGAGAGGCTGAGGGTCAGGGGAAATGAAATTAATCAAGTAGGCAGCTACCCATGGAAAAAATACCGTGGCCAAGGTGAGAAAAGCCAAGTGAAGCAGCTGGTTGTGTTAGGCATAACCTGCAGTATCTCCCATGGAAAATCCCATAGGGATCCCTGTCATGGTCAGTTTTTCTCACCAGATCACCCACATCTAACCAATGAGAAGAAACTGCTGTAATCACAGTGTGAGGGTAATAGAGCCCTGTCTCAGGTTGTACAGAGAGGTTATGGAGTAACCTCTGGTTATGTACAGAGAGGCTCTAGAGACATCCAAAGCAGATGGACCCACCATTTGGGCCCACCTGGGTGTGTCACGTAGGATCTGCTGTGGTTGATTCAAGGCTTTACTTTGGGTCACTTTCTTGACCATTTTGATCACAAAACTGTGTTTTTCTCACACATGCAGATAATCCCAGGTGCTGAATGGGAATGGAATACATGTGAGTGGAATCAAACTCCCAGCACTTAAAGAAGGAGTTTGAGGTGCTGGAGCAAGGTCAGAGAAGGACAGTGAGGCTGGTGAAGAGTCTGGAAAACAGGCCGTTTGGGGAGTGGCTGAGGGAACGGGGGTTATTTAGTCTAGAGAAGAGGAGGCTGAGGGGAGACCTTACTGCTCCTTACAGCTACCTAAATGGAGGTTGTAGCTAAGTTGGTGCTGGTCTTGTCTTCCTAATTACTTATGATAGGATGAGAGCAAATGGCCTCAAGCTGCATCAGGAGAGGCTTAGATTGGATCTTAGAAGAAGTTCTTTCCTGAGAGAGTGGTTGGACACTGGAACAGGCTGCTCAAGGAGGTCACAGAGTCACCATCCCTGGAGGTGTTTAAAAAGCAAGTAGCTAGAGCACTTGAGGCCATGGTCTAGGGGTTGGGGAGATGTAGGGATGAGGGCTGGACTTGATGATCCTGGAGGTCCTTTCCAGCTGTGATGATTTGATGATTCTGTGAGGCAGGGATTTCCCATAGAGAATTACAGACTTAACATAGAGAGAACTTACTTCTTACATATTAGCTCACCTGTCCACATCTAGAAGTCTTCAGATACCAAAATAAGGACTTAATGCTGCTCTGAAAAGCATCATTATACGATTCCCAGAATCCCATGGTGTAGGTTCAGCGCTAAGCTCACCATGCTGTCATGGGGTCCTTCTGGCAGCAAGTAGTGAACACACAGACATGGGGAGGCATTGGTCAAGTCAAAACCTTTGCATCCTTCAGCTGAGCACTGCAAACCAGTGACACTGTGACAGTCGTGTGTGTGACCTTTTCTGACTTAGCTGATGTGCACAGTCTGAAAATGAATGAAACTGTTCTCAGTGAGGGGATAGAAACTGTAAAAAAACAGCTTGAGGAGCATCATCCCAGATGCATTCAGCTGTTATCTGTGGGGTCAGAAGCCACTGGGTTTTTTTTGCAAGAGCTGTGTTGCCCAGGTCTTGTTTACCCCGTGCAAGTCAAAAGTTCTTTGTTTCATAACAGAGTTTGTCTACTCCTGTTTCCTGGCTTTGTGGAGAGTCTTTAGCAAGGGAGTGTCTTCCTGTTCTCAGGAGCCCACCTGCCAAAGGAAACACTGATGAGGACATCAAGGCTCTGGGGGAACCGCTCTTGCATTCATATGTGTTTTGAACAAACAGGACTGAGTAGAGCACGGGCTCGCAAGGACTGAGGAGATTTCCCGAATGCACGGTGACACGACAGAATGGCAAGTTTAAATACAGTCTTTATTGGCATTTCTTTTTTCCGTGTCCAACCTGTGGGTGTGTTGAAAGCATACAACAGGACTCCAGTATTTACACAGCACATAGCAAAACCCTATCCCAAAATCCTTTCCAGAGTATCTGGAGTAAGTGACAAAGGAACACTTCTGGTACAAATGCAGTCGCACAGTTGACTTACATTTAATGCACTTGCTGAGACGCACCTTGATGGCTTCTGAGACAAAAAGTTTCTAATGTTACACTACTCATTAACCTAGACTGACAACACCGACACTGACCTCTTGCAGACCTTTCAGCACGCAGAATCACAAAATCACTGAGGTTGGAGAAGCCCTCTGAGCTCATCCAGCCCAGCCCAGAACCTAACATCACCACAGTGGCCAGACCCGGGCACTAAGGGCCACAGCCACTTTATCCTTAAACAGTTCCAGGGATGGGGACTCTACCACTGCCCTGGCCAGTCCAGTCCAGGCTCTGATCCCCCTTTCTCTGAGGAAAAGCCTCCTAACTTCCAACCTAACCCTCCCTTGGTACAGCTTCAGGCCCTGCCCTCTTGTCCTGGTGCTGGTTGCCTGGGAGAAGAGCCCAACAGCCACCTGACTACATCCTCCCTTCAAGGAATTGTAGAGAGACTTGGGAGAAGGTCCCCACGGAGTCTCCTCCAGGCTAAACACCCCCAGCTTCCTCAACCTCTCCCCCTTAGACTTTCCCTCCTGTCCCTTTCCCAGCTTCATTGCTCCTCTGGACCCGCTCCATCCCCTCAATCTCTTTCTTGAAGTGAGTGGCACAGAACTGCCCCCAGTACTCAAGGGGAGTCAGATTTCTTCTCCTCTCTGTTAATTTATGCTGCTGAATGCTATGCAGATGCAGAGGTTTCTGAAAACACAGTTTTGTAAATGCTGTTCCTCTCCTGTTCTTCACAGGGACAAAAACTTAGCCCGAGTCCAATCAAACGATGGATGGCTGGCTCACTGCCTGTTGGAATGCTCTTAAAATACATTGAAGCACCAGCTTCAATCCTTATTTGGTTCAGGTAAAAAAAATACAATTGGTATTTCTTCTAATAGTCAGGACAGAATTTATAGGGAGGACTTCTACAGGAAGGATTCAGTGCCTCGCTGCGGCATTGGTAAAATCATGAGCAGATCATTGGAGTTCTGCAAGTCTCAGGAGATAAAATTGCTGGTGGGATCTTCTGTATGAAGGTAATTTTCACATATTCCTGAAATATAGAGAAACTATTTGGGCACCAAAAAAACCTTATAAATACTTTATGTAATGAGCTACAGGGCATTAGTTTGGCCAGTCGGGAATAGGTTTCAGTACCCTTCTCTAGAATACAGATCCTGCCCAACTCTTTGCTGTTGGAACCACTAGATGGAGACGCGATGACACAAGCATAGAGCTCGTCCTGAGTCTGAGCTCGGTCTGCTTTTGGGTTCAATAAATTCCAGTTTCACAGAATCACAGAATTCTAGAATGATTGAGGCTGGAAAAGCCCTCTAAGATCATCCAGCCCAGCCCAGCCCAGGACCTAACATCACCACATCAGCCAGGCCAGGGCACTAAGGGCCACAGCCACTCTGTCCTTCAACACCTCCAGGGGTGGGGTACTCCACCACTGCCCTGGGCTGTCCATTCCAGACTCTGATCATCCCTTCCGTGAGGAAGGGCTTCCTAACATCCAACCTAACCCTCCCCTGGCAGCTTCAGGCCCTGCCTTCTTGTCCTGGCACTAGCTGCCTGGGAGAAGAGCCTGATGCCCACCTGACTACAACCTCCCTTCAGAGAGTTGTAGAGGGAGCAGGTGCCCCCTGAGTCTCCTCCTCTCCAGGCTAAACACTGCCAGCTCCCTCAGCCTCTCCCCCTTACACTTTCCCTCCAGTCCCTTCCCCAGCCTCACTGGTCCTCTGGACCTGTACCAGCCCCTCAATGTCTTTCTTGACGTGAGGGGCCCAGAACTGCCCCCAGTACTTGAGTGCCCAGTACAGGGGGAGAATTATGTTATCTTCTGTAGCCTCACTTATGAGCTGCTCGTGGCCATAATTCACTTATTGATCAAATTAACTATTTTTTGGGAACTCTGTTCAACAGCTCCAGATTCCCAAAGTCCACTCAAGCATCAAATTGACCAAATTGATCAAACTGATCAAATTATTCACCTGGTTTTTAATAGCTGCAACTGCAGTTATTTCTTGGCTTTTGGGCATAATCCAACCCATAAGGTCATGTTTGACTTGTTTTGGAAAGAACAACAATTTTAAGGTCTCGGGCTGAATGGGTCACGTGGGAAGAACCAGCTAATATGCAAACAAGGTGATCAGAGCAAGAAAGCTGGAAAAATTTGAGCTTCCATTTTATTTTGATGCCAGTATGGTCAAAGCAGCCTTCAACCTAGCCACCAAGATGGGCTCCTTTATCCAGTAGTTGAATAGCAGAGCTACAGAATAGAAGTTTCCAAACAAATTCAGAAATTCATGAAATAGTACAGGAAGAAGTCTGCAATTGTAAGATCAATATTATTATTTTCAGTAATTCTGAGTCTACCTATTCTGAGCAGACTGAATTCCAGAACTCTTGTTGGACTGGAAATCAACTCAATCCCTTTGTGGTGCCCTGGGACAAGGTGAGTACCTCTGGGAACCAACACTCAATCCAAGAATAACAGTAATCAGACCAAACATAAGTTGTTTTCTAGAGCAGTTACTGTAATTAAGATAAAAATGCCCTTCATGCATGTTAATAAGACAACAAGAAAATCTTAATAATTCAGTTCACTCAAACCAGGAGATCAAACCAAGCTGTAAAAAAATACCCTCCCTATATATTTAAATAAGTCCAGTACCAGGTGCAGCCATTCCTGCTGGTACTTTGAAGCCAGGGATAAGATTTTAAGGGTTTATGGGGAAAACAAAGCAGTACCCAATCCCAAAATACTAATTCAGGATTGTTATTGCTGCAGGAATTTCAGGGACTGCTGCAGGCAAAATTCTGTATAATGAAAGTTCCTTCCTCTAATGGAAAAGTAAATGAAAAAAAAATGTCAGGGATTTTCAACATAAACACAAAGGAAGGGATTCCCAGCAGTCACTCTGTCCCCTGACTGAGGAAGGGCAAACCAGTGCATTACTCCAACAAAGCAAATTCCATTGTAATCTGCTCCATGGCTTACTGATGTGAGCAGTGGACACGACGTCCAC
The DNA here is from genome assembly GCA_013400115.1 of Rhinopomastus cyanomelas. Classification (NCBI taxonomy): domain Eukaryota; kingdom Metazoa; phylum Chordata; class Aves; order Bucerotiformes; family Rhinopomastidae; genus Rhinopomastus; species Rhinopomastus cyanomelas. The sequence goes on along the minus strand of VXBP01006391.1, from coordinate 101,904 downwards.
TGTGTGCATGTGCTGAGGGAATTGTTTGGAATGGCCCAGTTGCCTCTGGCTCCCAGCTCTCGCTGGTTACGAGTGAACTCACTCGAGGTGAACACAACCCTCAGCTAAAGCAGGTTGCTGTGAGAGGCAGGAGCAGCCCTCACACTCGGCGCAGGGACAGAAGGGGAGATTTCAAGATCGACTCAGCCAGCAGAGCTGCAGATACTGTGTCTTGCAGTATTGAAAATAAAATATATTAGAGCTTCATTGCACACACAGAACTACGACACGACTGAAGAAACAGACCTGTAGAGTTACACAGCTTCTCCCTGACGGGCATTTGAAATGACACACTGCACTAGAGAGCTTCTAAAGAAGCGGTATCCACTGCTCTGACTCCATTAGCCTGCCAGCAACATCAGCAGTACCTGCAGAGAGGAAGTCACTAGAAGTTGCTTTCAGGACCAGTTTCAGGACCAACTCCACGCTGCAGTTCTCTTCTAATCAAGCTGCAAAGGCGCAAGGTATTTGATTGTGTTTAGAATTGACCCAACCACTCAAGACGTGCCGTTCTTGGCGCTGAATTCCAACACTCTCTTGAATGGGGTGTACGTCCTCACCGGCCTCATGCTCTCTGGAGATCTGCTTTCGGGGCTATTAAGGAGACAAGAAAAAGCTGACAGAGTTAACGCCAGAGGTTGAGAGACCTGGGCTGGAATTGCTGCAGCAAGGAACTAAGATTCAGCAAGCTGATGTATTTGATAGGCTCCAGATTTCTCTTCTATAATTCACACTGGAGTGAAACTGTGGCAGACACAGAATCCTAGAATCATCACAGCTGGAAAGGACTTCCAGCATCAAGTCCAGCCCTCATCCCAACATCTCCCTAACCCCTGGACCATGGCCTCAAGTGCTCTAGCTACTTGCTTTTTAAACACCTCCAGGGATGGTGACTCCAACATCTCCCTGAGCAGCCTGTTCCAGTGTCCAACCACTCTCTCAGGAAAGAACTTCTTCCTAAGATCCAATCTAAGCCTCTCCTGATGCAACTTCAGGCCATCTCCTCTTACCCTATCATAAGTAATTTGGGAGCACAGACCAGCACCAGCCTCAGTACAACCTCATTTTAGGTACCTGTAGAGATAAATGAGGTCTCTCAGCCTCTTCTCCAGACTAAATAACCCCATTTCCCTGAGCTGCTCTCCATAGGGCATGAACAAACAGAAAAAGCAAATACCTGTATGGAAGATCAGATCCCACACCAGTATCTCGGGTTTCTATACTGGGCTTTGGTTGGTTTTCCATTAAGTAGTCCAATTTATCTTGTAATTCCTTATTCTGGAAAACAGTAATTTCCATCTCAAGTTCATTTTATTTTTGCTAATTAATCAAGGAAATAAAATTGCATATTGGCTTATCCCCACAATAAATAATGTTAAAGGACTTATGGAGAAAATAAAGGAATTCTTACATCTGGGAAAAAAAGACAAGAGAAATACAAGAAAAAAAGCAGTTTCTGTTTTAATTAATTATAGTACTGCTATAAATTTGTATGTGACAGAATCGCAAATTATTGAGGCTGGAAGAACCCTCTGAGCTCATCCAACCCAGCCCAGGAACTAACATCACCACATCAGCCAGACCAGGGCACTAAGGCACACAGCCAGGCTGTCCTTCAACCCCTCCAGGGATGGGGACTCCACCACTGCCCTGGGCAGTCCAGTCCAGGGTCTGAGCACCCTTTCCATGAGGAAGGGCTTCCTAACATCCGACCTAACCTCTCCCAGGCCCTGCCTTCTCTTCCTGGCACTGGTTGCCTGGGAGAAGAGCCTGACCCCCACCTGACTACAACCTCCCTTCAAGGAATTAGAGGGAGGGAGCAGGTCCCCTGAGTCTCCTCTAGGCTAAACAACCGCGGATCCCTCAGCCTCTCCTCATCAGACTTTCCCTCCAGTCCCTTCCTCAGCTTCATTGCTCCTCTTGACTTGCTCCAGTCCCTCAATCTCTTGAACTGAGGGGCCCAGAACCGCCCCCAGTACTAGAGGGGATGCCTCACCAGTGCCCAGTACAGGGGCAGAATTACATCCCTAGTACTGCTGGCCACACTATTGCTGGTAACAAGCCAGGATGTCATTGGCCTTCCAGGCCACCTGGGCACCCTGTGGGCTCCTGTTCAGCTGGCTGTCAACCAGTACTGCCTGGCCCTCTCCAGCTACTCTTCCCCAGGTCTGTAGCTGTAGGGGGTTGTTGTGGCCAAAGTGTAGGACCCTGACCTCTGCCATGTTAAACCTCATCCTGTTGGCCTCTATCCAGATTTCTCTGCAGCATCTTCCTCCCCTCCAGCAGATCGACACTCCTCCTCAACGTGGTGTCACCCGCGAATGTTAAGAAACTCAGCATGATTATTGACACCCTATACTACTCATGAGACTGGTGTCCTAAGTTTGATTTCTGCATTGTGGAACAGCAACGACCTGTTGTACATCCTGAATTCCTCTAATAAACACCCAGCAAATCCCAGTTTTGATTCAAAACTGGCTTCAGTAAGAGTAACAATAGTATAAAGTAAAAAGGTAAGGCCTTACCTCACATTCTAAGAAAGAGATTTTTTCTAAAAGCTGAATTATAAATAATTCCTTTTCTTTCACTTTCTTCTTCAGCGTTTCAATCTATGAAGGAAAATAGAACATTTAGTCCGACGGGGATGGGAAGAGGAGGAAAAAGACCCAGATCCCGCACAGGAACGGCACATTTCATTTATTGTTGAGCAGCAACTCGATAGCTGTTCCCAAACCTTTTTTAGCCCATGGGTTAGCTCTCACCCCATACGACTGGGATCATTTAGATAAAGCTGACATACGTACATTAACATGGCTTTGAGGAATTTCCATTTCTCTACTGGCCCAGAGCTGTTCTGATCGAGCATGGGCTTCCTAAAGCTTTTCCTCCTTCCAAACCCTTGACTTACAGCAAGACTTGCTGCATGAGGTGAGCTTCATACTGTTATCAGCAACAGCCTAGGAGATGTGTTGACTGGCACCTTCCAGATGGCAGTGTTTAGGAGCCAACAGCATCTTGTGCAAACAAACAGACTTTTCTCCTTGGGCCAAAGGGAAAGCCCCTGGTTGTTCTTTCTCAGCCTCTGCTGACTGCACCCGCTCAAACAGTGGCAGATGAAACGAGCAAAACAAACCAGGTAAACAGCAACTTCAGCTGTTGGTGCTTCCCTTGGAGGCAGCTCAGGTTGTTGCTCACACACCAGTTCACCAGAGCAGGAGACAAGGTGCCTCCAGCGTCTGCAGTTACAAGGCAGAGTTCAAAATATGTCCAAGGAGAATCATCAGAAGTGCACTGAGGTATCACTTTGGTGGAGAAAAGGGAGTCTGCATCATATGTGTATGCAGATAGGAACTGATGAAGACACTTCCAAGAGAAATAAATTCAGCAGTGACTGTTCCATGCCAGGACAGAAATGTCCCAAAAGCTACGCTTGGGGGTCAGAAGGTAGCAGGGCCCCTGCATTACTCCACACAGGCATCCTGCACCCCCAGCCATGCAGCCAGCTGACTGAGACACCTGTGAACTTGCACGTGGACCTGGCACAGATGACACGTCCCACCAGAGTGGTTTCCTACAAAAACATTTATTTACTGAATAAGGACTTGAGTACAAATATGCCATGAGTAGCAGCAGTGAGCAAACCTGATGTCATTCATCCCTGAGGGGACAAGTTACAGGAAACCAGGTAAAACTGGGAATAAGTGTAGGGGATTTTATTGGTTATTAGCTACATCAAATAACATACAACCTTAATCCATTTATACATTAAAGAAAGTAGAAGTGGTTTCCTCTGAGAGAGGAGCGTGACGGGGTCACGACGCAGCTAACAGGCAAAAGCACTTCACAAATAAATAAATTCCTGTCATTTTGATTTGTCCATGAAAACGTTACTTACAGCAAACTCCAATAAGGTAACACTGGGAGCACCACAACACTGGATTGTGCAAGCCCATGGCTTGAGGTTGGCTTTATTTCAAGGAGCTGCATAAAGCCAGAGAGCAACTAGCAGGCAGCAGAGCAAAAGAGTTTGATGTTTGGTTGAGTATAATGTACAGAGAAGGAGAGGAGAAGCAAGAGAGGTCAAGCACGACATGGAACTGAGGGCTCTAGCGGTGACCAGAATAGTCTGGAGTCAGAAACAAATCAGTGCAAGCCAAAAACTCTTGACTTCCATGGACGGACTCTTGGATCCGAGTCACTTCTAGATGTACTCCAGGACAAAATTATCACCATGCTGTTCTGACATTTTCTTTGCTCAAGGCCTGTAACCCACCTCACCCCTGCTGTATCTGCACACCTAAGCACTTCAGCTCACTGCCAGCTCAGCAACTTGCTCCCACATCTAACTTTTGCACAACCACTCTCTCTGATTTCTCTATCATTTTCTACGAGCACCATTCCGGTACTTCCCTCAGCCTCTCCCCACCTTCTCTAGAAGTGGCCAGCTTTGTCTTAGCACTTCCCTTGTGATCTGATTTGCAAGCTGTCCTTTTCCCTCCACATTTGGATAAGCATTTCTACAACCTTAAGCAGTCAGACAAAACCAGCAGCCTACTTAGCAGCATCACTTTACAACAATGACCCAAACAATTCTACCAGCAGTGAAAACATTAATTTGGCCACTTGGGACCACAGCTCCATCCCTTCCCCTACACTTTCATTCTCTCTTACCTCCCTCACTCCATCGTATTCATTGCACCTGCTTTTCCTTCTCATCTGGGAAACATCTGTTTGTTCCAAAACTGGGAAAGGAAGAGCTACAAAGCCCAAACTACCATAAGGTCACATGCAGTGTGAGCCCTCCTGATTTATCTGCCAGCTCAGGATTACTATGGCCACAGCACTTATTTTCAAGCTCTCTCCTCCTTCTCCAGCCCTGTTGCTGTTATTACCTCCTTCTGAAACTTTGAGGTTGTTGCTCTCAAATTTCCTCAACCTCCAGATGATCACCTTATCTGGTAGCAGCTCTCAGAATCATAGAATGGCCAGGGTTGGAGGGGACATTAAAGATCATCACATTACTCAGGGCCAACCTGGCCTTGAACACTTCCAGGGATGAAGCAGCCACAACTTCCTTGGGCAACCTGTTCCAGCCTCTCACCATCCTCACAGGAAATAATTTGTTCCTCATGTCCAACCTCAGTCTCCGCTCTTCAAGTTTGTAAAGGGGGAAAATTCAGCTCTTCTCGCCCATCCCATCAGTGAAGGGATGATTCTACGGTCTGTTTCTGCCCCACTGCTGCACCTGATAGAGTCTCCAGCACATCTCCTCAAACACCAAAGATAACTGTCACACTGCTTGAATGGGCTGGGTGAATACTTTCCAGAAAGAGATGAGCTTCATCAAGCAACTGTGTCAGTAAGCTGGGAAGCTGGAAGCTGGATCCATGGATCCTGATGTCATGGATGGAGGAGTTCAGAGGAACAGTCAGGAGGAGAATCACAAACTCTAAAGGAAAGAGCCTCTAAAGAACTAGTATCTCTAAAGTGGTATTAGAAGGGTAGTCATCAGAATTGCAAAGCAATTAAAGCAGAAGGAAAGAGCATCTTAGAAGAAAATGAGGGTTTGGTCCAATTGTCTCTATAAAGACAGTCTGAAATAGCAAACTTCATTGTATTCCACATCATCACACAGCTCTAGAGGCTGGACATGTAAAGTGAGCTGTCTAGAGCAGATCCAGCTGTTTGCCAACATTCACTACTTGATAAGATCATCAATTAGTTTAAAATATTGACCAGAACACGGCCGAGTTCACAGATTTAAGCACTGCACGGTAGGATGCACCGCACGATCCCTTGTTCAGCAGCCATTAGTGGACTGGGTGTCTGCAGCACTCACACAGAACCACAAACCACCCACTAGGAAACACGACCGAATGCAGGGCAAGCGTTCGGTGCAACAGAAAACAAGAGAGGCGAGGCCTTGCCACACCTGCCTCGCCTCCCCGAGGGAAGTGCTGCACAAGGCGAACCAGATTGTGCTCGGTCTGGACTGCAGGTGGCATTTAGGAGATGATAGAGCAGCGTGTTGAAATTCTCTCAGGTAACACAGCAGTGAATAGAAACAATGAGCTTTGCTGTTGAATCCCCCTGGAATCACCTGGAGTGACCCCTCAGTGCTTTCGTGTATTTTAAATACAAGTTTTAAAAGGAATCACTTACTGATTTAAGTTACTGCACCGGCTCAGAGGTCCTCCTGAACCAACGAGCTGCAGGAGCACACCACACCAGCCTTTGAAGCATGTCTATTGCTAAAGCAGCCCCATGGGGACTTGATGTCCTAATGAGTTACAGACATCGGCACGTTGTCTAACAGTCAAACCCACCTTATTAAGGGCTGCCTTAGTCATGTGCAAGTGTTCTAATTACTGACTTGGCCAGCCTGGAATTCCAGCTGGAACACTGCTGCTCTGTGTGCACAAACACTGTCATCAAACACCAACACTCATCCTACTTCTGCCAAGAGAGGCAATGTGCTGCACTGCCCGCGTCCACTGGCAAGCCAAGCACGTCAACTGGGGAGCTATTTGTGTTCTGCCAACCTCCAAGAACGTTTTCTCCCTCTACAGCAGCTGCACGGCGGTTTTACTGCAGGTATTAGGCAACAAAGACCTGGGTAACAAAAATAAGGCATCTCTCTGTAGCTGGCAATTCCATCGTCTTCTCCTCTGCAATTCCAGGCAGCTTCTTGACCTAAAATTGAAACTGTACTTCCATCTTCAAACAGAGGGTTTGCTATTTATCTAGATTTGGAGTATCTCCGTACAGAAGTTTTCGGCTGTTTCTTAAGTCTCAGGTGGGAAAATGTCTTCTTCACTCCCCATTTGTGCAGTACAAAGTGTCTTCGGCATTTGGGACCTGGTGGCTCACTAGCAGTTTGTTCTCTCCGGCAAGTAGCTTCCACACCAGAACAGGATACAGCGTCTCCCTGGGGTTTGGTCACCACTTATTATCCAATGAATCTGAGACTAAAGCTGGAGAACAGCTCATGGGCCATGACCTAAAGACAGTTCAATTCAGTAGTTAGGGGAATTTTGTGTGAAATCCGAGTTCTGTAGACAATTTCTTGTCATGGAATCAAATAGCCTTCTACCCGTCCCCTTGTGAGAACTGCTTCCTGTACCTGCATCAGCCCACTCACCTAAGGTCCATACTTGGCTCCTTCCCTCTCCTGCTCCTCAGCAGTGAAGCCGTATCACATATCAAACGTGCCTGGTGTGCCGTGAACCTGAAACCCAGCTCAACGCCAGCTTCACAAACCGCAAAACTAAAGGGCTCTGAAATCCCTTTGGTTTGCAAATTGAGATCAAACCAGGAAATACTTCTGTTGCTGAACTAAAATAGATCAATGTTTTTGCATTTCACATGAAGAGTTAAGCTCTGTCTTACACTGAAATCTGTCCTGTGCCCTACACTGCCACAGGTAGGATGAACGGACTGACCATATCAAGTAGGGAAACAAATTCAGCCCTGGAAGACAACATGGTAGCAGCTGCCCATGTCCTCCCACAGCCCCTCTGCCACAGCTGCTCATCCAGTTCCATTTCTGCACTGGGAAACCACGAGTGCAAGGGCCAGAAGTCTGCCTGTTCCCACCTTTTGTATCCTGCAAACTCCTGTTCTGATGGCACGATGAGAGGTGGCTGAGAGAGCTGAGGCTGGTCAGTCTGAAGAAAAGGAGGCTGAGGGGACACCTTATTGCTGTCTACAACTGCTTGAAAGAAGATTGCAGAGAGGTAAGGATTGGCCTCTTCTCACAAGGAACAAGTGACAGGGCAAGAGGAAATGGCCTCGAGCTGTACCAGGGGAAGTTTAGGTGGGACATTAGGAAAAAATTCTTCCTGGAAAGGGCCCTCAGGCCTTGGAACAGGCTGCCCAGGGAAGGGGTTGAATTGCCATCCCTTGACATGTTTCACAGTCATGGAGATCTGGAGCTCAGGGACAGGGTTCAGTGGTGGCCTCTGGACAGGTGGGTTAATTTTTTGGCTCGATCGTAAAGACTTTTGTCTAACCTAAATGATTCTGTGAATTGGCTTGTTCCTGAATTCTCTTTGCAGCCACTCTCAAGATGGCTACAAACCTTGCAGAGCTGAGAATGTCAGTGTGTGTGTGATCTAGAGACGCTGAAGGTCCAACTCCAGCAAATTTCCACTTTATTTCATCCATTTATTTTCTTCTGAAACTTAGGTTTCCATGCTCCTGTTACATTTCTGAACTGGTCTGACTCGGTCAAGTTGAGAAAGGTTCTGTTTGTGCTGGAGATGGAAGGATTTCTTTTCAGAGAAAAAAATTAGAAGCTCCCCAACACATTACAACCCTTCACTACAGAGCTTCTCTTCCCCTTCCTCCTCCTAACTGCTGGCTTTGTTTTAGAGGATGCCCTGCATCTGTCGCTTGCCAATGATGCAGAAGCTTCCCCTCAACAGGCCTGAAGAGCAATCTAGGCTGTGATTTCTCAGCTGGCAAATTAATCTCGGTGCTTGTTCCATTTTGGCACTTGTCAGTGCGAGTTTGTTGTCCAGCACCCTGGGAAATGCTGATCCTTTCTGTAGCTACACTTGATCTGAACTGGAGATGGCAAAGTTAGGGTTTACATGGAAAGAATAAATCCCTCATTTATACTACCAATCCATCCCCCAATACACAAAGATTCACACTAAGTAAACCCACCCTGTAGCCAAGTAAGCAAAAGCTCAGCCACATTCTCACCTAGGCCTTGTTCCAGCTTGTGACAGAGGCACTGCTGAGAAGCCTGACTAACATCGAGAGGCTGTGAGTCCAAGCACAACCCCCCCACATCTTCTGGGGCTGCCAATAGTAGCAGCGCAAACGCAAACCACAGGTAACGCTGCAAAACTAAACCCACTAATGCATTGGGTACCACCCGACTCCACCGACCCTCTGTTACAGGAGTCTGTAGTCAACTCCCTAGTGAAAAACCAGATGTAGCAACAGGTGTTCAGGGGATTCTCACAGGAACTGAACGGAAAGAAAAACTAAACCGCACGACGACGACAGGAGAGCAGGAATGTGATCCTCAGCTACATGGCAGCCAGGGGTTTACACAGACATTTAATGCGCTCTGCAAAGCCCATCAGAGTCAGACATCAACCTCATAAAAGAGAGAAACACACAAACACCGCTGTAGTATTAACATGTAAAACTACCACCTTGACGTACTGCAAGAACTCCACGTCTCATCAGAAATCTGTAACAGCACTGCTGAACAGCTGCTCTGTATCTCAGAGCAACTTTCCAGCACAGAGGTGCTCAACATCTTCCCAGAATTTCTAGCAGCTAAGGGGTGAAAAGGGTGAGTGTTTGCCCACCTATTTCTATGATTCTGCGAGGAGCCACATTAAAAAAGAGAAGAAAATAAAGGGCAGTTTTTCACCTTTCACTCCTGCACACCAAGGAGGTGACCCTCAACGACTACTCTGCATCGTTTTTGCAGTTCCCCCCCAAGTGTTTCAAATTAAGCTGCATTTCCTGGACTACCATGAAGAGTTCCAGCCAAAAGACACGGTACGTAGCCCGTAGCCACTGGATATTTCACCTGGTCTTTCTGCCTCACTAACTCCAAACGTTGAACCCATTTGCCATGATGTGTGCAGCTACAGCAGCGTAAGGAACTGCAGACAGATCAAAGCTCTCCAGATTATGTACTACACAAACCAGGGTTCTCAAAAGTCTTGGAATGGTTTTATTAGATCTCACCTCCTCAACCATGTGCTTGACTTTCTTCTGCTGGCAATGGACCATATCATCCAGGTGTTTGATTCGCTCTCTCAGACTGGCTGCTACCTCCTCCAAATGCTGTGACCTGGCAAACAGGGAAGAAGCCAGCATGTAAATGGGAGCCATGCAGGACAAGCAGAACGAGAACCCGCCCATCCCATCATAAATGAGGAAAACCACGTCAAATTGCACTGACAGCTGTCAGTTTGTCCAAAGTCCCTCTGCACAGCAGCATTTTAGTCACGGCAGCGGTCTCCACCCAGGTTCACACACCTTTGTCTCACATACTGGTCTGCTTACTCAAAGCCTGAAATGCTGACAACTAAACAAGGAGACAAAGATCATCTCCTCAATGTCTGTTCTCCCCGATGTAAAATGCACTGAGACAAGTAGATCTTTGTCATTCAGTCATGACACACTACCACCTGCAAACCCACGGGTGATCACAGAATTGCCCAGGCTGGAAAAGACCTTCAGGATCATCAAGTCCAACCACTAACCCAACACTGACAAGTCCTCAACTAAACCATACCCCCTAAGCACTGTGTCTAAAACACTCTTAAATATCTCTAGAGATGGGGACTGCACCACTGCCGTAGGTAACTAGGTAACCACTGCCTGATAACTCCTTCAGTAAAGAAATTCTTCCTAACGCCCAGTCTAAGCCTCACTTGCACAACTTGAGGCCATTTCCTCATTCATGCAGGAAAAAAGGGGGTTTTTTTTTCTCCTGTGCGTGCACCAGACTTTCAAAACCAGTTGCAAGAACTCCAATACACACTTGGTACCTACACAAATTTAGCAAACAAGCAAACACTCTGTGCCTACATTCAAGCATGTCTGCTGGCTGGCTACAAAACTGACCTAATAACTTGCTAATGTGGAAAAAACCCAATAATAAGGAAAAGATTTATGCAAAACTAGACATCCAAGCTGTACTAATTCAACTGAACTAAAGAATAGTGAAGGAAGCACAATTTTATAGACTACAATTCCCAAATCTAATGCAACATACCCAGAAGTTCTTTAAGTACTCAAAAAATACTTCTTAAATATTCCTCATGAGCTGGGGAACCTGCAGCCAAGGGTTCTAGTAAAGTTGATGAATTCACCCCATGGGTAACTACAGGACACCTTTCTACACTAAATAAAGGCCGAGAAGCACATCTGCTGCCTTGGGTCCTTCTAAACACTCTCCCACTGCAGGGAAGCCTGGAGTCCAGGACCTGGTGCAGCTGCCAGCAGCAGGGCAACGCTCACTGGAGGGGGATGAACTCACTAGCAGTCGGCAGAGATTGCTCTGGGTGGTTTCGGTTTGTACAAACGACTGTTTATTTAAGGCTTCTGCATCCTCAAATCTGTTTAACACTGAGATCGAGTACCCACAGAACTCCAGCCACAAGCTGGTTTGACACCTTGCCAGAAAAAGTAGCTTTACAATCTGCACAGGAACAAGAGGGGAAATTTTGAGCAGGGTTTAGATGTACTGAGCATGGGAGCCTCCACCTCCTTACATGAACGTACAAGTGAAGGTTCACTACCATCACACGGTCATATGAACGTACAAACTGAAGATTCACAGCCTACAGGAAAAACTCCAGTGCTCACAGGTGCAAGACTGGACAGACTTGAGAAGTGGAGGAGGGGAAGTGGAAACAAAAAGGCTTTTTCCATCTCAGTCTGCACATGGCAGAAGAAACTGCTGAAGCTGCAAACAGAACAGCCTTTCTAAGGCAAAACAGCAGATGGCAAACTATGTGACAGGATCCCAGTGAATGAAGGAATTTGATGCTGATTCCCTCCATTAGCAGTGAAGTTGAGCTTCTGCAAAACTGAACTGCAACATGCTTTGACAGGAGCTCAAACCATCATGGTGTTTGGGTGAAAATTTTTCAGTCCTCTAGGCTGAGGTCTCACAACAGCCCAATTTACATTCTGATGGCAGTTGTAACAAACAGAATCCCAGCATCACAGAATGACTGCGGATGGAAAAGCCTTCTGAGCTCATCCAGCCCAGCCCAGAACCTAACATCACAGGTATATAAGGAAGCTGCCCAAACAGCTAGAGATCTGGTTAGGAAAGCCAAGGCACAGTTTGAATTGAACCTAGCCAGGGAGGTCAGAGTGAACACCAAGAATTTCTACAGGTATATGAATGGTAAAAAGAAGTCTAGGGAAGGTGTGGGCCCCCTCAGAAAGGAAACAGGTGAGGTGGTTACAAGTGACATGGAAAAGGCTGAGGTTCTCAATGACTTCTTTACCTCAGTCTTCAATGCAAAGGCCTCCAGCCATGCTCCTGGAGTAATGAAAATAGTGGCAGGGACTGCAAGGAAGAACTGCCCATCATAACTGAAGATCAGGTTCGTGATCACCTGAAGGATTTGAAAGTGTTCAAGTCCATGGGACCTAATGGGATACACCCACAGGTACTGAGAGAACTGGCAGATGAGGTTGCTAGACCCCTCTCTTTATATTCCAAAAGTCATGGGGGTCTGGTGAAGTCTCCACTGACTGGAAAAGGGGAAACATAATTCCAGTTTTCAAAAAGGGTAGGAAGGAGGAGCCAGGGAACTACAGGCCAGTCAGTCTCACCTCTGTGCC
>VXBP01006391.1:25699-89512 GCA_013400115.1 Rhinopomastus cyanomelas | reverse complement strand
GATCCTGGGCTGCATCAGGAGAAGTGTGACCAGCAGGTCAGGGGAGGTGATTCTCCCACTCTGCTCTGCTCTGGTGAGACCCCACCTGGAGGAGCACTGCATCCAGTTCTGGAGCCCTTATTACAAGAAGGATGTGGACGTGCTGGAGTGAGTGCAGAGGAGGGCCACGAGGATGATCAGAGGGCTGGAGCACCTCTCCTATGAGGCCAGACTGAGAGAGCTGGGGCTGTTCAGTCTGGAGAAGAGGAGGCTCTGAGGTGACCTTATTGTGGCCTTTCAGTATCTGAAGGGGGCCTGCAAAAAGGCTGGGGAGGGGCTTTTTAGGATGTCAGGTAGCGACAGGACTAGGGCGAATGGAGCAAAGGTGGAGATGGGTAGATGTAGAGTGGATGTGAGGAGAAAGTTCTTCACTGTGAGAGTGGTGAGAGCCTGGAATGGGTTGCCCAGGGAGGTGGTGGAGGCCCCGTTCTTGGAGGTGTTTAAGGCCAGGCTGGATGGGGCTCTGGCCAGCCTGGTCTAGGGTGGGGTGTCCTTGTCCATGGCAGGGGAGTAGGAACTGGATGATCCTGTGGTCCCTTCTAACCCTGACTGATTCTGTGACTTGGTCTAGGTGATCCTACTGTGGCAGGGGGATTCGACTGGAAGATCTTTCAGGGTGCCTTCCAATCCCTAATATTTCTATGATTCTGTGATCAACCCATCAGCCAGACCAGGGCACTAAGGGCCACAGCCACTCTGTCCTTAAGCACCTCCAGGGATGGGGACTCAACCACTGCCCTGGGCAGTCCATTCCAGGGTCTGATCACCCTTTCCATGAGGAAGGCCTTCCTAGCATCCAACCTAACCCTGCCCTTGCAGCTTCAGGCCCTACTGTCTCATCCTGGTGCTAGTGTTTAAGCACTGATAAGGAGCAATTAAACCGAGGTCTCTCCCCAGCTCGGGCTTGAGTGTCTGGTCAGGTATGGGCAGGTAAAGAGGAGCTAAGAGCAGACCTCCACAGCTGAGCAGTCACTGCTTGCTCTGCATGGACTGCAGCAGTGGGCTTGCTTGTGTAGCACCAACCCCTCTCTGAGCAGTACCCTGACCCTTTTTATTGCAGCAGTACTCCTCATGCTGAGTGGACAGGGCAGGACTCACTGAGGTGAGAAAAGTCCCTGCGATGCAGAGGTAAAGGAAGAAAGCAGTCGTCTTTCATCTCCATACTCTCTGCTGTGGGCAACACCTGGTCACTTTATTACTTTAATGAGCTGCTGTGAAAAGCTGTTACTACTCTGAGACTGGATAAGCTGGTCACGGATCAGAACAACCAGGTGGTGAGATGATCTTGGCAGGGACCGTCTTTGATGTTTATGTTTCCTAGAGAACAGCAGGACTGCCTTACCTTGGAATTTCTGGGTGCCACGGTACAAGTGGCACTCAGAAATCAAGTACAGTCCTCCAGTGTCTGCTTGTAAGGAACCTTCACCCACTCAAGCAGTGTCATGTAAAGCTCTGAGTGGCAATTGCTGTTCAGTGCTGGGCAGATTTCTCTTGAAACATTGCCTCTGGCTTTGCCTGAAGCTTTCTTTTGCCTGCCCGGGGTGCCCTGTCAGACTCAAAGCAGCAGTCATGGATGCACATGCCACCTGCGGGCAGGAGTAGCACATTCAGATGCCACCACATCCCGAGACTTTTCTTCTAAGTCTTGTGCTTTCAAGAACAACCATTCGTGAAGGTTTTACTGCCAATGACATCACCCTCACCTCTCTCAAACAACTTCACAGCTTCCTTCTGTGCTGGGGAAAGTAAAGTTCAACAAACTGACCCCTGAAGTTCCACAGACAAGACATGTCTCACCTTTCGCTGTCGGAGCTGTTCTCAGATTTCACTCCAGATATTTGTATTTCATTCAGTTCCAGTTGTTTTTGCAGCTGGTGCCGCTCCTAAACAAGAAATGCCATCTTTCAGTTCCCTGCGTGCCAAAGCGCAAGGCGTCACAAAGCACACGTCACCGCGACTCAACAGCTCGCTTGTTACGTTAAACTGGAAACCCGTGGATTTCCTGTAGCCAAGGAGCACAGGATGCATCAAAATGTAACCAAATTCCAAGCCGTGCATGGAAATAAGACCGGCGCTTTCAATTTCCTGCTCCCAGGCGTACGGCTGCACTTGAAACTGAAGATCTCTAAATACAAGGGTGGCCATCGCCATCTCTAACCACTTACATGTAACATTTTCTATGGTAGCCCTCCATAAATCTCTCAACCTGGGACTGAACTAAGAAGTACTGCTCTATTGTCCTTCAAAAGAGTTTATCTTGATCTTTCAGTGTCCACCAGAAAGGTGCTTGAAGGTCTGTGAACACCTGGGCGCTGAGTCCACACAAATTAACAGAGGAGCACGTCTGCAATCCAGTTTCACTGGAATTTAAGAGGCACTCAGCTTTACTCTGGTATCAGCCAGATAAGAGCAGATCTGTACTTAGGAACTGCACTGCAATCCCTTCCTATCTGCACAACCCTTTCAAGGTGCAGCCCAAGGCCTCGATGAGTTTAATGGGGCCAGTAAAGGGATGTAAGAAGCTGAGTGAGTTCTCAGTGCAATCACTGATTCTACTAACAGGTTTGCAAGCACCAGCTCGACAGAAATGCACCGACTGGCTGTCACTGCTCATAGCAAACATTGACAAATACACTGAGCTGAAGCAGGTGAAACAACACTTGAAAGCACAGACTGTAGTACCTCCTCCACCTACTGGAATGCCCTCTGCTTCTGCACTGTAAGCACCAGTCTTTAGAGGTGATGAGATGCCTGGCAGTGAATGAAATGAGAAATGACAAAGCACAGCCAAGAGCAGCAGAGTCTTCTGAGAGGGCTGCTCTTACACCACCTGGACTGAGGACTCAGGCTAAGGACAAAGCAGTTCCTTCCCATTTAGGTGAAGGACACGAGAAAGCAAAGAGGAAATTTCACTGTAGCTCTTTGAGGCAGAAGAGAGAAATGTATTTCCTCCTTGCACTTCTGCACTTCCTTCAAAGACAGCAATTGATTAACCCTCATACCTCTTCCATGCGCTCAATCAGCCGGTCCAGCTCACCGATTCTCTGGTCTTTCTCCTGAATGCTCATTTCTGTCACCTCCATCTTCTTATTTGCCTCTTCAATAGCTTTCAGGAGCCGGTTTGTTTCCTCCTTCAAAGAAGAGCATTTACAGCCACGCTAACATCCACCACATTAAATGAGGATTTTTTACAAATTTTTTGTTTTATTTATCATTTATTAGGAAACTAACTGCTCATGGAAAGGTTTTACCTGGGAGCAGAGGGAAACCAGGGAGCAAGAAGAACTCTTACTTCGGTAACATTCAGTGAAGTTGTTCCCCATCTCCTTTACAAACTCTCCCTAAAACTGGCCATTTTATGTTCCTTTTTAAAAAATAACTTGCAAGTAAAAACCTCAACTTATTTCACTTTCAATTTTGAAATCCACATGACTGTTACTGCGCTTGAACAAGTTGCTTTCTCAGTCCTACAACCCAAGAAGCTTGGGAAGCCCCGGGAACCATGGCCTGAGCGGTCACAGCGCGAAGAGTGAAGGAGCACACATCTGCTTCGGAGCATTAGGTGACTGAGGAAGGGCACCCGAGCTAAGCACCGCTCCCTCAGCCTGGCTCTACGTACCAGCAGGATCTCTTTCTCAGCTTTATGCTTCTGCTCCTCCTCTCGCATTTTCTCCTCATACTGACTGTACAGTTTTCTTGTCATCTCTCTCATGACTTCAGCATTGGCCTCCTGTGACGATTCCACCTATGAGAGGAGACAGGCAACGCATCAGTCAGCTCAGCACTGCTGGTACTAGGAAGACCGAGCTCACCTGGTGTTAGAACAACCCTGATTTCAGCTCCACCTTGTTAGAAACTGGAAGCTGCTGGAGCACATTTTCATTTGCATCATACAACAGAATCACAGAATCATCATGGTTGGAAAGGAACTCCAGCATCATCAGGTCCAGCCCTCATCCCAACATCTCCCTAACCCCTAGAACATGGCCTCAAGTGCTATAGCTACTAGTTTTTTAAACACCTCTAGGGATGGTGACTCCATCACCTCCCTGGGCAGCCTGCTCCAGCGCCCAACCACACTCTCAGGAAAGAACTTCTTCCTAAGATCCAATCTAAACCTCCCCTGATCCAGCTTAAGGCCATTAACAGCAACACCATTCACACCGCTCTGCCCACACAGAAGTAATCTGTGTGTGTGCAAGGCACTGTGTCACCACTTCACACTGTTTGAACCCACCTAGTTGCTGCACTGTCAAAGCCAGGCTGTGCCTCTGTACAGAGCCTCCCAGACACCTGCTTTCTGTCCCCAGTGAAAACGTGTTGTCCCTCCCCTCATTTTATAGAAGCACAGACATGGTCTAGAGCCCAGTTTCTAAAGGACCATGAACATCCAAAGCAAATACTGCTTTAAGCTGGACCGAAGGACGTGATTTTAGCCAGAAGACACAGTTGTACCCTCCCTCTCTCTCGCCTTTTTCACATCCTGCTCTTTTAAAGTCAATCAGCCTTAAAATCCATACGCTCAGCAGCACAGCAGGGTTACATTTAACCACAGGGCCAGACATTTTACTACTGCTGCAGGGAGGGATGGTAATTCAGAGACAGGATTTCCCCCTTCTGTCGGCTCAAAACACTGACTGAACCACACCCTCCATGACTAAACCCCGGGAGAGGATATTCATGGCTTAAACCCTCCTGCTCCCTGAACCACAAAGTAAAATCACTAACCCAGGACCCTTGGTCTTGTACTGGAGGTGCTGCAAGTCAGACAAGATTACAGCTACGCTGGGAGTGCTACCAAAACATCAGGAAGAAGAGTAAAGTGCTCCCTGCTGATCACTGATGTTTGCACAGCTACTAAGTACCTGGCTATGGTCATTATGGGTTTGGGGTGTTTTCATTTGCAAGGAATGAAAGATTTATGAAACCCTGGGGTTTATCTGGCATGGTAGAAACCAGCTGCTGGAAAGGTGCCCAGCTCTGAAGGAATCCGCTTGTACCGCAGCTGCCCCCTTTTTGGTGTGTCTTGGCTCTTCACGTTCAGCTCATGTGGCCAGTAATGAGGTGATTTAGCCACCAACTTTATAATAAAACTGCAACTCTGAGAGCAAAAGTAAAACTGTGTCTTCTGCAGCCCTAGAGGTGCTGGACGGTGAACAAATCCTTCAGCGTTTGGTTGAACGGGAACTTAACCTGTGGTTCTCTGTCCTGAGAACCAGACATACCTTTCCCTGACTTGTTGGTGCCTGCCCTTAATATGATAGTAAAGTCCAAATTCTGTTTTGAAATCTCAGTTGCATCAGCTGTGGTTTTTTTTATCCCCACTCGGTTTTTCCATGTTTATTTCCTGCTCACAACAGCAGGTACAGAACACAGCCCAGCCGCACCGGCTCCCTGGTCAAAACTGTGCAACGCCAACAGAACGAACCTGAGACGCCCTGACAGCACGGGGTCCACTCAGAGCACCCCCGCGCTCCCAGCAGCGGGCACTAAGAACCATTTAATGATCTCAGCTTCCACTGGAAAGGCTACCTCACGTTATGCAAAGTCTGACTGCAGCCAGCTGAGAACCTCTGTTGTTAGAGCTGTGTTGATTCACACCTAGGAAATGAAGAAGTTGTGGAGGAGGAACCCTTCACAAAGAAGCTAAGGAATTTGCTCAGCAAACTGCTGCTGAGCAAGACTTGAGGGAAGTTTACGCACCACACCTTCAATCTCAGTAGCTGGTTCTCAATTTGTGCTGTTTCCAGCTGCTTCTGCTTCTCTCTCAGCTTCTCCATGGACTGCTCGTGTGTGTGTTTCAGATTCCGGATTTGTTCCCGAATGTCCGTGTTCTCCAGTGTGACATCCACCAGAGTTTTCTAGAAGAAAGAGGCAAACCAGGGATTAAAGATAAATCACAGGAAATTGGGTTCACCCAACTAGTCAAGAGCTGACAGGCCAGACAGCACATTTAAGATTTTTCTGGGGTCTCAACACAGTGAGAACAGTTTTGCAAGTCCAAGCATTGGCAGTTAAGGCTTTTGCTGGATTTAGTTTAAGAGGTCATTTCTGTGAACAACACTAGAGAAAAGGAGCAGGGACACATTTCAGGACAAATGCTGCTCCCAACAGTCATCCTTTCTTCTCCCCCAGGCTTTACATTTCAAACGCACCAGGCTGAGAGTATGACTTAGAGCAAAGCAGGAACACTGAGCTGCTCAACTCAGACACTCAGGAAAACACTTGGGAAGTCTTTGAAACACAAAATTCATATGCACCTCATCCCTCCCTCCCTCCCCACTACGTTTCACAGGCAGGTAAAAGTCTTACAAGCGTTTGGCGCCCAGTCTTGCCAACTGCATAGAATTTATTAGATTTACTCCACTCCAGGAATAAATCAGGAGGTGGAACCTGTCACACGATCCAGAACAAGCCGCATCTCCCCCCACCCCGGACATTTCACAGAGGCACAACTAGTGCCGTTCGTCTGCAGCAGATCGGGATCTCTTTACTGAACACTGTCGTGTCGGAATCTTTTCCCTCATTTTCCTAAATTAGCTGCCTTAGGTACCCAAGACAGTGCTTTAGGGGCTTTAGAATCTGCATTTGTCATCCACATTCATGGTATTCTTTCCAAATCCATGTCAGAAAAGGCAGCTGAGCTGTGCAACAGCTGTTAGAAAGTACCTGCAAGTCTATTGATGCTGATGTCAAGGAGCTGTTCATTTCACTAAAGCTATCTAAGGCTGCAGCCTGCACTCGCACATGATTCTCTAAGGACTCCTGATGAGCATTTGTCACCTGAGCAGGGAAAGAAAATAAAAATGAATTTTTATAGAGAATAAAGATCAAGTTAACCTCTTCTTTCAAAGGAAGCTACAGCAAAGAACCCCATGGTTAGTTTTCCCACTGCTGGGGTGTTTATGATGTACACTGGCTTCAGACCATCTTTCTGTGCCTCAGGAGGCAACAAACACTGAGAATCCAAATTTGCTGACAGAAGTAGGTACCAATGTTCACTGCTACTCTGTCACCAGTGTAAAAGCTGCTCTGCTTGAAAGGACAATAGGACACTGGGCAGGAGTCTGGCCAGAAAGTCACAGACACAGAATAAAGCACAAGACTGCAAGAACAAGCAGATTTGGAGAGGTCTGGGTGGGCTGCAGAACAGCCTCATTAAGGAGGAACCGATTAATCAGATATGGGAAGAAGCAACATCAAGAAGAGTTAAGGATGAGACATTACAAAGCAGGTAGGGAAAAGCTGTTTAGGTTGGCCCTGAGGAAGAACTTCCTGGAAAAGGCCCCTGGGCCTTGGAACAGGCTGCCCAGGGACGGGGTTGAATCGCCATCCCTGGCCATGTTTCACAGTTGTGGAGATCTGGAGCTCAGGGACAGGGTTTAGTGGTGGCCTTGGAGCAGTTGGGTTCAGGGTTGGACTCAATCTTAAAGGTCTTTTCCAACCCAAATGATTCTCTAAGTCATCAGAGAGCTTTGCTGTGTGAAAGTTTGTCATCGTCTGGAGCGGGGGGCAAAAAGGCACCAAAGGACATTATTAGAGACCAAGACCCCGACAGTGCTGGGAGTTACGAACCATCCAGTAAGAAACAGAGAAAAACAAAAGCGTTGCTGACGGACGCCAGCCCCATTCAGGTTTGGACCTGATCTGTTAGCTGATAAAAACATAAGAACAGGAAGGCCTGGTCTGGAGAACAAGGAGTGTTTAGTAACCAGGTCAGACACGGGTTAGGGCAGCGAAGGGAGCAGAAGCCAACACGATACCATTAACCCCGGGCAGACACACGCTCGCAGGGGAAACACACAAAAGCAGAAAAGGCTTCAGATGGACAAAGAAAGTCACCGGCTACGAACCGGTGTGAAGAAGGGCTCTGTAAGCACCAATTTCAAACCTGATAAACAAAAAGCAGTGCTGGGAACTGATGGGGGGAAAGCACAGGGACTCAAAGCTAAAGAGCATGGGAAGGATTTCAAACAGGACCCCTCAAAGAGCAGGAAAAGTGGCCGTCATGTAACACCAACCCACGTCCCGCCAGGCAGAACAACACTTGTGCCTCCTTTCAGGCAGCGCAAAGGACCAGCGATGGGGCAGGGTGTCATAAAGTGCCAGTCAGGTCACAACCTTCTCGGGCTGCTCAAACTGCCCATTTCCTGCACAGCCAGAGATTCTGTCAGAGCTGTCATCCCTTCACCAACAGGGATGCTCAGACAGGTGCAGGGTTTTTTAGGATATTCTTTTTTCCAAACTAGATGCTACAGAATGAAAATACCAGCATAACAACAAGTTCAGGTCTCTCTACGTACACAGCACGCGGGGAACTGAAATAGCAGTTTGACTCCCAGCGGGTCAGGGTTCCCAGGCCCAGAACACATTTAACTGCCAAAACTTCACCTGAACCCGGGCTGTGAAAATCAATCTTGGATATAAAACCCACAGCAAGTTTTCAGGGAGGTTTTTGGACCACACAACTCAGCGATTTCATGTGAAGGATCCTTGTACAGACCACAGCAACTTTTATTGCTAAAGCAGCACATTGGAATTAAGAGAGGTCACTGAACAACCACAGGCAGGTTCAGCTGAGAACTACAAGTTTAGAACTGTCAAGCATTTGGGGACTGAAGAATATTGCTTCTTGCTAAAGAACACTGCTACTTCTTTCAAATTTTAAAATAAATAAAACAGAGCAGAGTCTGCTGAAAAGGCATCGCCCGAGTTCCCCCTAGCTCTGTAAGTTATGTGCTGGATCCCCCAGCAGTGTGCGGCATCTCCACTCATCAGCAGGACGCACAGACACTGCAGTTGAGATCTGTCCTTTGTTTCCAGGAAACTGGCAATTCCACCTGCAGAAGCACCCCAGTCCTACTTTATCTCCCTGAACCACTAAATAAAGGGACAGCTGTCTCCTAAAACAAGGAACTGGAGTGTTTTGAGAAACTACTTCTGTTCTGCTGAAGCCAAAAGAAAGGCTGAAGGCAGCACCGGGACAGTCACTCTCCTGCATCTCCCTCCCAGTGAGAACACGCTCAACACTCACCTTCAGCTCGTTCGTGAGCTGCTGGATTTTTCGTTTCATCTCATCGTACTCCCCGTACATCTTCTTTCTGACTTTTTCCAGAGTTGCTCTCACCTGGTGTCAGTGAAAAACAAAACCTCACAGATGACACCAGGTTAGGATTTTTTCAATGCCTTTCATTACTTTCAGGAACTTCCACTAATCATTTGCTTTCTCGTGAAGCAGCAATTTGCTCTTAAGAACAGGACAAAACCTTCAGTCTCAGGGCTTGTCCACGTAAGGAAGGTGCAAATAATTGTCTCTGAGCAATCCTGAGCTTCTCTGCACACACTCCAATGCTTGTAAATTAGTAAATTAAATAATAGGTTTCTATTAACTCCATTGAACCCAATTAATAAAAGAATTGAAATTCATTTGACCGAATGATGTTTGAGTTCTGGAACAAAACCATCCACTCCTAACTGCAGTACACTCCTCAAAGCATCCAAGTGGTTAATTCATTTTCCCCGAGTATCTTTTGCAGATAAACCCTTTAACTCTGAACTTTCAGGTCCACGTCCACCTGATCAAGGTGTTAGGCTAAAAATTTACCAACCCAGCTTCAAGCCTGAAGATCAGAGCTATCAATTACATTTAATTTAACAACTGTGGTGTAAATTACTTCTTTTCTTTCTAAAAAAATTAAATTAACTCCACATGCTGGGATCCAGCTAGGGTTTACAGCCACTGCAGTCAGCCCCCAGTGATGGGCACAGACTGCCAGTGCCAGTTTGCCCACAGTCTGCCTCCCAGCTACATCAGCTGAACCCACTTTGAGGCCCTATCAGCCCCTGACCACCACTGCTAACCCAGGGCAGTGAACTCACCTGGTGTCTGCATAGGCTTGGGGAGGGAGCGAGGGAAAAAGGACAGCAGAACCTTATACGAGAGGGGACGGTTCTGGCAGCTTTGCAGCACAGCAACAGGGACTCTGTCCACCAAATCTACACCAGGAGCAAGCACCAGCCTACCCCAAAACACGGGATTCCTTTAGGATGAGGAACACGGAAGAAAGTGCTGCAGAGCGTAGGAACTTGGGAGAGGGGAGTACTGCCTGCTAAACTGAGAGTAATAAAGGAAAGAGGCAAATGCTGACAGCTGGAGCCAGGCAGATGGCAAAAGCAAAGCTAATGACAGCCTCTGCAAGCCTTGAGTCAGCGTTCCTCCCTCTGACAGCAACTCACTTTGCACCTAAAACCAGTGCAACGCCATCACCATTGACCAAGAACTTCCTGGGCAGTGAAGGTGGGTAGAAAGAGAAGGTTAAATGATGTGCCCTGGGCTAATTAGGGCTAATTGCCAAAGCCGGCAAGCCAACAGCTGGCAGAGATACTGAGTTTCAAGCTCAGAGACCAGCAGTGACAAGCTTTATTTTTTTTTTCCTTTCAGGACAGCTGCTGCCAGTTCGGGTACCTGAGTGTGCACAGAGAGCAGCACAAAGTCACCCTTACTCAGGTTGACTATTTTAAGGCTGCCCCAAAATACACCCGAGCAAGTTCACCTTGTCACCTCATTTAGGTGCCTTTTCAAAGCAGGGGGGTTGGGGAGGCCAGTTTATCCTTTCAGGTGTTTCTTCTTCATCACATTTGAAATTCTGAGGATGTGGGGCCAGGATCCCCAAGGTCTCCTTGCCAGTTTGCTTGCCTGGTGGTGGCCCAGTCAGCAAGCATCAGCATCACTTGGCACAGGGGCCTTGCACGCAGGAGTGTAACACACTTCTTCCCACTGGAAGCTAAAAGCTTGACTTGCTAGTGTTGGAAGCAGGTTCCCAATCCCGATTCAGGTGCTGTGCTAGAATCACAGACTAGTGGGGTAGGAAGGGAGCTCTGGAGATCATTCAGTCCAAGCCCCTGCTAGAGCAGCATCCCCACAGGAACACATCCAAGACGTGGATGTACAGAAAGGATCCGTGCCAAATGTTAAAGCTGAAAGCAGAACTCACTTCTTTAATGTAATTCATCTCCTCTTTCAGTTGATCCGCTGACCAGCCATAAACCACCATTTCTCTCTTATGGTTGTTGTCAGTTCGGTGCACAACCCCATAGACCATCCCGTGAGAAAGCTTCCCTGGAGACATCCCATTTGGTACCTGGTAGAGCTCCTCAAAAGGGGAAAAAAAAAGCTAATTTAAAATCAGCACTGGAATGAAAAGTTAGCAAACAAAATACAGCCACACAGAGAGACAAACAACCGTCATGAGAGCACAGAAGTACCCACCAGCACCACTTCCCAAATGTTCTGCGGCCAAATGCCATGCTTCATGGTTTTGGCAAGACTGACGCCCGGTGTCTAATCGATAGAGATGTCTGATTTCCGCTGGCTTTAATGGAAACGGTACAGCTGGAGACACCGGATCAGACTCGTGCAAGGAGGAGTAAAGGCACATGGGAGAAAAAGTTGCCTTGGTTCACCAACTTCCCCAGCTCCAGCTCCTTTGCTGTGCATCGGGTTTGGGGAGAGGAACAGAAAAGCTGCTGCCAAGTGCCCACGTTTGTTATTTGGATGAACTGCAGAAATGAGTGATAATTGCACAGCTTCCTCCGAGGCACTCAGACTCCTGTTACTCATCTCATCAATAACTCAACGAGAAAAACAGTCATGCAAACAGCAGAAACAGCTTCCCTCAGTGAATCTGTGCAAAGTCAGATGTGAGAGCTTGAGCTGCCTGCTCACCCAGCTTGCTTCTAATCACTGGAGAAACACCCTGCTGCAGCAGCCACCCCAAATGAGTCAGACTCCACAACTGCTCATTTCTTGATTGCAAAGAACTGAAACAACTCGCAGGGATGAATACATCCATGTTGCAGGGCTTTCAGAAGAAGGGAAAAACACTCTGAGCTAAATTTGAAGAGTCAGAAACCTCTAATTAGTGATGCTTTCTGAGCAGAAAGTTAGAATGACCCAAGCTTAGCTCAATGCATTGGATCTGAAAGGGGCAAATTGCCTGGGGGCAAATCAGTTCTACAGGATTTTGCTGAACATTCTTTCTCACCCAGGAAATACCAGGACATTGGACAGACTTGAGAATCATTACTACAGTGACCTTAGAATAAGTTTGTGGTTCAGCAATCACACTGTATGGGAACAGACAAGCTTTGAGATGCTAAACTGAATTAGGAGTCTAAGCAGGATCTGAATACACCAGAGGCTGAAGGAGCTGCAGCTCAGCATCCTAGAGAGACCCCAGTCCTTACCCTGACAGCACTGGCAGCTGTTCCTTCAGAGTTCAGCAGCCAAACTCAGACAATTCAGGTAGGAACACATCTTTGAGGAAGCAGAAACAAACAGGAACATCCTTGGAGCAGACTCCTCATGAAGGATGTTTCAGGCAAAGAACAGCACAAAGGAAAACTTACAAACCTCACGGGAAGACACTGGGCACTTGACCCTACCTACACACCCTCATCTGAAGACATGACATGCTAAACCTCCGCATGCTGACGATCAGCTCTCACCATGATCTACTGCTGGAGTTTTCCTTTTGCTGCACGGACACGCGCAAACAGAAACCCCGCAGCTAGAGAAAGCACGGCGAGGAGGGAGGTGACCCGAAGCTCTGTGGGACTGCTTGCTTCCAGGATTGTCCAGTTCCCCTGCTGCTTTGATGGCAGCTCCTCCCCTGTGTCAGGATAAGGGGATTACAGACAAGTTTCCATCTCCCTGATAACCACAGGAACAATCACTCGGATGTTTAGCGGTTACCAAGGCACCCAGTTCATCAGTTTGTACCCTGTACCCAGGATTGTTCATTTTCCATGAGGCAAACAGTAACAACCAAGCTCCTTTGTGCCTTGAAACATTAGCAGAGTTGTCCAAAGTGTCGTTTGCAGAGTTCAGCAAGAGATCTGTGACCAAGTTCCTTATTTTTGGAATATTACTAACACAGTGCATGCTTTGAAGGGTGTTTATCTCCTCTGAGAAAGACTTACAAATTCAGATCAATGGGTCTGTGGCTGGAGCACGACCCACAGCTCTTACATATTCCAGATTACTTCAGATTTTCCATATCCACAGCTTCCCTCTTTGCCCCATAAATAACCACTCACGGAACTCAAGATATTTTTCTGGGAAAGTTCTCACCTGCCTCTACTCTTTCTTGCACTGAAGCATCTCAATGATAACAACTGTATCGAGGGAAATACACCAAGTATTTAGGAGCAAGTAAACACTGTAAGGTACCCAAGAAAGGGCTCGGAGATGGAAGGTTTCGTTAGATCAGTTACCCACTGCTGTTGAGGGTCAAAATCTCAGCCAGCTCGGAGCGCAGGGAAATTCTCACTTCCCACCTACCCAGGGAACAAGAGGTGCTGCTGCCCAAAATGGTGCTCAAAATCCCCTCCAACATGACCTGCTGATGTGGAAAGGCAAACCCAGCCTAAGCAGTTTGAGACTCTATCTCTAGTGAGTTGCCAGATAGCAGCAGCACACTGAGGCAAGCAACACCAGAGCAGCTTCCAGGAACTCACCCTGCCTACACCTGTTCTCTTCTAAGAGCTGAGCAGAATCTGTTGGTGCAGTTTGTGTTTCCTGAAGAGAAGTTTGGGGTTGAAAAGTTTGAAAATAAAAGTTTCTGGCCCTCTCCACTCCCTCCTCTTCTACTCTTTTTGGCAACTTCTGCCTTTTTCTCCATCTTGGGTGTCATCTGGTCTTGTCGGAACCATGGCTCTACCACCAAGAGAAAATGCTATCACTTCAGAAGAAAATTTATGATGGATGGGCAGCTTCACCTGCAGAGGCTGTGAGGATCCTGAACTGTGAAGATCTTGAGGATCAAGACTGAAGCTGGATGACCACTGTGATTTCAGAGATAAGCAGGAGCTGTCTACAATGGATGTTCTGGACATTGAATCTCAGCTCAGTGTAGGAGCACTGTGATGAAACTCCATGGGTCTGGGTCTGTGTCTTCTGTGGGGGGTTTTCTGATGTGTGTGTCAGGGGGAGCGAATGAAAATGTCCTAGTGCCTTTCTGGCCTAAACTGAGTGAGTTGTTTCACAGCCTGCAGATTGGTCAGTGGGTTTGTTAAACCCTCCCTGTGTGTCTGATGCTTTAACTTACAGTTCTCGGTCGCAATACAGTCGGGGTCTCTGTCTGTATCCCCAGCTGTCTTGTCTTGAGGCATCATTATGTAGTGGGGCCATCTTGGACCCCATCCTTTCCTCCTGGAAACAGTTACTGTCGTGGGTTAGAGACCCTGACTGGTGCAATCGCGTGGCAGGTGCTAAAGAAACAGAGCCTGTGCGGATTTCATGAATCACATTTAAAACAAAGGCTGACACCCCAGGGTTGCAAAAGTCTCGCTAATTGCCCTGCATCCTGTTTATATCTCTGTCCAAGGAAGTGGCATGAGCAGGATGGGACAGGCGAGGCAAACCCTGACTGGAGCTGCTCTTGTACTGCCCGTGGTGTTACGGGCAGTTTAGAAACGAAACTCCTTTACCCACCCCATTGAAAACTCCCTTACAGGAACGACATCAGTTATGGGGGGCTTTATCTTTCCACCAAATGCTGAAGGATTCTAAAAGCCTCAGTTACCTTTGGCTGGTTCACTAGTAAATAAAGGAAGAGCAACGAGGATCCCCTAGAACAAGTCGCACAGGAACATGTCCAGACAGGTTTTAAACATCTCCAGAGAAGGAGACTCCACAACCCCCCTGGGCAGCCCATCTGAGTGCTCTGTCACCCTCACCGTGAAGACGTTCCTTCTCATACTGATGTGGAACCTCCTCTGTTCCAGCTTACACCCACTGCCCCTTTTCCTATCATCAGGTGCCACTGAGCAGAGCCTGGATCCATCCTCCTGACGCCCATACTTCACATATTTATAAACATTAATGGGATCATCTCTCAGTCTCCTGTTTTCCAATTTCAAAAGACCCAGCTCCCTCAGCCTTTCCTCATCAGGGAGGTGTTCCACTCCCTTCATCATCTTTGTGGCTCTGCACTGAACTCTCTCCAGAAGTTTCATGTCCTAGTTGAACTGAAGGGCCCAGAACCAGACACAGTATTTCAGATGCAGTCTCATGAGGGCAGAGTAGAGGGGTAGGAGAACTTCTCTCAATCTGCTAACCACCCCCCTTGTAATCCAGCCCAGGATGCCATTTGCCTTCTTGGCCACAAGGGCACATTGCTGGCTCCTGGGCATCCTGCTGTCCACTAGGGCCCCCAGATCTCTTTCTCCTACACTGCTCTCCAGCAGGTCAGTCCCCAACCTGTACTGGTAGCTGGGGTTGTTCTTGCCCAGATGCCAGACTCTACACTGCCCTTGTTCATTCAATGTTTCCTCACCCAACTCTTCAGCTCCCAATCTGAGTTTGAGACTCAGTTCTGCTGAAACCCTGCTGCAGCCAAGCAAGAGACACAAATTCCTGGAGTGTTTTCTCACTTCCCTTCTCTTGTCCATGTGTCCAAACGAAAGAGAAAAACTTGCCCATACAGATCTTCTCAAACGCCAAGCTGCAGCCTCCAGTCACAGCTCCTAATTTAGCTGTGGCAGCAGTGGATAAAAATAAGCCAAATCCCAAACAGGGCCAACACAATTCGTCTGGTGTTCATGATGCAAGACAAGGCAGGCATCAGGACACACAGAGTCTACGTACAGGCTGAGTAGCACAATATTCCTTTGTCCCTCCTGCTGAAGTAAACAGCCCCACACCACTGACACCCGTTGGCCAGCACACACAGAGCCACCCAACAACATTGGGATCATTTCGGGTTCGGCAGGAAGGAGCAAACTTTGCTCCTCATGTGCCTCTTCCAAGACAGCGGAGCCTAAATATGAAAATAAAAGCCTGACTTGACACTCTGGAGCACCAGCTCGCTCCCCCTTTGGATTCTGAGATCCACTTCAATGTGAGAACCATCTGCCAGCCCTTCTCAGAAGCTGGGGAGAGGCCACCCTAATACAGTAACACCTGCAGCAATTTTACTGCAACACAACTGTCCTCCCCATTGCTCTGGAAAGCTTTCTGGCTGAGCTCCACCATTTTGTGATGGGGCTCCAGTGCTTTGTAATGGAGCTCCAGTGCTTTGTGATGGAGCTCCATGTCTCTTACACAGGCTCAGTTTTATTTCATGGATGTACAGTAATAAAGAAGTCTGTCTACAAACTCAGAATCCCAGAATGATTGAGGCTGGAAAAGCCCTCTGAGTTCATCCAGCCCAGCCCAGCCCAGGACCTAACATCACCACATCAGCCAGATCAGGTAACTAAGGCACACAGCCTCTCTGTCCTTAAACACCTCCAGGGATGCAGACTCCACCACTGCCCTGGGCAGTCCACTCCAGGGTCTGATCACCCTTTCCATGAGGAAGAACTTCCTAACATGCAACCTAACCCTCCCCTGGCAGCTTCAGGACTTGGCCTCCAGTCCTGGCGCTGGTTGCCTGGGCGAAGAGCCTGACCCCCACCTGACTACAACCTCCCTTCAGGGAGCTGGAGAGAGGGATTCAAGTAATCAGAGTTGGCATTTTCTCCTCAACTTGGGCTGCAACAGCTGCTACCCGGGCAATGAAGACTCACTTCTGATCAGAGACGCATAGAATGGCTTAGGGCAAAATGGACCTCAGACATCAGGCTCCAAACTGAGTGACTGGAGGACCACTAACAGCTGGTGTGCTTGTGGTCAAGAAAGCCAATGCCATCCTGGCTGGTATCAGAAAGAGTGCAGCCAGCAGCAGTAGGGAGGTGACTGTCCCCCTGTTCTGGGCACTGGTGAGGCCACACCTGGAGTACTGGGGGCAGTTCTGGACACTTCAGTACAAGAGAGAACTCAAGGGGCTGGAGCGGGTGCAGAGGAGGGCAGTGAAGCTGGTGAAGGGCCTGGAGAAGAAATCTTGTGAACAGTAGCTGGGACTGGTTAGTCTGAAGAAAAGGAGGCTGAAGGGAGATCTCATTGCTCTCTACAACTACCTAAGAGGACATTGTAGAGAGGTGGGTGCTGGTCTCTTCTTAGAGATGATTAGCAATAGAACAAGTGGGAAGAGCCTCAAGCTGCAGCAGGGGAGGGTTAGGCTGGACATAGGGAAAAATCTTTCACAGAAAGAGTGGTCAGACCTGGGAACAGGCTGCCCAGGGAGGGGGTGGAGTCACTGTCCCTGAATGCGTTTAAAGGTTGTTTAGGTGTGGTGTTGGGGCCATATGGGTTAGGGGTGAACTTGTAGAGCAGTGTTGATGGTTGGACTCATTGAGCCCAAGAGGATTTCAATCATAGAATCATAGAATCATTAGGATTAGAAGGGACCTCGAAAGATCATCTAGTCCAATCCCCCTGCCACAGCAGGATCACCTACACCAAGTCACACAGGAACACATCCAGGTGGGTCTTAAACATCTCCAGTGAAGGACACTCCACAACCACCCTGGGCAGCCTGTTCCAGTGCTCCGTCACCCTCACTGTGAAGAAGTTCCTTCTCATATTTATGCGGAATCTCCTATGTTCCAGCTCATACCCATTGCCCCTCGTCCTATCACTAGATGACATTGAGAAGAGCCTGGCTCCATCCTCCTGACACCCACCCTTCACATATTTATAGACATTAATGAGGTCACCCCTCAGTCTCCTCTTCTCCAAGCTAAAGAGACCCAGCTCCTCAGCCTCTCCTCATAAGGGAGGTGCTCCACTTCCTTCATCATCCTTGTTGCCCTACATTGGACTCCCTCCAGCAGCTCCACATCCCTCTTGAACTGAGGGGCCCAGAACGGGACACAATACTCCAGATGTAGTCTCACCAGGGCAGAGTAGAGGGGGAGAAGAACCTCTCTTGATCCCCGTTCTGATCCAATTCAATGATTCTGAAGTGAATGATTCTACGATTCCTAAGCTGGTTTTGCAACTGAAACAGCCCTCAGAGATGCTCAGCCCCAGAAAAAAGCAGCCAAGTAACAAGTAGTCCACAAGCCATCCCGTGTCACATTAGGGCAGCTCACAATCACCTCTTCCAGATGAAACACTTGAAAGAGGAGATTAAAAGCCAACATCACACCACAGTCTATTTATAGTGTTCTGGGGTTCCCGCTGACACACCAAGGTCTTTGCTGTCCTCTCTCACCAGCAGCAGGCAGGGGCCCACAAGAGTCGGTCCCAGTCTCCCTCCAACACTTGTCCTGCCCAAACAGGAGAGTCAGCACCAGGCAGCCTGGCTCCATGTCCCCAGATGTCCCAGCGAGAACGGAGCAGTCCCATCGATCACCCTGGCAATGACACTGTTAGACTTTATACATCAAAAACATGGTCCTTGTTACTGTTTTAACACTCAACATCTGAAGGCAGCCCGGAACTCCAGACTCCAACAAGACAACAGGGGTTAAATTCGATTGTCAGCGAAGCCGTGGTTTTTTGGACCTTAAATGATGAAGTGTGAGGCAGGAAACTCAGTAGTTCCCTAGTTCTCTCATCCCTCATTGCTCTCTATTATCCCTACTTCCAAGAGTCACAGAATCACAGGACATTAGGGATTGGAAGAGACCTTAAAAGACCACCCAGCTCAATGCCCCTGCCAGAGCAGGGTCCCCTATATCAAGTCGCACAGGAACATGTCCAGGCAGACTTTAAATGTCTCTAGAGAAGGCCACTGTTCTCATAGAGCTGTGTGAGAATTACCGAACCACTGCAGAAGCTTTAACAGAGTCAGCTGAAGGTGGTTGAATCAGCAGAAGATACTCTATCACTGCTCAGAGGAGGCACTTTTAGGGTTTATCTGCTATCAGTGATCGTAGCAAGACTGGTCAAGGGTCCCATGTGTGCTCTAAGTGATCATGTTTTATAGGACTCAGCCAGAAAGGATCCATCTCTTCAGAGATGAGGAAGAACTGCTTTACTGTAAGGGTTACAGAGCACAGGAACAGGCTCCCCAAGGAGGCTATGGAGTCTCCTTCTCCAGAGACTTTCAACACCCATCTGGATGGGTTCCTATGTTTGAGCAGGGAGGTTGGACTCAAGGACCTGTAGAGTTCCTTCCAGCCCGTAATGATCCGTGTATCTGTGTCTGCACAATACACTGGAGTGCAAGACAAGCCCAAGTTTTATTTTACTACCTTCCATATTCCCTCCTCATCATTCTCTGCTACCAACCCCACTTACCTTTCTTTGTGTTACGAGGCAAATGCAGATGCCATGAAGTCCCCTCAGAGAAAAGAACTGGTCACGTAGGTCCCTACAAACTGCCCCAGCCCTGATCATCCACACTTCTCCCTCATTATTACGCTGCTCAGCAGAGTGAAATGAGTAAGCCGTGAGTCAGTGCCTGTCCTCCTCAAAAACAAATTTACATTACTCCTAGGGCGATGGGCCCATCTGCCTGGGCCAGTCCGAAGGTTTCTTGCTGTCGGGTACAAAGTGACAACAGACTGACAGAAGCAGTGAATTGGGGGAGCAACTCTGAAGCGCTACAACGCTGGTCAGTGTGGGCTTACATTTGTTTTGCTTTCAGACCTCTCTAATCCATTCTGCAAGTAAATTCCTAGAGCCCTAAGGACCTAAGACTTTGCCAGAGCCAAGCCAAATGTGTACGACATGCCAGCACAACAACTATCTGATAAGGAGTCTTTACCTCGACCATTTGACTTTGCATTTGTTTTTACTGCTTTAAGTTGTTTGTCTTTCTGAGTCATTTTATAGTTACTTGTGCTTCTGAGTTCCACTAAGAAATGATTTCAAATAAATCCACTGTGGTTTTGCTTCCTGTTGTTGAGCTGCTACTTGGGTCTGAGACCTTGGGTCTGGGAAACTCAGCCAACTCCTTGTTTGAGTTGGGATGATCATAGTGTAAATGTGGTGGAGTTGTGGAGCCTGTCCAGCTCCCCTTCTTAGTCTGCATCCTTCAGACAAATCAAACTTCATCTACTGCTCCACAACAGCTCTTATGGAACCAGCTCTGGACCAGAGCAGCTGTAACAGTGAAGGTGTGCAGCCTACCTGCTTCTTCAGGGCAGTTTCTGCTGGTCTGAGCCCTTTCACACACTTGACCTTCTGATGACTTTCACCTCAGAACAACCTTGAATTCTTTGTGTTTCTTATTATTCCCACTGTCATCCACTGCTGCAAAGCTTGTAACGTGATGGCTTGAATCCTGCACACTGTCAACATGAAACCCCCCTCAGGTGAGGAATGAGACCCTGTTTAGGGCAAGACCCTGCTCTTGACAGCAGTTTCCAACTCGTTAATATACAAATATTGAATTACCAAGTCTCCAAGGCACCTCAGTCCAACCCACCCACCACTCCTGTGCTGCTTCACCACTACTGGCCTGTTCTACAAGCGGTTTTGCTATCCCCAGCTCTGAGGCTCGGGCACAAAGCTCACAGCTGACTTCCACATGTTCTTCAGTCTCACAAGAACTGACAGACATCCAGAGCACCCAGGCTTCAGCAGATGATGCCCAGATCCATTCCTCTTTCAGACAGCATTTAACTGGGGGTCTTAACACTTACGGTTTTCTTCCTCTCGGGTTCCTTTGCTCCCTGTTCGGGCTGTGAGCCTTCATCAGGGGGTACGGTCAAGCGTAACCTGCAGACATTCATCTGGAAGAGAAACAAAGGTTTGCTTTTCGATTTAAGCATTTCTAAAGACAATAATAATGATAATGATGACTATGAGGGTAGTAATGATAACAATTTAATCACTTGCTTTGCAGAATGAGCCGTCACAACACTCAAGTTGTAATTCAAGTTTTAATGTCCTACGTCCTCATAGCTGACGGAAAAGATTATTGTTTCAAGGCTGGAGGGAGTTTGTAGCTGGAAAGAAATAACTCAGGGGCATCACATACCTGAAATAGCAAACATCCATTTCAATCATCAACACCTTCTTAGGGGCTCACAAACACTGAGAGCCGAGATAACAGAACAATGAACATTGCTCACTCCTTTCTCAGGTGCCTTTGCAGAGCTGAGATTCTTTCCAGCTTCAAAAGGGAGTGACTGCCCCTCTTCTGCTCAGTAGGTATCCAAGGATTCATAGAATCATAAAATCATAGAATCATTACGGATCGGAAGGGACCTCGAAAGATCATCTAGTCCAATCCGCCTGCAACAGCAGGATCACCTAAACCAAGTCACACAGGAACCTGTCCGACTTGGTTTCCAAGGGCACCTCGGTACTGCAATCCCATGAGTGTGAGTGGGAATATTACTGAAACCCAATGCAGACTGGCCATTTGGAAAAACCAAGCTTCAGAAATGCTTCAGAGGACATTTCAGAAGTATCGTTTCCTCCTACCAGTAAGTTCCAGTGTCCTGAGATACAGATAAGGTTCCCATGACATACGTGAGCTGTGTCTAGATTATAAAGAAGAAAAAAAAACCCCAATTCTCTAACCAGATCGAGGTGAAATCTAACCTACTCTTCAGAACCACCCGTGGAGGCGGTGGGTTCCTCTCCATGCACTAGCCACATACTAGCACATCAGGAATGAGAATCCAAAGACAATGTGACATAACCCCCCCAAAACTTCATATAAAGGCAGGCTGTGCCTTCATGTTTCCTAAAGGATTCTGAAGCAATGAAGTGCACCTGAAAGTGATGGATCCTCGCATCGTGGCTTTTGACGCTGGTTAACCCTGGTAAGGTTATTCTTCTGACCAGACTCTCCCCCATAGACTGCAGAAGCTGGAGGTGCTTTCCTGCTTAACAGTTCATTACCAGGTCAGCTTAATGACATTAACGACTCAGCTTTGGGTTCATAAGGTAATTAACACTGTCTTATCTCACCTACTTAGTTCCCATTTCCCCCTGCTCTTTCTTCCCATGAGCTTAGCAAAGCTTTTTCCCTTTAAAACAGCCCTGTTTGCCCCTGGCTGGAGGAAGCCAGAGCCTGGCATTCCTCCACACAGGCAAAGAGACGCCAGACCCAGCAATCGGAGGCAGAACTCGATTTGTGCTGTGCAGGACGTGACAGAGGCCAACCAACCACCTTTTCAGCAGTGATTTCCAATGAAGCAAAAATGGACTGAAAGGAATGAAGACACAGTAGGGGAAAACACGAATAAACGCTCCAAATAAAGGTCTGGGAAATGTGTGTGGAGCAGTGAGGGGCTTTCTGGGGCTTTGCCCTGAGGCTAGCACACGGCTTTTCTGTTAGTGTGAGACTGATTATGGCAAACACACTCACAGGTTCACAGTGTAGAGACTGTAAGTAAGTAATTATGGCCTTGCCTGTAGAGCCCTGGGTGATTCATGAGTGCCCCATATTACGGCAGCTGGTTAGTTACAGGTTTACTAGGAAGGAAATCACAGAAGTCAAGTACAGAGGGTACTCAAATCAGAAGGGCTAACAACAGCCATTTGTTCATGCTAAAGCCACCGTACAAAGGGTTAGCATCAATTAAACTGGTTTTCTTGACCTTTTCTTTTCACATTTTCTTCTCTGTTACCCTCCTGAAGCCCTTTTTTGCTCCTCCACTTCCTCATTTCCATGGTACTCCTGAACCACCTCAAATCAGCATGTATTCTCACCTCAGAGCAGCATCTCTGACACAAAATCAGGTTCTGCTGCTTTACTTTGCAACCCGTTGACGCAGATGTCAGGCAGAGGGTGGCACCGGCAATAATCCCCTACAGACTCCAGCCTTGGAGTGGTGCTTAGTGAGGATTGGACCACCCAGTTCCTCACTGGGACAAACTTTTATAGGCTACACTCTTGCTTCTAACAATAGAACTTCCTCAGCGTCCCTGGGGAAATAGGAGCACATGGATAAAGCTGCCATTTGCTCCTGCTTCTCCCAGGCCAGCGCTGACGCACTCTGCCTACAGGCAGAACTACAGAGCAGCCTGGTAAAAGCCCAACCATGCTATAGAGACTGGGAGGGAAGAAAAAAGCCAGGGCTTTTCCCTCTGGCCTCCAGAAGCAACGCTGTGCCTATACTGTTCCTGCCCTGCAGCTCCTCCCGAAGAACCACCACTCGAGGTACTGCCTGTTGGTGAGTTTCCTCCCTCATGTGAATGAGCAGGTCAGGTGGAAATGACAGCAAATCCCCCTCCAACAGCCAAACCCTGCTGCCACGGTGCCTTAAAATGGAAGTGGAATTATCACAGGAAGAGCCTCAACTCACAGCTGAGGATGGAGGAGTCATTTCCCGAAACAAACCACATTATGCAGAGAGGAAGCAGAGAGAAGGAAGAGCTCTTCCCTAGCAGGGCAGAGGCTGAGGTTCACACTCCTCCAGCTGCTGACTGACAGGAAGACCAAGTGAAGAAAAGCTGGGACAGAAAGGGCTTCCACCCCACCTCTGTGCCAGCAGCTGTGAGCACAACTTTTACAAGAAATGCCAGGCAGAAGAACCCCAAGGATCAGGATCTCTGGACTGTCAGTGTTTGGGTTGATTTGCTTGTAGCCAACAAGCCAACAACGCACGGAACCAACAACACCACACTGGGCCAACATTTCACAGTCAGTCCTGGCTGTTTGACACCACCAGGCCATGGGCAGGCATTTCCAATGCTCTTCAGATATTGCTGGGGAGGAAAGACTGACAGAATGCAGCAGGAGTTTGCTGGGTGCCACAGCAATTCCCTGGTGAGGACACAGGCTCCTGCACCACACTTCTATGAGGCCAGTGGGGCAGCACGTGAGAGCTGCTGCAATATGGCAGTTAAGGCAAAAAAAAGCCAATCTAGGTTAGTTAAAAATGTAAAGAATTCGTGGCCCAGATCCACGATCCGCATCCACATTTCACCATCCTCCTCAGATCACCAGGGTGCAACCCCAGGAGAGATGCAGCCTGAGCGATGCTCTGCTGCCTCTTCTTCACCCCCTTACAAAAACCAACGCACCCCAAAGGCATCGCCCACACTTCACTACCTACTGACACAGTCATGTCAGAACAACGAGCAGTGTTTTGGTAGAATAACCAGGGTTAACGGAACAAATCTAGAACACACTGTTCTGCTGCCACCTCAGTGATCCCGTAGGGACGATGAGGGTCAGGACTGATCTGGCTTCAAATCAACTCCAGAGTTAACACCACCAGAATGTCATTATGTTGACCTTCCTGGTGGCCTGGGGACCACATGTGTGTCAGGGAACTCTCTGCTAACCCACCCGCTCCATGGCCACAAGCCACCCGTTTTCCAAAGACCCTGTTAGCTTTTTGAAGGTGAAAGCAGGAAAGGAGCAGGAGTTTGAGCTCAGTCAGCCCTAAACAGCACAGAAGAAAGTACTTTCTTTGGTCATTTATCTGCTTATTAGCCTGTTCCATTGATGACATCTCTGCTATGAGGTTCCCCACATAATTAAAAGGCACATTTCCAGTGACCACAAGCACACAGGAATGTGCCACACACTTCCACTCCTCCAGCAGTTATTTTATCTTCACTTTTCTGGCAACTCTGGGAGAGGGACAGTCACAAGTCACTAAACAACCTGCAAAAGCCCAGCAGCTTTGCTCTGGGTTTTATTTATGATGGAGGTTTTTGGCAGTTTCTTCAGGAGAACCTGTCAAATATAACACACTGGGCACCGCCGTATCCCTCTGGAAGGACAAGCTTGTCACTTCTAGAACTGTTGAGGTTGGAAAAGACTTTTAAGCTCATTGAATCCAATCATGAAGCAAATTGCCCCAAGGCCACCACTAAACCTTGTCCCTCAGTTTGATTTGTCATGTGTGGAGCAGCAGAGGCGTTAGAGTGGTGAAAACCCCCCAGTCTATTCAAAGCATCTGTGGAGACGCTCCTGTGGTACCTAACGGAGCTTGGACAACTGTGTACAAGTTTCCCAGCAGGTTATTATTTACTTCATCCATGAAAACTACCAAAAAAGTTAAATAAAATAACCAACTAATCACATTCTTGTATCAGAGAGATTGATTCAAGAAAGAATGCTCTAGGGGGACCTTACAGCAGCTTCCAGTACCTGAAGGGGCTACAGGAGAGCTGGAGAAGGACTTTTTCCAAGGGACTCTGGTGGCAGGACATGAGGGATGGGTTCAAGCTGAAAGCAGGGAGATTTAGGTTAGATTTGAGGTAGAAATCCCTCCCTGTAAGAGGGCTGAGGCTCTGGAAGAGGCTGTCCAGGGACGTTGTGGCTGCTCCACCCCTGGAAGTGTCCAAGGCCAGGTTGGATGGGGCTCTGGGCAACCTGCTCTGGTGAGAGGTGTCGCTGCCCATGGCAGAGGGTTGGCACTGAATGAGCTCTGAGCTCCCTTCCAACCCAAACCAGTCCACGATCATAAAACATCCTAGAACCACCCAGTCCACTGAACTGCCCCGAGACTGGCGAAGCAGCACCTGGACGACTTCCCAGCTGGAGACACCGACTTGCATTTTCAAGGGACAGAAAAAGCCCCAAAACTCCCCCACAGCAGCAGCAGTTCCCCGCAGCTCTCGGCCGAAGCCCCGAAGGACCTCGCAAAGCTCCGAACTGCCCTGCACACGCTGCCAAGTTGCTCTGGCCTCCCGCACACAAAAACCACCGGAAAACACCAAAAGTAAGGGGGAAATACTATCAAACAGCAAAAATGCGTAANTTCCGTCGGGCGCGGCCGCCGCCGCCGTCTGTGGGGGGTCTACGGGGGGTCGTGGCCGTGACCGTGAGCCCCGAACTGTAGCGCAGCATCCCCGCGGGCCCGCACCGACTGCCACTCCCCCGGCCACTCCCCGCCCCGCACCGCCCCGCACCGCGGCTGCGGGGGCCGGGCTGGCCCGACGGGGTGGTGCGGGGATGGGGACGGAGCAGTGCCTAGGAGTGTAAGTGCCTGTGGCCCCAGGGATCTCGAGAGCTTGGAGACGCGGCCAGGTCCCCGTGCCACCCACCATCACCTTCCCGTGCTACCCAGCCATCCTCTATTGCCACCCACTACCACCTCCCCGTGTCACCTAGCCAGACTCTACTGTCACCCACCACCTCCCAGTACCACCCGGCCACCCTCCATTGCCACCACCATTTCCCCCACCGTTTCCCAGTGCCACCCCCTATTGTCACTCAGTCTTCTCCCTGTTCCACCCAGCACCTCCCAGTACCACTCAGGACCTCATTGGCCGCGGACAATTGGGGTTGGGGCTCAAAGGAGCCACTCAGACCCTCTGTCTCGCTGTTCTGTACCCACCTCTGAGCGCTGTGAGCAGTGGGGGCCATGGGAGAGTTGGGTACTGGCCTCCCCTCCTTGCCACAGCCCAGACTGACACCACGGATGGACAGCAGACTCATGGGAAACCCCTTCTCGGGTGCTGGAGCAGCTTGAGGCAGCAGTGACAGTGACAGCCTCAGTGCCAAAGGTCCATCAAGGAGCAATGCTGGGCCTGAGCCAGGCTGCAGCTGTGGACTTCAGCATTTCCCAGTCTCAGCTCTTCCGCCAGCTGGGCCAAAGGAACGTGGTGACCCTGCACCGCCTGGCGCTGGCCTGGGCACACACACACTGTCATCTGCAGCCCTGTGTGTAGGGTCTGTCAGGAGCCATCACAGAAGCAGTTGCTCAGGCTGGAAAAGACCTTCAAGTCCAACCATGAACCCATCTGTCCCAACCCACCGCTAAACCTTGGCTTGGAGCTCCAGATCTCCACTACTGTGAAACATGTCCAGGGATGTGGATTCAAACCCCTCCCTGGGCAGTCTGTTCCAAGGCCTCAGGACTCTTTTCAGGAAGAAGTGTTTCCTTGTGGACAACCTAAACCTCCCCTGGTGCCGCCCAAGGCCATTTCCTCTTGTCCTGTAACAGCATTTTTTAAATAGATACTCCTCTGTCACCACGTGACCACCTTGAAATCATTAAGATGATGAGAAAACTGCCATGGCCATGCAGTGTCCTGGCCTGTTGCAGCATTAACCAGCGCCGTGGCTCCTGGCAGGGAGAATCCCAAAGAGATTTGCACTGCAAAAATGGCACCTGCGCTGAACTCCCAGTGCTTCATCCTCTGTGGACAAGGGGCCTGTTCTCATAGGCTCAGGGTCATAGTGTCATTCAGGTTGGAAGAGACTGCCAAGCTCATCCAGTCCAACCATCAGCCCAACCCCACCCTGCTCACTAGGGCCACAGCTATTTGTTGTTTGAACCCCTCCTGGGATGGTAACTGTCCCCCTCCCAGGGCAGCCTGTTCCACTCCCTGAGGAGGGCAGAACACTGGGCCATCAGCATGACAAGGACATAAGGAAGAGAGGAAGAAAGCACTGCAAGTGCCTTGAGGAGCATGGAAGGGTCTGAATTTTGTACTGAGCACCTTTCTGGTCGCTTTCCACTGAGAAGCCACTATTCTTCCCTCTGCCTGACAAAGGGAAACAAGGCAAACAAGATGGAATGACACTTGGACCAACCTGGATTTGCAGGTTGGTTGCAGGTTAAACAAGGGAGTTTTGTGCAAAGGTGACACTTCCACTCTGTCTCAGCTCTGGGCTGCATCATCACTTTCAGAGTGGGTTTGCAGGTGGCCAACACATCGATATCCAACAACAGACAAGTGTCCCTTCACAAGAAAGTCACTTCCCCACTAGGCTGTCCCTTAGCACCTTCAGTCAGGGCCTGTTCCTGGTCATTCTGGGAAGCAGAAACCTCTCCATTTCCAGCCTGGTACGCAGCCAGCTGTGGCCTTTATGGTTTCAGCTGGGAAGGAGATCACGTGCCTGTGAGATTGTCCTGGTTAGTGAACAGTTCTGCCTTCTGAACATCATTCCCCTCTAGGAGAAGCTGTGCAGGCACTGCTGCAAGGCACAGCCTGCTTTTCTAAGTGCAGGCACAGTGGCTACAGGAAAGGACTGGAGTTCCTGGATGCTACAACAAGGCAGAGTCTTCTGATCTCTAGGAGGATTTTCACTTCCTGGATCCACTTTAAGGATGTTGGTCATTTGGATGGAAATGTTACTGGTGTAGATGAGGAACAGCTACTCCCAAAAGGGGTGCATGAGTCTAGTCTTGTCACTTTTGTCTATGTGCTAGCAACCCTGCTCACTGCCTGTTCTACCGATACCTGCTTGAACAAGAGCACCTTCTACTTTTGGGCACACCGTGAAATGAAATTCCTCTCTTTGCAGCACTTGGAGTAAGTTTTTCTGTTCCTGAAGCTGTGATCACTACAGGGGTTATGGAACTGAGCAAACTAGCACTGAGCGAACACCTGGTACCTCCATGGAAGAGCAAATGAAGCTCCAGAGAAGATGCTGCAACTACACGGGACATAGAAGGGCTGCAATAAGCTCAGAGTTGTAGAACAGGGTTTGGATGAAGGACAGGACTTGGGATTTTCAGTTTGTAAAAGGACAAAAAGCAGCAGATCTAAGATGTGGAAGTGAATGAGGAACAGCTCTTCATCACTTCCCACCTCTGGGACCAAGGAGTGTGAAGTTAATTGGGCACCACATTCATGGGTGAAAACAAATCGGTGAAATGGGTGAATTGAAAACATGGGTGAAAGCAGAGGATGCTCTGGTTATGAGAAGCTACTCTCATAAAGCAGCTGGAGAACAAGCTGTGGTGGCTATAAAACACAAAGATGTGTCTACAGCTGCTGACTCTGGAGGTCCCTGGGCTGTGGGTTTGCTCCCTTGATAGGTCTCCTGCGACAGGACCTTTGACCATGATCTTTTTGGCCTCAGCATGACAGATCTCCTGACAGCAGTGGTAACAGCAGCAGGCTTGTAGCAGCAGTACTTCGCTGCTCTGAAAGGAGCTCTCATGGCCAGCGTGTGTCCTGGCCCAGGGCAAGCTCTGCAAGTATCTCAGGCTGCAGCTGGAGTGGTTTGGACACGGTGCTACCTGACAGAGGAAGGAGGGAGGAATGGGAAGTAAATCACTACTTAGGCATCAGTCTGACTAAGCCAAGAGTATCCTACTGGCCTGTAGAGCTGGACAGATGACACAGTCATGCCAGCTGCTCGCACCCCATGTGGCACAACAGCACCTGCTCAGGATGCTGAGCTTCCAGGCCTAACCCTGCCAGTGCCTCATGAACGCAACAACCCAACAGCACAGCAGGTTCTTTGCAACGTGACACTGCAGTGGGAATAGCAGGAGCAACAGCTGATATGAAGCACCCAACTACATAGAAACTGCGAGAAATCTGCAGTGTAGGCACCTTCTGCACTCATTTGGTTCTCCACCACCAGTGCTATGGAGAGGATTTTTACAGGAGGCTCAAAGATCACTGTGCTGTGGGAAAACGCAAACAGGGTGAGGAATATGAAGCAGGTTTGTCCCACAGAAGAGCAAATCATAAAAGAATCCCTGCAGCAGTGGGTATCCTACTCTTACCTTAACAATTACCTGAACATGGGCATGAAAAAGGCTGATTTATTTTTATTCCTCATCAAGACCTTCTTTCCACCTTCTGACAGAGGCTAGAGGCAGAAGAGAAGTTCCAATAATACTTGATTAACTGGGATATTAATCCTCTAGGACTTGGGACTAATTGCTGCATTACAAACAGAAGGAGAACTCCCACCTGCATCCATTTAGGTTGGAAGGCTTTCACTGGCATTACAACAAAACCAAGGCGTTGTAAGTAACTTCTCATAGCCTTCACTTCCCAGGAGGACGCAAATCCATTCTGCCTTGTCCAGTCCTAAGGTGTAACACACATCATTTACAACAGATATCGTCACACAGAGGCACATACAACAATGTAGAATCTGGCACAGTAAGACCTGTGCCCTTCATCACCTATTTTTCCCTGAGAGCCGTTTCTTTTCTCTGCTGGCTCTCACTCTCGTGTTCTACAGGCAGACACCAAGTTCTGCCTCATCCAACTCTCACACTCTTCATGTTGGGTGTTATACTAGCATGGACACTTCAGCTGGCTCATTAAGGGGTGTAGATCAGCAATGAGCCCACAGACTGAGACATGAAGAGCTGTCTGAACACCCAGCTTTAGCTACAGGCATCACATCACTTCTCAAACTTACCCATTACACCAGAATGACTAGAGCAGCTCATAGCCCACAATCACAACTCTAAGTGCAGAATACACACTTTGCTTTGTGAGGCCCCCAGTACCCACTTTCCGTGGTCATTTCAGTTCTGATTAAGAAAAGTACTTCCTGGAGATACCTGCAATAACAGTTAGACTCCATCTTTAAAGACAATGGGAAGTCATCAACTCTAATTGCAGTAAACACTCAGCAAGTGTTTACTGCTTTTAATTGTCCTACTTCCAATCTTCAAACAGTGTAAGGAGGACCCAGGTCACTACAGACTGGTCAGCCTCACCTCCATCCCACGAAAGGTGATGGAACAATTTGTCCTGGATGCTGTCTCTAGGCACATCAAGGACAAGAGGGTTATTAAGGACAGTCAGCATGGCTTCACCAACCTGATAGCCTTTTATGAGGGCATAATCAGGTGGACAGATGATGGCAGAGCGGTGGATGTGGTCTGTCTTGACTTCAGTAAGACATTTGACACAGTCTCCCACAGCATCCTCGCAGCCAGACTGAGGCAGTGTGGGCAGGATGTCTGGGTAGTGAGGTGGATCATGAACTGGCTGTAGATTAGAAGTCGGAGAGTGGTGGTCAATAGGACAGTCTAGTTGGAGTCTAGTGGGGCCCCCCAAGGGTCAGTATGAGACCAGTACTATTTAATCTATTAATTAATGATTTGGATGAGGGATTAGAGCAAGTTTGCTGATGACACAAAGCTGGGAGGGGTGGCCAACACCCCAGCAGACTGTGCAGCCATTCAGCAAGACCTGGACAGACTGGAGAGCTGGGCAGGGAGAAATTTAATGAAATATAACAAGGGCAAGTGCAGAGTCTTGGAACACCTCCCTTATGAGGAAAGGCTGAGGGAGCTGGGTCTCTTTAGCCTGGAGAAGAGGAGACTGAGAGGTGACCTCATTAATGTCTATAAATATGTGAGGGGTGAGTGTCAGGAGGATAGAGCCAGGCTCTTCTCAATGTCATCTAGTGATAGGACAAGGGACAATGTGTGTAAACTGGAACATAACAGGTTCCATAAACCTATCAGAAGGAATTTCTTCAGTGAGGGTGACAGAGCACTGGAACAGGCTGCCCAGGGGAGTTGTGGAGTCTCCTTCTCGGGAGACGTTTAAAACCCACCAGGACATATTCCTATGCGACCTAGTCCAGGTGATCCTGCTCTGTCAGTGGGGTTGGACTAGATCATCTTTCGAGGCCTCTTCCAATCCCTGATGTTCTGTGACTCTGCCTTAGAGACCACCTTCCTGTGGAGGTTTTCAAAGCACTTCAGAAGTCTGTGTCCATAGTCACAACACACTAAATAACACTACACTACTGTTTCTTCTGCAAGAGACAGAAAGGAGAGAAGTGGTTAGTCACTCACAGCTGTACCTGGGAC
Source organism: Rhinopomastus cyanomelas (assembly GCA_013400115.1). Classification (NCBI taxonomy): domain Eukaryota; kingdom Metazoa; phylum Chordata; class Aves; order Bucerotiformes; family Rhinopomastidae; genus Rhinopomastus; species Rhinopomastus cyanomelas. Next base: position 58,189 of record VXBP01006391.1, on the reverse strand, counting down.
AAGAACATAGAGCAAATCCCTCAAAGCCCCTCAGGTAACAGGACTCTGCCTTGCCCCTCAGTGCACAGATTCTTACCTCAGCGTATTTCACCTGGTCTGTGCGCCCTTAGAAAAAGAAGGATGGCAACTGGCAGCTACAGTTTGCAGACTGTTAAAAAGCAAATTTTTAAGGAAACAAAATGTTTCACTAAGATTTTTGAGAAGGCTGCCACATCCCACAGGGGCATGTTTGTCAAGAAAAGATACACACTGCTAGCTTTATTTGGAAATAATCTTTACACACAGCTATTTTATTTTTAATAGAAGAAAAGCTTGGACAATACAAATGGAAACTGAATCAGTTAAATGGGTTGAGACAAACACAGGAGTTCCATTTATACCTGGTCACATATGAATTTTACAGCCAGCGCTGTCATTTTTCAGTCCCAAATTCTTAGGGATTTAGACAGCGTCACTTCAGGTTCTGCTGAAGCATCGATCCAGCAAACACCACCCCCTGATTCATCCTCACTATTTCCTCTTGCAGATAGGTCTCCCATTCCTTCAGCAGCTGGGGCACAGCCCATTGCAATGAGGCCTATCACACACGTGCGGCATCAGGAACCTGCCACTTGCTCTGATTTACTCAGGCCAGGCCAGCAGGGCAGCTCAGCTAAACATCCTGTACAAAGAACGCAATGCAGAAGCAGCAGCATTGCTCACACAAGGGAGGGACTGGGCCAGCAATGGTCAGTTAACCAACTGAACTGGTTAAGGAAGGTCGGAGAGTAGAAAACAGATGGACCCCACCAGCAGCACCAAAGCTATACTGGTAGGTAGCTGCATTTAAAAGCATATTCCCCTTCCTGGAGTTAACATCAAAGAATATTTCTCTTACAAAAGCCTCATGTTAGTATTGTCACCGTGGCAGGAGATGAAGACCTCTCAGAGACACAGATAAATGGTTGGGTGAAAGTTCTTCTGAAAGGGTAAGGAATGGCCGTGTTACAAGAAGAGGGAGCACTGAGGCCAGGAAACCACTTACAAGTACTGGACTGATTTCAACTTCCTGAGGGGAAGATGAGGCACATTTCAGCTTTATTTCTCCACAAGAACGGAAGGAGAGGTGGGGAAGAAGGGGGAAATCCATATTATGCTTCATTAGAGAAAATCCTACTGTGCTTCAGCTCTATGAGGGAAGGCCAGAACAGCAAGTGGAAGGCTGCAGTCCTGCATTGGAGCAAAGGAGAATGGAACATTTTTTCTAACCAACAAGGCAATCAAGCATATGTCTAGAATATGTGACAGAGGTTCTCGTTTCTTCTGCCCCCATACATGTGGGGTTTTAGCAGTTCTTGATGATGCTCCCAGCTCACTATCTGTTTGCCCATATAGCTAGGACAAGCAGCTGTGAAGCTTAAATAATAGAACCTGATCTTCCACTTATTTTCTAACTAAATACTAAAAGATTTATTAGAAGCCACATAAGAAGAAAAGCAGGTGGAAGGGGAGGTATTCTAACCATAAAACATCAGGCCATACTGAGTTGTTATCAGGAGACTTTCACCAGGAAAACTTTGGACCCTCTAGCTCCAAAACACATACTGGCACATCCATGTCTGTAGAAGTCATTACAATAATAGGAGGTTTTAATCAGTACTGAAGATACTACTGAGCCTAACTGAAGGAATTAAAAGAGAGTAGTGTAGGGAGGGCTAAATAGTTCAGGGTACTGACTAATGGCTCAAACACGATGACTAAATGTTATGTAGGGAAATGCCCCTCTAACAACAGCCCCACTCCTAGGAAGGAAATGGATTCCCACAGCTAATCACTGAGATATTTAGTCACACATAGTCCCTGGGAGTCGGTGGCCACTCCCCACATTGCCAGTGTGACAACCTCAAGCTGAAAAAAAGCAGATACCAGGGGTATGGACTGCAACAAGTGCTAGGACAGGCCTGTCTGGACACTTCTCCTGCTGCAGAACAAGAACAGAAAAACACCAAAAAGTCACAAAAGACAATTAACCTACTTCTGCTCTCATCTGTACCAGCATCTGTCTGATAATAATTGAGAAGCAAGCAGAGGTGCTCTGGGTATGAATGTGGGGCAGTGGAATTAAAGTAGTACAGAGGAAATATCTTACTGCTTTTCATAATTAGCCTGGAGATCCATCGCTGCCACAGCTCACCAGACAAAGTGACTAGCACTGAAGGCATACAGGGGTAGGTCTGGGACACACAAGATGTGAGCTGGCTAATCTAGAATCAGCCAGATCCATCCATCTGACAGCCTCCTGTGACTCAACTGACACCAGGCACAGAGGGACAGAGAGGATTTGCCTTCCTATGGGGCTCTGGGAGTTGGGCACTTCTGAAAACAGGATGATAGAGCCCTGCCCCTACCCATCTCCACAGACCTACCTTTGAGAGAAATCTTTGGCAACCGACTAGTATCACTTCCAGCAACACACAGACTGTAGTCTCCCACTGCGACTCTCAGTAATGGTGAAGAAGTTCACATTGGGAGAGACACTGTGACCTAACTGTGAATTGGATCTTCATAACAGCTGGACATCACACACAAAAACCACTGTGGTGGGCAGACAGACTTGTGGCTGAAGGAAACAAAGCCCCATCCAGCAAGCTTCCTTTCTTCGCTTGGTTGATGTTACAGCTCCCACTTAGCACCTGACGTTACTTTTACTGATTGGGACTTTTATCTTTTCTTCCCCTGTTTTCAGAGCCATCCTGCTTGTTACACAACAAACCCCTTCCACATTGGAAGATGAATTTGAAGCTCCACCTAAGCCAAGGAGATCTAGAATAAAGGCTGCTGTTCTGCAGCAAAGACACTCCAGAGTTTGCTGGTTAACGCAGAGCAAGTACAGAGCTTCAGTCTCAGACCTGAGTCAGATAAAACAGCTCCCCAGGTGGAAAGAACTGTGGGGCAAAAGGCTAAACACAGCACAAAACACAGATACACTTGAAAGATCAGATCCTGGCCATCTCTTCCCAGCACTTCTATCCAGGAAGTTTCAAGGTAGACAAAGCACTGGGTTTTCAAGGTCTAGTTCTGTGCTCCACTTTCTAGGCATATTGACAAAAATATGAGGAGGTCAAGGACTGAATGAAGCAGCAGCTCAAATGGAACAGACACCAAAAGCCTCCTGGTTCCCTGTGCTCTAATTCCAGCTATCAGCCCATCCTGGCTTCTCTGCGTGGCTCAGCTCCCTTGCTACTGACTTCCTTCCCTGCACTCACGGGGAAATGATTCCTATGGTTTTCCTCCTGGAGCCTGGAGAACTTAAACTTCCATCCTTGGCCTGTGCTCAGAACTGAAGTATTGCCTGTTCTGCCAACGTGGTGAAGCTTTAGGATCTGGATAAAAAAGCAAATTGTTAGCAGCAGCATAGAAAAGGTTAGATTCCCCTTTCTTAGGTAAAACAAAGCCCCTGATGACCTCCCATGAGCTTCAACAATACCAAACAATGGAAGGGCTGTTGCACCACTACTGAGGTGGGTGAAGCCAACTCACCACTGTACTTGACTTTGTCTGTTGAACTCTACTCCCACTCTTTTAAGTCTTTCCTTTCTTACATGTTAGAAGAAAAGCCTAGAATAGAAAAAAACCTCTTCTATTAATTTCTACCCCTTTTTCTGAACAGCCCACAAATAAACTTTGAGGCAACAATGCATTTTTCCCTGCAATAACATGGCAGGGTTAGAGGGTTAAATATGTGACTCTGTCTAAAAAAGACTGAGTCAAATGTGTTCTAAAACTTAGTTAATATCTACAGATAAAGTGGCTCCTTCAGCAAAGTCTTTGAACACTCTGCACTGTTACTTGACAACTGCAGTCGGTACAAATGAAGCAGCTGAAACGCGCAGCTCCGCTCATAGGAGAGGAAGCTCCAGCAAGCTAAAAGCATTGATGTTTAATTACTGAAATATGCTTTGTGAGCCAGAAAAGGGTGGAAAGCTGCAGCTCTGGCTGTTCAGCTCACAGCGCACAATCGGCCTGTAGAGAGCGAGGAACGCATGTCAAATAGCTGAGAAAAGCAGCTGTGAATCACAAGAGATTATTTCCTCAGGAAAACAGAAAGAATTAAGTTGAGAAGAATGAGGAAAAATCAGAGGAACACACAGGCTAATCAACAAGTTAGATTCATCACCACACTGAGAGTGGGAAGCCTGCCTGCTGGTAGAACAGTAAAAGCCTACTGGTGCTGCTGAACTGCAGTTAATATCCTTTGATATTAAGTCACACGGTTGGATGAGGAACAAACTTAAGACCAGTTGTTTGTATGAAGCCAGGGAGTGATGAAGGTTTAATAATCAGGAGCTCTTGCACCAGGAGTCCACAATAACAAAGAATCACAGACTACCTACTGGTTGAAAGAGACCCTTAAGGTCATCATGTCCAACTGCTAGGTCACCACTAAACCACAACCCTAAGCACCAGGTCCACAGTACACTATCTCAATTTAACAAGAAGAAAGTACAGAACTTTGTTCACAAGATCAGCATTTCCCAGGTATCTTCTGTATGAAAGCCCATGGTCACACACATGCATACACGAAGTGGAACTCAAAGAGCTGGCTCACTGTTTATTTGAAGTGGAACTGTCATGTACAGTTCAGCATAACCAGAGGTAGATGCAACAGTAAGGTATTTGTCTTTCAGTAGTTGAATATAAAAGTCACCTACGAGCATTAGGACTGAGTGCTCCAGACTGGACTCAGCTCACTGAAGTTAAACCTACATAAATGTGCAAATGAAGCAGCAGCAAACATAAAGCCAGTAGGTTATATGATGATTGTCTGTAAACCTCCATTTCAGAGCTGTCACATCTGTCCTCTGCAGTAGCTGCTGTGGTGGGAGTGATGAAAGCTTCCAGCAGCTACAGCTGAAAGTGGTTTTTTTTACAGTCACATTACAATATTACATTTGGCCCATTCCAAGAAGAAATGCTCCCTCCACTCCAACTGGGGACAAACATTAACCATCAGGCAGGACCTGGCTACGATCTAGTAACTACAATTCCTTAGTAGTGTCCTTTCCTTAGGATTCTGGATTTGCGCAGGAGCAAAACTAGCCTGGTACAATATAAATGGCAAAAATAACAACATCAGCTCAGCAGCAAAATGGAAATGCCTTTCAAATAGACTTGGCAGTACTGGCTGGCTGGGTGTTTTCAAATGGCCCACCACGTGTGTTGACCCTGGAGATATTCAAGGTCGGGGGCAATCTGGTCTGGGGAGTGATGGCTGTGCTTGGTGTGTGGGGGTTGGACTAGATGCCCTTTGGAGGTCTCTTCCAACCCAACACTTTCTGCAGTATCTGTAAACTGAACTACTAATCTACATCTGCATAGATGCCTGCATGCTGCAGTGTATCACAAGTAACTTCCAGAGAATAGCTTAGAAAAAAAATTAAACTGAAATGCTTCGTGCTTCCTTGGTGTGCTCTCCTGCCAGGCACAGAAACATTTGGGATCAATTAAGGAATGGATTTAAGCACACACTAAATCCAAACACCATAGGAAATTTCACTGGACTGAGCAGGACTCTAAAGATGTTAAGAGAAGCCTGTCCTGATGCCCTCAGATCAACAAGTCTATGAAGTTCTACCTCTGGAATTCTGAACTCCATGAGATGAAAACTGCCAAGAACTAACTGACCTCATTTTCTTAGGTTCCCCTGTGAAGAACAGAAAACTCCCCAAATGAAGTTTGCAAGAAAGCTGGAGACCAAACTCACTCATCGTGTGGATGTGACAGTCAACAGGCAGGATCAACGCTTCATCTGCGATGTACAGAACACAAACAAGGGAATTTGCACTGGTTTGAAAATGAGAATGTGCTTTCTGGCTCAGGGACTGTGAATCAGCTCAGTAATGAGCCATTTCTCACCAGTTTGCATTGCAGTTAAAACACAGACATAGCATTCAGTAGAGATTTTGGTACTTTATATGTGAAACCAATTTATATAATACTTGAAACTTTACAAAACAGCAGGGGTCGATAAAAAGATCAAGTTTAAAGTATTTACATTTTATACATCATTTCCTCCTACTTACAATTATTAAACAATCTTCTGCAGTTTCCTTCAACTTAGGCAAAAGCTTTTCATTAACTACTACCTCATTTTGAATGGCTTTCAAATGGCTTTTTACTTAAGGAGTTTTAGCCAAATCACATCTGCAATGTGAGCCATTAGGCCCACGTTTTCAGCAGCAGCTATTTAGAGCTTTATCCAGCTTTTACAAAGTTTTATATTACAGTCTCTTATTTTCTACAATCAACAGCAGAGATTTTCTAAATAAGAAGATAGCACAGTACAGATGGAAACATTAAATTCCCAACTCTTAATTCCCTTCATGTCATTTGGCTTATCCAGTTTCTCCATAGTTCGAGTTTTTCTTACAGTACCCTTAAAGAATCACAGATTCAATACTTATTTAGACTTTGGGGTCATCATCTTTTGGACAGTTATTTCCCACAGGTACTTCACAGAGACTATCACCATCCGTGCTGAAATCATCATCGTCATCCTCATCAGAATCAGCTAGCACTTTACTCGGTGACTTCTTCAGTCTACTGAAACAAGAACACACACACACACCTTTGCTGTTAAAGCTGCCCACCTGCATGCAGAAACACTGCTGACAGGTAGGATTTGTGTTTTAAAGGCTGTCCAAGGAAGTTGTTGTGCTCCTGCTGTACCACAGACAACACATCTTACAGATGTGACAGAAACAGCCAAGAGAACGAGGATAAACTCATTCTGTTTTGAAGCACCATTAACTGGGAAAACTGGACCCATTGCACACTCACATGTTCAAAAGGTGGCTGAGGGAAACTAACAGGAGCAGGCAGTGCCTCTCAGTCATCAGCAGTAAAGTTTCAGTACTACAGATAGTAACAGAGTTGAGCCCCACCCCACTTTTTCCATTTTTTTTCATTCCCTGCCTCAGCAGGTAGATCTTGGGAACCAGGTTTGGGCGCCTACAGCATCCAAGAAAAAGTTGGAGAACATTCAGAGACAAAGGAAATGCTGAAGAGTTTCACAGGTCTGCCTCTCATAAACTCTGTTTATGATAAATGTGAAGTTTGCAGAAGCAGCCCTCAGTTTATGGACTGAAGCAGCAAAAGTTCAGTGTGACCAGTGTTGTGAGTGGGATGCGACACAAGCCATCCTACCTCAGTTCCTTCTTTGCAGTGTTAAGCTGCCCTTGCAGTTGTTCATTCATGTCTATCTGCTCTTCTAGTTCTCTCTGGAGTTTCTTTTTAGCACTTTCCAGTCTGTCTATTTCTTCTTCAGCTTCTTCAACTTGACGTTTCATTGCTTTCAAACGCAAACTCAACTGAAATATTTAGATGACAGCTGATCAGAGGAACCAGCATAGACCCCAAGAGCAGCAGAGCACATTGCTATTGCCCTATCAATCTATTCTTCATAATTACAGCCTATACGTCACAATAAACTGCTTATTTCTGCAAACTCAATTGCACGGTGGCAAATCAAAATGTGTTCTCTCTAGGCGTTTGTATGTGTAGGATCGTATGTTGGTGTTTACATATATTTATAGGCTCTTACATCATCTTCTAGGTGCTTTATTTCTTAAAATAATTACAGCACTGTGTCTTTAAGTGCTTCCTTTAATAATTTCAGAGATTAATAACAATTAATAATGAGACAAAATAACACTGGGAACTGCATATTTTAATATATGGGAGTTTGCACTCCACAGAATAAACAGTATTGACCCATATTCTTGTCAAATCTGTGATATATGATGACTTGTGCTAGTAGGATTAATAGCAGGTATTTGCACGTTAGCCTTTCCCACTACCTACCTGGTCCTTTTGATCAGTCAGTGAGAGATGTTCATCATCTACTTGCAACATTAACTCCTTCACTTTTCTCTCAAGTCTGCGGTTACCAAGTTGTAAATTAGCTCTATCCCTAGGGAAAAAAAAAGTCAAACAAAAGACAGGCTTAAAAAAAGGAACTTCCAGTCCTACTGCCATAGCTCCATAGCAATTGTCTAAGGATTAAATAAATCTTCATGCACTTGCTTTGATTTACTGATTCCATGCACCGCACTGAGAAACTTCCTGAAAGAAGGACATTGAGGTGCTGGAGTGGGGCCAGAGAAGTGCAACGAGGCTAGGGAGAGCAGCTGAGAGAACTGGAGTTACTCAGTCTAGAGAAGAAAAGACCGAGAGGAGACCTTATTGATCTCTACAGCTACCTAAAAAGGAGGTTGTAGTGAGGCTAGCGCTGGTATCTGCTCCCAAACTGCTAATGACAGAACGAGAGGAAATGGCCTCAAGCTGCATCAGGGAAGGTTTAGATTGGATCTTAAGAAGTAGTTCTTTCCTGAGCGAGTCCCTGGGCACTGGAACAGGTTGCCCAGGGAGGTGGTGGAGTCACCATCCCTAGAGGTGTTTAAAAAACTAGTAGCTTGAGGCCATGGTCTAGAGGTTAAGGAGATGTTGGAATGAGGGCTAGACTTGATGATGCTGGAGGTCCTTTCCAGCCATGATTCTATGATTCTATGACAAGTATGAGGACCTAAGGGGAATTTCTTCTGTATCCAGATCAACATGTAGGAAAAAACTCGCCACATCCCTCCAAGATTAAACAAGGCAGAGAACATAAAAATGCAAGTGGTTAAACTGTTGTTACGATTTTAAAGTCTGATAGTGGACTGATAAAACAGCAAGGCAGGAAACATGTTGGCACTGTGCCCAGTTTGAGATTTATAGGGTAAATTCCACGTTAATTGTATTAGAGACTTCATACTAGCAAGAGGCCATACTAACTAACCAAAATGCATATTTGGATCTTAACATAATAAGCTTCACCTCTCTTCATTTTCAAGTCGTTCTTCCAGCTCCGTGATCCTTGCTTCCATCTGAGCAACAAGTCCCTCTTTACTGGTCCGGTAAGAACCCTCTAGGTGAAGGATTCGGCTCTTCAGGTCTTTGTTCTATAGGTAGAACATACTTGATTACTACAGACATGCTGACATGAACAAGTATCACCTTAACAGAAAACAAACATCTCCAGGCAAGCACGAGGTGATCAGTGATTTTTTAGCTTAGTAAATATAGAAAAAACAAAAGAAGAGGAGAAAAAAAAAAGAGGAGAGTGAGATTTCCCTGTTATTACAAAGAAATAATCTATTACTGTGTTTTATTAAAAAGCATTTAGTGTTAAGCTGCAGTTAAATTGTTGGGCTTAAATGGCAGAGTAACGTGAGAAACTGAAAATAAAGTTCTTTGTTAAAGAGCCTCAAACCACAGTCTCAGATATCAAAGTCTAAACAAATCTGGACCGAAGTCTAAGGACACACATGGGACAGACACACCAGCAGGTGGCAGTCTTTTCTCTCCAACAACAAATTGACCTTCACATCATTTAAGGCACCAAACTAAGTATCTGGTACAAACCTGTTGGCTAAATTCCCATCACAATCTGTATCATGCTCTTGAGCCTGTCCGTAACACCATGACTTGCTAAGAAAGGTGGTGGCCTCTTCTATCAAAATAATAATGATAAGACGAGATGAAATGGCCTCAAGTTGCATCAAGGGAGGTTTAGATTGGATCTTAAAAAGTTGTTCTTTCTTGAGAGAGTCCCTGGGCACTGGAACAAGCTGCCCAGGGAGGTGGTGGAGTCACCATCCCTGGGAGGTGTTTAAAAACCGAGTAGCTGGAGCACTTGATGTAATGGTCTAAAGGTTAAGGAGATGTTGGAATGAGGGCTAGACTTGATGATGCTGGAGATCCTTTCCAGCCATAAGGATTACATGATCCTACGACAACTCTCCTCTGGATCTCAGCTTGAGGCCATGACAGCAATCTGGCTTTCAGAGACCACCGAGCCACAGAATAAAGTGCTGCAGAAAGTAATGGTGCATTCGGAAGGTACTTTCCCTCACAGCTACTGAAACATGATTCCTATTCTTTCAGAGATACTCCCAGCAACACACTGTAGTGGGGCAGTGACAGCCACCAAACCCTGGGTTCTTATAAATGCAGGCAGATACCAGCCCTGTCACCTTGGCGGCGTGACGATGCCCCAGCCACCTCGGTTGGTTTGGCAATGCCTCAGCCATAATTACCTGTCTTTCCAGTGAAATTTTGTCACACTCCAAGTCTTGCTTTATAGCTCGTTCCTGTAGTAGCTCCATCCTCATTTGTTCAATCTGTTATAGAAAGGAAAAACATTTTATTATAAGATTTGATTTATACTGAAGGATATAATCCTTCTTGTGAGTGTATCCATACAAGCATACACTAAATACACCATGAGAAACAGCCTGCTCGCTTCAGAGCTCAGCCATACACATGGCTTCACAGTAACTTCACATTTACAACCTTGAACGAGTGCAGAACCAAGATAAGTCATTTGTTTGATCTCTCTATTGGACTTGATTAGAAAAAAAATAGTAATTCTGAAGATCAAAGAGAAGCTGCTACTGAAACTCTGCGTTTAAAGGCAAAAAAACTGGACAGAAGACTTCAGGACAGAGGGCAAATCCCCTCCCTTGAGCTGCTGGTGCCACTTCATTTGACTATGGTTGGCCTCCTGATCTGCCCTCATCCATCACTGCTGCTGAGCCTGCCCTCAGGTCTTCCTAAGCCTTTGCAAACACAGCTGACCTTAGAAGCCATGGGGAATTCTTCTGTAAAAGAAAATTCCCAAACAAGCACCAACAAGGTGAAGGTTACTCAAACACAAGGCATGAAATTGTACCTTATGCTTTTCTGTTTACCATATTATAACACTAAGAGATATATTCTGCTCATATGTCCAAAGGAAGTAATTTCCAGTGGTTCTGTAGTTCTGACACAAACACATGAATACAAACGAGGGTATCGATGCATGCGGGTGCATATGTCACAAGAAAACTAAGGTCAGAGCAGTTACTGGACCACAAACACCAGCACGTGGCTCTGTTCTCACCAGCTGGGTAGTTCCCTAAGAGCTCTCCTTGTCACACAGAAACCTATGAATAATGTTTTATCATCATCTGGTAAAATGTTGGGTACCTATTAAAATACTGTAGGCACAAAAATTCAAATAGCTCATGTATATCTGCATTTAGCCATGAAGTATAAAAGAAGTCAGGATCACAGAATGATTGAGGTTAGAAAAGCCCTTTGAGTCTAGACCAGCCTAAGACCTAAAACCACCACAGAGGCCAGATGTGGGCACTAAGGGCCACAGCCGCTCTGTCTTTGACCACCATTGCGCTCGGCAGTCCACTCCAGGCTCTGAGCATCTTTGCAGAGGAAATACTTCCTAACATCCAACTTAACATTTTCCCTGGCAGCTTCAGGCCCTGCCCTCTTGTCCTATTAACAACCTTCCTTCAGGGAGTTGGGAGAGAGGGAGATGGTCACCCGAGTCTCCTCTTCTCCAGGTTAAACACTGCCAGCTCCCTCAGCCTCTCCTCATCAAACTTTCCCTCCAGTCCCTTCCTCAGCCTTGTTGCTCCTCTGGACCCTCCGGACTCCAGCCCCTCAATCGCTTCCTTGAAGTGAGGGGACAGAACTGTCCCCAAAACTCAAGGGGAGACCTCCCCAGTGCCCAGTACAGGGGCAGAACTATGTCCCTAGTCCTGCTAGGGCACACCACTGCTGATCCAAGCCAGGATGCCATTTACCTTCCAGGCCGCCTGTGCACCCTGTGGGCTCCTGTTCAGCCAGTTGTCAACCAGTACTGCCAGGTTCCTCTCTGCCAAACCGCTCTCCAGCCACTGTTCCCCCAGTCAGCAGCTGCAAGGGGTTATTGTGGCAAAAGTAGAGGACTCTGCTTCACATTATAGTCAATCATCTAGTTCTACATAAAACAGAATCTGTAGGATTTACTAGTAGTTTTGAGCATTAGAGTTCACTATCATTAAAGTAACTGATTAATGTTTTTATTTTAAATTACAGAAATACAGGTCTTACCAAACCAAATTAATTATCATTTCCCGTGTCATTCTAAATGCTTAGCAGAGCCTGAAACACTCTTCAGTAATTTGACTACTTAGTTGTTCTGGCATAAAATCAAAACAAAGCAACCTTTGGAACTTGAGTGTGAAATGAGAAACTCCAGACGTCAAAATAAAGCCCGTCTCTTCCACCTTACGTAACACTTTGGTCACCCATCTGTAGTTTAGATCTCTGTCTAGCTGGCAAATTAACGTGCTATAGTAGCCCCTGCAGTTGCAGATGGAAAAGGTAACTTCATTACAGAGAGAGAGAAACTGAGGTTTTACTTTCTGTTCTGCTCAAAAGAATGTCAGCTGTCCTTGCTGGGTTTTTCTGGCAGGAGAAATTAAAGCGGACAAGACTGTGGTGGGTTGTACTTCAATCTAGATTGTCTCCTGGATTTAAGGAGAATTTCTAATTTAGAGCTACAGTAGCAGACACGCTGGACTGAATTATGCATCGACCTCGCATCTTTCAGAACGTGAAACCAAAGCAAAGAACATTGCCAAGGCTACAATACCCTGAAACATGTATGTGTACATTATGTATATACTGACATAAAGTGAATTGGTTTGTGGCCAACTCCATCCTGGAGTGGATCAGAAGGGGGGTGGTTAGCAGACTGAGAGAGGTTTTCCTCATCCTCTACTCTGCCCTGGCGAGACCACATCTGGAATATTGTGTCCAGTTCTGGGCCCCAGCACAGAGCCACAGAGATGATGAAGGCAGTGGAACATCTCCCTGATGAGAAAAGGCTGAGGGAGCTGGGTCTCTTCAGCTTAGAAAAAAAGGAGACTGAGGGGTGACCTCATTAATGTTTATAAATATAGAAAGGCTGACTGTCAGGAGGATGGAGCCAGACTCTGCTCAGGGGCAGCCAATGACAGGACAAGCGGCAACAGTTGTAAGCTGGAACATCAATATTGAGAAGGAACTTCACAGTGAGGGTGACAGAGCACAGGAACAGGCTGCCCAGGGACATTGTAAAGTCTTCTTCTCAGGACACATTTAAAACCTGCCTGGCCATATTCCTGTGCAATTGGATCTAGGGGATGCTGCTGTAGCAGGGGGATTGGACTAGATGATCTTTTGAGGTCCCTTCCAATTCCTAATGTTCTGTGATTCTGTGACTAATAAAAAACTTGAGTAAAACCAACTGCTCAGCTAGGGATGTTGTTGTTCTTCGGCCATCAGACCCTATTCTCTGCTTCTCTGGTTTACTACAAATCCTTGTCCCAGAACCTATAATTTCATAGGTCAGCTCTTTCACAAATCTTGATTAATATTATTAAGACCTCTTGTTTCAGGACAACAAACTCCCAGCTCTCTTAGATGTCTTGATTTCCAGCTCAGTGCCATTCCCCCACTTGCACATTCACTTGCCTTACTGAAGGATAGTGGCACTATATTCATTTACTTGAGGAGGTCGATTTTATCTGGATTGATACCTCATCATACATCTTCCACAACTCTCTTCTACTTACACAAGCAAAAACCTTTTAATTATTTTGATAGGTCTCAGCTTCTCAGTTCTCACTGTCTCTTTACATTTTCTGCCTCATGAGGCCCAGTCTTGCTAATAAATCCTTCCTCCTCTCTTTCTGAGCGACCTATGCATATACCAACACTTCTGGAACTGATGTGTTTATTGGAAAATACTTTCCCATGTGATACCTTTGCAATATCTCAGTCCAGTTCTACACTTGTAAAGGAAGCAACACTTTCTCTCGCAGTTGAAACTGGCCATCAGCGTCTTCAGTTCAGCTGACTTCACTAACTAGTTCCACCATTTCCTAAGTTACTCCCTCTTTGTAATCAAGAAATCTTGAGTAGCATATTTAACCACGTGTGTGATCCTGGCCCTCCTCCGCTTAAGGTTCGTACGGTAAAGCCTACGGCTTGGACGGCAACACTCTGTGCTGGGTTAGGAACTGGCTGGAGGGCCGAGCCCAGAGAGTGGTGGTGAATGGTGCCACATCCAGCTGGCGGCCGGTCACTAGTGGTGTTCCTCAGGGATCAGTGCTGGNTTTAGGAAGGACATTGAGGTGCTTGAGCGTGTCCAGAGAAGGGCAACGAGGCTGGTGAGGGGCCTTGAGCACAAGCCCTATGAGGAGAGGCTGAGGGAGCTGGGATTGTTTAGCCTTGAGAAGAGGAGGCTCAGGGGAGACCTTATTGCTGTCTACAACTACCTGAGGGGTGGTTGTGGCCAGGAGGAGGTTGCTCTCTTCTCTCAGGCAGCCAGCACCAGAACAAGAGGACACAGCCTCAAGCTGCGCCAGGGGAAATTTAGGCTTGAGGTGAGGAGAAAGTTCTTCACCGAGAGAGTCATTGGCCACTGGAATGGCCTGCCCAGGGAGGTGGTGGAGTCGCCAACTCTGGAGCTGTTCAAGGCAGGATTGGACGTGGCACTTGGTGCCATGGTCTAGCCTTGAGCTCTGTGGTGACAGGTTGGACTTGATGATCTATGAGGTCTCTTCCAACCTTGATGATACTGTGATACTGTGATAATCATTGTTAGCCAATAGCGTCTGTGACGCTGAGAACACTATTTTCTCATCACTACACAACAGCTGAAAAGAAACTCCGTGTGCAAGTACCTGTTCTCTGCATCTACTGATCCTCTCGGACAACAAATCTGAATTAGTCTTTTCTTCATCAAGCTCCAGTTCCAGGTGAGATAACTTGTCCTACGCAGAACAAACAAAAGTCATTTCATCATCCTACATTCCCACCCTCCTCAGATTGCTACCGAGGCACTCGTCATTAAACTTCAAGTACTCAAACTGCCTGAAGTGTAGCCTTCAGAAGCCAAACGCCTCAGAAAAAACACACACAGAGGCTAGAAAAAGAGATGGCAGGGAGACAAAAGAGAATTTGTCTGACAGAAGTAAAAGAGAGGCTTCCTTCCATCTTTAATCACTCTCATCAATTTAAGAAAATAAAAGAAAATGTTTCTAGAGACTGTTACTTTGAGATTTGAGTGACTGGCCTATGAATGAACATCAGACAACTTCACCTGATAAACTCAGAGACAGAATTAACTTTTTTAAAAAGATAATTAAACTGAGAACAGTTGGAAATTAGAACACATCTTGCTCCAACAGGAATGTTCCAAGATCATCACATTAATTCCTGCAGTAGTACAATATGGATTTTCAACAACTTCAACTTATTTTGTTTCTTCACAGACAGAATCCATCAGAATTACCAGAATTATTTTAATTGGTTCCAATAACACACCAACCCTTCAAATTATCTTTTACCTCCATGAGTTTGATTTGTCTTGCTCGATCATCTTTTAAGTGGGTTTTGGCTTCCAGTTCGTACTCCAAACTTTTCACAGTTTGTTCCAGCAACTGAGTTTTTGTTATTGCCTCATCCTGAGCTTTCTCGTGGTCTCTCAAGTTCTCTTCCATGAGCCGCATCTGCAAGCACAGTAACCCACTTTAGGCTGCACTACCCAGAAATGAGAAGTCAGTAAAGCTGACTGACTATGAACCTGGCAGCTCCAGAAGCACAACAGAGTTACAGGCTTTTCACAGACATTTTTATTTTATCCAGGAGATGGCACCAAGAAAATAAACTTGGATTAAACATCATATCTAAAGGGATGCTTCACACGACAGGCTTCGTGGTAACAATTACACATACCTGTTTTAGTTAGGCTGCCTGTTTGCAATTATTCAACTCAAGAGCAGGGTTCTTGATACTCCAGTTTTATCTTTCACATTTCATTAAAAGACAATTTCCTGATGCAAACGGTGGAAGACCCCACTAGGAGAGGAGCACTGCTGGATCTTGTATTCACCAACAAGGAGAGTCTGGTTGAAGCAGTGAAGGTTGAGGGCAGCCTTGGTTGAAGCGACCATGAGATGGTGGAGTTCAGGGTCTCGTGTGGTAGGAACAGAATAGCTATCAGACCCACAACCCTGGACTTCAGGAGGCCCAACTTTGGCCTCTTCAAACAATTGCTGGGGAAAATCCCATGGGACAGGGTAGCTGGTTAACATTCAAAGACCACTTTTTTGAAGCACAAGAAAAGAGCATTCCAACAGGAAAGAACTCGAGAAAGGGAGCCAGAAGATCTGCGTGGTTAAACAGCGAGCTGGAGGGCAAACTGAAGAGTAAGAAGAAAGTGTGTAGGTTATGGAAGGAGGGGATGGCCACTTGATTATAAGGCTCTGGTGGAAGAATGTAGGGATGCAACTAGGAAAGCCAAGGCCTCCTTGGAATTAAACAAGGGCAACAAAAAGGCCTTCTTCAAATACACTGCAGGTAAAAATGAAACTAGTTTGCTGGTGACACAAAGCTGGGTGGTGTCACTGAGACCCCAGCAGGCTGTGCTGCCATTCAGCAAGACCTGGACAAGCTAGAGAGCTGGGCAGGGAGAAATGTAATGAACTATAACAAGGGTAAGTGTAGAGTCTTGCACCTGGGCAAAAACAACCCCAGGTACCAGTATAGGTTTGGGACTGACCTGTTGGAGAGTAGTGTAGGAGAAAGGGACCTGAGGGTCCTGGTGGAAAGCAGGATGACTATGAGCCAGCAATGTGCTCTTGTGGCCAAGTGGGCCAACAGCATCCTGGGGTGGATCAGAAGGGGGGTGGTTAGCAGATCAAGAGAGGTTCTTCTTTCCCTGTACTCTGCACTAGTAAGACAGCATTTGGTGTATTGTGTCCATTTCTGGGCCTCTCAGTTCACTTCAGTTCAAGAACACAGAGCTGCTGGAGGGTGTTCAGCATACAGCAATGAGGATGATGAAGGAAGTGGAACACCTCCCTTATGAGGAGAGGCTGAGGGAGCTGGGTCTCTTGAGCTTGGAAAAAAGAAGACTGAAGGGTGACCTCATTAATGTTTATAAATATTTGAAGGGTGGGTGTCAGGAGGATAGAGCAAGGCTCTTCTCAATGTCATCTAGTGATAGGACAAGGGGCAATGGGTGTAAGCTGGAATACAGGAGGTTCCATATAAATATCAGAAGGAATGTCTTCACAGTGAGAGTGACAGGAGCACTGGAACAGGCTGCCCAGGAGAACTGTTCCTGTGCAACTTGGTCTAGGTGATCCTGCTGTGTCAGGGAGATTGGACTAGATGATCTTTCGAGGTCCCTTCCAATCCCTGATGATTCTATGATTCTGCATCTCTTTACAAGGGCACTCCATCCCCAAATGGAACAAATATACAAGGAAAGGACAATACAAGCAACAAAGCTTTCTTATAGGTCTGTCTTAAATTGAATTTAAAACAAGTTTATAAGGGAAGAGGGCAATGTAAGAGATGTTCTGAACTGGAAAAATCCAACTATTAAAATATTCTATGCACAGAAAACATCTTTTTGCAGGGTATTCTCACAGCTGTTCCTACTGCAGAACAAGTATTAGCAGATCTTTAAAAGGACTGGTTTGCCTTTATGGCAAAATTTACATGCTGAGTCTAGCCTATGGTTGAATCTTGGTTGCAGAGACACTTTTGTCATTAAAAGCTGCAACTTGGTTGCAACTTGGACAAGGAGAATCTAAGTCAGTTCTTTTTGAGCCAGAATTTGTTTCCTTGTGTTTTGGGGTTTTTTCCCCCCAAAAAGTAACACTCCTGATTTGTTGAGTTTTCTTTGCTAGTTGAAGAGTATCTCCACATTCTCAATTGCTTCAGCAGCAGACATTAACAGAGCAGCAGATCATCAATTGAAGCCCTGTCCTATCACTTTAGATACAGTCATTTGTCAAACCTGCATTTATCTGTCGGAAACAGGAAACCTCACTACTCTGGCAGCAGTAACACACTGATTACCACAACGAAGAATCAAACTCCAAAGCTGATGGAGATCAGTCTCTCAGGATGGGGTACACACACACCTGATAGCAAATATTCATTGTCCTGAAAACAATCTGAGGTCAAAGGTTAGGATTTATTAGTGAACTCAGGAGTTGTTACCTCCTCTTGCATTCTCATGGTTGTCAGACGTGATTTTTCTGCCTCGAGGATTTTCTCTTTTAATTGTTTCTGCATATCTGCAAGTTCCTTGCGATTCTTCTCCTTGTACTCTTCAAGCTGGTTCTGAAGCTCTAGAGTTGATGTTCTTGAGCCCTTGACCATTTCAGACATCTAGGAAAGAAGTACAGATAGTTTCCCTAAAAATCATGCTACAGAAGGGTTTGTCACACTTCATACACCAGAAGGGGTTTTTCCCTCCAGCTCAGCACTTTCAAACGGAAATTTTATCAAACACTCCCAAACAAATGACTTTCAATGCAGGAGTCTAAATGCTCAAACCATGAGGGTATTTATCTAGCAGCATCAGCATAGTCATTTAGACGCCATAGTGTTCCAACCCCTACTCCAGCCATGAGAGTTTTCAGTTATCAAAGCTAAAGAGACTAATAGTCAGGTTTGTATTTCAGTTTAGTTTACACATCAGAACAAAATATACAAAGAATCTTTACAGTTTGGCAGCTCGTCTCAGAGTCATAGAATGGCCAGGGTTGGAAGGGACCTTAAAGATCATCTATTTTCAACCACCACGCAGAGTCAGGGACACCTTCTCTAGATTAGGTTACTCAGGGCCCCATCCAGCCTGGCCTTCAACACTTCCAGGGAAGTCACAACTGCTTTGGACAACCTGTTTCAGCATCTCAGTACCCTCACAGGAAAGAATTTGTTCCTCATGTCCAACCTCAATCTCTCCTCTTCATGTCTGGAACCCTTTCCCCTTGACCTCTTACTATTTGCTTCTGTTTATTCGATATTCAGCTTCTCACAGCCTCTTTGGAGTGAGCTCATACCTCCACTTGCAACTTTTCAACAGTCTTCTGCAGCTGCCATCGTTCCTTCTCCATCTCACTCTTTAGCTGCTGTAACTGTTCCTTCTGCTGAGCTTCATCTTTTAGCTGCTCAGTTAACTGGTGCCGTTCCTGTGAAATCTGATGGATGTTCCCCTGCAGCAGGTTACAGAAATGGGTATAATGAAATGTCTTGGTATTTTTTTAATATTACTTTACACCTTAATCACATTATTGCCTTTCCCAAGAGAGTTCTCAAGAAAATCCTTTCCATATTGCACAAATGTGAAGTTGCATTACATTTCTTGAACTAGGAGTGAAGAGAAGAGGCTGCTCTAAGCCAGAGGTTCTAACACAGCACGAGACACTGACTAAAAATACAACTTTGCTCGACCATCCATAAAGAAAAGTTCAACACATACAAGTGAGGCTAATTTTAGACAAAAGCATTAAAACAAACTGCAATAATTCCAGCTTTAACTCTTCTGAGAAGAAACCCAGGATGGTGGAGAAATAGGTTTGGTTGTTTCCAGTCACTGTTGCAATCCTGTTCATGCTGTCCTTCTGCTAGTTCACTGGGACAAGTAATTTGTGTTATGTAAAAAGCAAGACGGGCCAGTGAGGAATGAAGTCTCCACTGTGATAAGCACCACTGCTGTGCCAACGTTTGTTGTCTAAATTATCACAGGTAATGAGAGGCTGAGTCGGCCCGCTGCACACAACAGTGCTCATCCAAACAAGCTGAAACCTCAAGGCAGAGAAAGACTGGATCGTTCTGAAGCAAGGGGCCCACTGATTACAGCCCCGAGTCCGTTAGCGGTGAACAAGATTTAAAAAGAAAGAAAAAAGAATGGACCAGCTTTTTATTATAAGCATGTAAATACCTGTGGCACAACCAGAGCTGAGCACTCCAACTGGAAAAATAAGATGTATAAATCTTTGGACAGTCTATTTTGTGACTTCTATCCTCAGGATTTTGACAGATCCATGGAAGTTTACAAAGAGAACAAGGAGCCTTTATCGAGAACACAGTTTTAATTGGATGCTGCTCTGCTTTCAGGAAACATCTGAACCTGGC
This sequence comes from Rhinopomastus cyanomelas, assembly GCA_013400115.1. Lineage (NCBI taxonomy): Eukaryota > Metazoa > Chordata > Aves > Bucerotiformes > Rhinopomastidae > Rhinopomastus > Rhinopomastus cyanomelas. The sequence goes on along the minus strand of VXBP01006391.1, from coordinate 38,356 downwards.
TGTGAAGTCTGGACTTTGAAACAGACTCTTCCAGAAGAGGAACAGGATGTTACTCTGCAGAAAGCAAGCAATGACTCTGGGAAAGTGAATTTAAAACTTTAATATTCCAGTTGCTCTTGTTCTTACCTGCATATCTTCTAGTTGGCTTTCCAAAGACCTTTTTAATGCTTCCAAGTCTTTTGCCTCCTTTTCAGAGTGTTTTAAGGCTTCTTCTAATTGTTGCTTCTCTTTCTGCCATGAAACAATTTGACACACTTAGAAACAGAATCATAGAGTGGGTTGGGTTGGCAGGAACCTCAGAGACCACCCAGTGCCAACATGGTGCCATGGGCAGAGACACCTCTCACCAGAACAGGCTGCTCAGAGCCCCATCCAACCTGGCCCCAGACACTGCCAGGGATTGAGCAGCTGCAACCAACCTCCCTGGGCAGCCTGTTCCAGTCCCTCAGCACCCTCATAGGGAGGAACTGCTCCCCAAGATCTAATCTAAATCTTTTTTCTTTTAGCTTGAGCTCCCTTCTCCCTGTCCTATAATGAGAGTCTCTCATGAAAAGTCCCTCTCCAGCTTTCCAGTAGCCCTTTCAGGTACCAGAAGCTGCTATAATGTCCCCCCAAAGCCTTTTCTTCTCCAGGCCGAACGGTTCCAATTCCCTCAGCTTGTCCCTATTGCAGAGCTGCTTTCCAGCCCTCCAATCCTGGCCTGATCAGGACTTGCTCCAACAGCTCCATGTCCCTCATACTGGGGACTACACAGCTGTCCACAGGACTTCAGGCGGTATCTCACATGAGCAGAGTAGAGGAGGAAAACCCCCTTCCTTGACTTGCTGGTGACACTGCTTTTAATACAGCTGGCCTTCTGTGACTACATTTCCTGTTTTCCATTTGGCAGGGACTTAACACACCATTATGATTTCTCAGGTATGAGGGACAGAGGCCTAGCAACTTAATCCACCAGTAACCAGCAACTTCAACACCCTCAGGATCTGCGAAGAGAGGTCAAATAGTGGTGAGACTTTAACGTGACACAGAACCTGAGCTGCAAAGTACATCTACTCTGGCCTAACACTGATCTCCCCAGTTCCATGCTGTGTCTTGCTTTTATGCTGGTTTTTGCTGGGGAAATCTCTCTCATACACATTAGAAGTCTCCATCCTGCTTCTTGACAACCTGCTGGTTCTGCTGAGGCTTCTCAGCAACATTGCCTCTTCTCCTCTGTCAGCTTTTCCTCTGCAAAATGGAAGGTTACTACCTCAGAGGCTCATTTTCTTAACTTACCTCATATTTCTTTATTTTTTCCTTCACTGAATTTTCTTCTCCTTTCATGTTATCCAGTTGTTTGTGCAACAATTCCACCTGATGCTCTAGCTCACCAACTGTTCTCTTCAGCTGCCTGTTCTCCTCAGTCACCTCTCTGACTTGATTTTCTATCCTGTCTCGCACCTCTTGCACGGTGTTTCTCTCATTGGCCAAGACAGCAGCGTTCTAACAAAACAAAATTACATCACTTTAGAAAAGCACCACACAGAGGCTGTTTCTCAGGAAAGTTTCATACAGCAGATGCAGCTGGGATATAGCCTGAACCTGTCAGTAAAGAATTTCACTTCAAGCCTGTGAGAAGCACAAACAGGGGTCTTCATGATTCATGTTATTGCAGAGCGGTTTTTTCCTCAGGGATCCTTCCATGCTAAAGGAACACACAACACCTCAAGAGTCTCCAGGGTTTTCCCCCTCATTGCCCTCAAATATTTTCATTATTGAATCTCATTCACAGAATCACAGAATCATTAGAAATCGGAAGAGACCTCAAAAGATCATCTAGTCCAATCCCCCTGACACAGCAGGATCACCTAGACCAAGTTGCACAGGAACACACCCAGGTGGGTTTCAAACGTCTCCAGAGAAGGAGACTCCACAACCCAGCTGGGCAGCAACTGCCAGTGCTCCGTCACCCTCACTGTGAAGAAGTTCCTTCTGATATTTATATAGAACCTCCTATGTTCCAGCTTACACCCATTGGCACTTGTCCTATCACTAGATGACACTGAGAAGAGCCTGGCTCCATCCACCTGACACCCATCCATCACATATTTGTAGGCATTAATGAGGTCGCCCCTCAATCTCCTCTTCTCCAAGCTAAAGAGACACAGCTCCCTCAGCCTTTCCTCATCCTCATTGCTCTATGCTGGACAACATTGAGCAGCTCCGTGTACTTCTTGAACTGAGGGGCCCAGAATGGGACACAATACTCCAGACGTGGTCTTAAATTTCTCACTGCCCAGCTCTCCAGCCTGTCCAGGTCTCGCTGAATGGCAGCACAGCCTGCTGGGGTTCCTGCAACACCACCCAGCTTTGTGTCACCAGCAAACTTGCTGACAGTGCACCCTAATCCCTCATCCAAGCCATTAAGAAATAGATTGAATAGGACTGGTCCCAGTACTGACCCTTGGGGGACTCCACTAGATACAGGCCTCCAGCTAGACCCTGTCCTATTGACCACCACTCTCTGACTTCTATCCTGCAGCCAGTTCACCTCCACCTCACTACCCAATCATCCAGTTCACACTGCCTCAGTTTGGCTGCAAGGATGCTCTGGGAGACTGTGTCAGATGCCTTACTGATGTCAAGATAGACCACATCCACTGCTCTGCCATCATCTGTCCTCCTGGTTATGCCCTCACAAAAGGCTATCAGGTTGGTCAAGCATGACTTCCCTTGGTGAAGCCCTGCTGACTGTCCCTAATGACCCTCCTGTCCTTGATGTGCCTGGAGACAGCGTCCTGGACAAATTGTTCCATCACCTTTCGTGGGATGGAGGTGAAGCTGACCGGTCTGTAGTGACCTGGGTTCTCCTTACACTGTTTGAAGATTGGAGTGACATTTGCTATTGTCCAGTCCCCAGGCACCTCTCCTGATCCCCATGACTTAAAACATGATGGAGAGTGGCCTAGCAATGATTTCTGCCCTCTCCCTTAGTACACACAGGTGCATCCTACCCAGGACATGGATTTGTGTACATCCAGTTTACTCAACTTATTCCTAACCCAGTCTTCATCAACCAGAGCAAACTCCTCTCTTGTCTCAGCTTCCTGTGGAGCCTCAGCAGTTTTGGGCTTGACATCAGGATAGCCCCCACTAGCATAGACAGAAGCAAAGAAAGTGTTCAGTATCTCTGCTTTCTCTGTGTCCTGTGTCTTCAGGGCACCCACCTCATTCATCAGGGGGCCTACATTGCCTCTAGTTTCAGTTTTACCTGCAGTGTATTTGAAGAAGCCCTTTCTGTTGCCCTTGACCTCTCTTGCAAGGTTTAATTCCAAGGAGGCCTTGGCTTTCCTAGTTGCATCCCTACATTCTTCCACCAGAGCCTTATAATCACCTCAAGTGGCCATCCCCTCCTTCCATAACCTACACACTTTCTTCTTCCTCTTCGGTTTGCCCTCCAGCTCGCTGTTTAACCACGCAGATCTTCTGGCTCCCTTTCTCAAGTTCTTTCCTGTTGGAATGCTCTTTTCTTGGGCTTCAAAAAAGTGGTCTTTGAATGTTAACCAGCTANCACCCACAAACTCTCAACTCTCTCTTCATCTGCCCCCGAACAGAACTCAATACATTCCAGTTGCTCTCTCATGTAAAGAGCAACTCCACCACTTTACCTTGCTGACCTGTTCCTCCAGAAAAGGACATAGCTGTCCATGACCACATTCCAGCCATGTGAGCTGTCCCACCAGATCTCCACAATTGCCACCAGATCATCATCGCCTGACTGGACACAGATTTCTAACTCCTCTTGCTCATTCCCCATGCTGCGTGCATTGGTGCACAGGCCTTTCAGGGAGCCAGCTGAGCGCTCTGATTTCACCCTAGGACAGTGAGAGGCCGCCTGGTTTTCATTAAGACCAGAGCTCTGTCCCACTGGTGCTCGCCCATCAACTATCCCATTCCCCTTCAAGTCTAGTTTAAAGCCCTCTGAATGAGCCCTGCCAATTCCTGCCCCAGAGCCCTTTTTCCCCTCTGAGATAAAACTCTCCCATGTGGGCCTGTCAGATCTGGTGTCTTACAGAACCAGTCATCAGCAAAGAACCCAAAGCCCTGCCTGTAACACCAGTCTTGTAGCCAGACATTAACAGAGTGAGTCCTTCTATTCCAGTCTGTGTCCTCACCCCAAAATGGAAGTAATGAAGGAAATACAACTTGTGCCCCAGACTCTTTTACCAAACATTCCAAGGCCTTGTGGTCTTTCTTCATTCCCTTGAGGCTATGGAATACAGCTTCTTCCCCACCTGTCTGGAAGATCAGCAGTGGGTAACAGTTAGCCGATTTCACCAGGTTAGGAAGCATCCTAGTGATATCCTTGATTTGGGCTCCAGGTAGACTGCAGACTTCCTTGTGATGAGGGTCAGCTCTGCATATTAGGCCCTCACTCCCTTTCAGGAGCAAGTCTCCAATAACTAGGACCCTTCTCTTCTCTGTGGAGGAGGCTGTCATGTTACGGGAAGATTTCCTGGATTTTTGAGACCTTGCTAGGACCTCTGGTATGAGCTCTCTGTCCTCTACATCCTTATTAGACCAGCTGTCTTCCAGCAGGTGCTTACATCTATTACTCAGTGGCAACTGAGAAGGTGATGCAAGCAATCTAGAAATCTTAACTGCCATCAAAAGCCAAATGGACCTCTGAAGAACAACTTACTGACTTATCAGCACAAAACTCAGCCAGTCTCACAAAGCTGCCCATTCCAGGCACTAACAGACAGCACTCTACATCCACACAACTGTTTGTGGGGCTGCAGAGTAAAGGAATTTTTGGGAGCAGGATCAGCCATAATATTTAGAGCTGGGGAGTTAGACTAGATGATCTCCAGAGATCCCTTCCAAACCCAACCATTCCAAGAATAAACACAATGAAATGCAGACACTACAGAAGGGGGGAAGGTGTTACTGGAAAAAAGCCCATTTCAAAACAGCACAGAAAAGCCACTATGAATGAGCAAGAGGAACTGGAAGCATCATCCAGTGGTAGTGGTACAGCTCCACCTGTCTACAATAGATCCCACACCTGGGGCTATACTTAGTACAATCAAATCTCTCTGGTTGGAAGAGACCTTTCAGACCATCAAGTCCAGTCCTGGACCCACCACTGCCAGGTCACCACCAAATCAAGCCTCTCAGCATCAGGTGATTCCAGTCTCTCCAGACACAAGGACTCTCCAACTGCCCTGGGCAGCCTGGGCCAGGGGTTGATAACCCTTTTGGGGAAAAAAATTCTTCCTCACACGCAGCCTAACCATTCCTTTGGGCAGCCTGCAACCACCTCCTCTGCTCCTACTGCTTGGCACCAGGGAGAAGAGGCTGAGCCCCTCCTTGCTCCAACCTCCTGAAGTTCAGGCAGTTGTTGATAGAGAGGTGGTCTCCCTGAGGCTCCTTTTCTCCAGTTAGACCCACCCCCAGTTCTCTCAGCCACTTTTCCCAGTACTTGTGCTTCAGATCCTTCATAAGCCTTATTGCCCATTGTCTGGACCTGCTCCAGCCACTTGATGTTCTGCTGGCAATAAGATCTCCTTGGCCCTCAGCTCCTGCCTGAGGACAGGAGTTTAGCCCCCCAGTTCACTCTGTACTTAAGACACTCTGTATTTTTCAAAAAACTCAAATCAATACACAGCACTGTGAAAAATCACAGCAAACCCCTCATCACAGTTTATCACCTGTGCTTAGAAATGGCTTTTCTAGCACAGCAACAGCCTGCAGCAAGTGACTGTGGCCTCACTGCTCACCCTCTCTACAACGCCCTCCCCCATTCATGGGAGAACCCTGGAGACATGTGAGCGTGGGGCTGGGTCGTTAGAACTTTTATACTGCTCTAGCACAGCACAGCCTAGGTATGTCCTTGTCAAAGTCCAATTCTTTCACCTTGGCTCATCACTGAATCCCCTCAATGAACACATAAGCCTCAGACAGAATTTGTGTTCTTGCAGAGAAAAAGTCTGCATAAATGTCTGGTAGAGCCCACAGTCAATCCAGAACAATTTTCTCTCTCTAGTAGCCACAGATGATGTTTTCGGACTAAAACAGGAAGAACAGCTATGGGACAACCCTTTCCCCATTACACACTCCCAGTTCTCACTGGTTTTCTTCCATTAATGTAACATACATTAATTTCTCTAATGATTTTTTTTAGTCCATTCCCACATTATCAGGTGGCAATAGGTAATTACACATTCATTACAGAAACACAATATTCATGCATGTGAAATTGTGTTGGGCAAAACCCAAAGAAATCCTACAAAGCAGTTTGGCAATAAACTATTGCATGAAATATTTTAGGAAAGTATGAAAAAAATCTCTTTTCAGTTCTGCTGGGTTTGATGGCAGCTCCTCATTTGCCTCCTGGACAACCCCAAAAGGGATAAGCAAAGTCACACAAAAGGGTGTTTACAAAGCTTTTCCTCCCCAGACTGTTTTCCAGCAAGCACTGGCTTTAAAATCATGCAAATGAGTTTGATAAAGCACTAATGCAGAAAACACTCCGACTGTCTGCAGGGTCAATGAACTACTTATACAAAAACTGGCAGCATAAGCAGGCTGACAAGTTCTGGTCTTTTGAAAAATACTGAAAAAACTTGTTCTTCTCAGTGCAGGACTAGTTAAAAGCTCCAAAATAAATCTCAGTCGCTGTTTTGAGTTCTCACATGCTGTAATCCCAACGGCATTTTATACGTAGTCCTCTCATTTTTACTCTTTGCATACAGCAGTTTTACTAATGAGCAACAACTCCACCAGTGGCTCCTTTTTGTCTCCTTTCCGCAAGCCTGTGAAAGCAGCTGAGGCATGCTGGGGAGCTGGGGAAAGGAATGTTGATTTGTCTGTTCTTTTTCATCCAACCGCCTACGCAGTGCAGTACCAGAGGGCTGTGCAGGACAAGAGGGCTGCAGCAAGCTCACTGTACCTGGAGACCTCACTGCCTCAGCCACTGGCGAGTGCTCCGCTTGTCTGACTTGGAAGAACACACACAGAGCAGCAAACAGCCAAGCACACTCTAGCAGGTTTTATTAATCTAACTTAAAATCTTGGAATGTGTATCTGTAAAACCTGCTTGAAACTCCTTCCAGCTGCACAAGCAGTCGGCAGCTCTTCACAGGTCTCTGATAATGACGTAAGGATGACACCTTCCTGTGGACCAACTGTTCCCAAACAGGTTCTCTGAGCTGTTAACATGCACAATTCCTTTATGTCACCTGGGAGCAGCATGTCTTACAAATACCAGTGAGAAACTTACAACCAACTATCTTCAATGTGGCAGTAACAAATACAGTTCAGATGTTCTTTCAGTAGGAGATGCACAAACAGCATCACTTTTCCAAAGAAGTACAATTACAGAGCTGGGTTTAGATAGAAAAAAGCCTAAATCCATCTACCTCCACCACAAAAAGAACTACAGGCAATGGTGCTGACTGGTGTAAGTGAAGCTTCAGGTTCCTAATAGCTTTTGGCAATATGTGCCATGTCCTGCAGCCTACCCCTACACAAAATTAGAGTATCAAAACACCCCGAGCCTCTTCCCTTCTGTTCGCCAATGCCAGTCGTATCTGGCACTTCACATCACCTTCTGCCTCCCCTCCAGCTCTTCTCTTCTTGCGGATTCTGGTAAACCAGACAGAAAATAGCCAAGGTCCCTTGAGAAAGGATACTCAAAGGAAAGAAGCCCTAGGATACAGTTCTGGCAGACCCTGTAGCAGTCCCATTAGGGGAGAATCTGGTGGAGAGAGATCCCTGTCCATGTATCGAACACTTACATAAAGTTCAGGCCAGCAGCTATGAAACCCTATGCAGGCACTGCTGGAGCACAAACAGACTGCTTCCTCCTCTGACCTGTGCCCTCGAGCAGCTCTCAGCAACACCATTCACATAAAACCCATTGGTTAATTTACCACTATTGTTAGGGGTGGCACTATTCTGTATAAAATTCCCCTAATAAAGCATAAAAGATAAAAAAAACTAGACAGGGCAAGCTCACATGTATAAATTGTGCTGTGGATCCATATCCCTCAGCCCACACATGGCTGACTGTAGTGATGATGGATCAGTGAGTAATAAAAAGTCCCATGGGCTAAAGGACTCCCATGGGCACCCATTCAGAAATCCTTTATGTGGCTGCATTTATCATTTGGGGATGTTGGGGAAGCTCTGCCAATAGTTTTAACTATGCTTATCTGCATCTAACCCACAGTAACAGCAGTGGGTAAAGGTTGCAGTGCTATGATTTATGTTGAATCTTAAACAAGGATGGTAATTCCAACAGGATAAGGACGTACCTCTCCCCCTGTGCTGGGTACTGAGGAGACCTCACCTTGAGTACTGGGGGCAGTGCTGGGCCCCTCACTTCAAGAAATAAATTGAGGAACTGGAGTGGATCCAGAGGAGCAACAAGGCTGGGGAAGGGACTGGAGGGTAAGTCTGATGAGGAGAGGCTGAGGGAGCCAACAGGTGTTTAGCTTGGAGAAGGGGAAACTCAGTGGGGACCTTCTCCCTCTCTCCAACTCCCTGAAGGGAGGTTGCAGTCAGGTGGGGGTCAGGCTCTTCTCCCAGGCAACCAGCACCAGGATGAGAGGGCAGGGCCTGAAGCTGCCAGGTGAGGGTTAGGTTGAATGTTAGGAAGCCCTTCCTCATGAAAAGGGCAATCAGACAGTGGAATCGACTGCCTAGGACAGTGGTGAAGCCCCCATCCCTGGAGGTATTGAAGGACAGTGCCCTGTTCTGGCTGCTGTGGTAATGTTCGGTCCTGGGCTGGATGAGCTCAGAGGTCTTTTCCAGCCCCCATAATTCTGTGATATGTTAACAAACATGTTGTTAATATCACAGGTGCTTTAGTTTGCAAGCGGTGTGGCTTGGCCTCTCAGGAGAGCTGAAATTGGACGATGAACAGAACACAGCACACTGAACACACAAAACTGGTTAAACGAGATTCTCAAAACGCTGGAATGAAATTCTCTATATGCAGACATATTTGCCATACAGAAAAACCAAAATAAAAGCCCCAAACCAAATCACAACACCCCTCATCCCGCCGCCAACCGTGAGTCTTAAAATTACCATCTCTCAGTTGCCAGGTTGTAGTTTCCTCCCTACTATATTCCAAACATGCTCATTCCTTTTTCATTTCCACTTACTAGCTGTGGCTGCATGATTTAGTGAAGCAGTCCTTTACTCTCTGATATTATGGAATGACACTGATGTCAGGTAAAAACCCTACAGCATGTTCCTCATTCTGTTTATTCACCGACATTTTGTCTTTCTTTCAGTTTTTCTGTCTGCACCCCAAGGCATTCAGTGCCTTCTATTCCCTATGTTTAGCCTGTCCCACATACCCCTGGAAGACCAGTACCTTGCTCTTATCCTCAGAGACTTCTTAAGCAACAGTTATCACATTTATTACTTTAGAATGCAGGAGATCTCTTCCTATCCTTTCTCTGATTTTATTCTTATTTTATTGTTATGACTGAGCAAGACTTATTAGCATACTTCAGCTACAGAGATGAGGTAAGAGAAGCTGGAAAAGGGTTGGAAATTTCTGAAGAAAGCTAGGAAAAAAAACCAACCAAAAAGCCAGTCTAGAAGAAAGCAAACCTAACTACAATGATGAGGTCCCACAATACAAAGTCCTCTGTGCAGCAACTTTACTTATTAGCCCAGCAGTGAACTCAAACCACCCTGAATGAAATCAGTTATCAAAGCCTCAAAAGGAAGGTACACTGCAAAAAAAATCAGTTTCTGACAATGGAGAAGGCAGGAAAATAACCTACAGCAGTCAATAACTGCTGCGAGTTTTTAATAGTTCTCATGCACTTTAATTCTGAGGCTTAAAGGATTAGTTGACCAGCTTGAGAACTAGTCAAGAGCTTACACAGTGAGCAAGGCTGGTGCTGTAGAAATAAAGGAGGGCTGCAGAGACGGGTGGGGTGCAAAGGGAAAGGACAGTCTCACAGCTGAGGTACCCAAACACAGCCCTACAGAACTATTTCTGGTCTCTCTCAAAGAGCTCCTGATCAACTCCCTGCATCAGAACTTGCCAGATGTGAGCAGTAACTGCTCCTGCACTTGCTCTGTGCTTAATGTGACACACTTGGGTTTGGTTTCCACAGTCTCCCACTCACAGCTCAATGGAAACCAGCAAAAATTGTACCCTGGGTATATCTAACATGGATGAATATCTAGTCTGGACGACTATTTAAGGGTTAACTGGCATGAACCTAAGCACCCCAACTCCAACACACACCACCGAGGGATCTTTCAGACAGCAATCTGAACTTCTCACTTTCCTCAAGACACACATGTATCTATTTTAACCCACATACAGCAAGAAACCTCTTAAATAGCAACACAGAAAATGTTCCATGGCTCCACATCTTTCTTACCACACCCTCAGCTCTGGCAAAGACAAGTGTGGTTGTGTAACCCATCATTAAAAATGGTTTGGACTGACTTCAGTGTTTCAGTTGCTGAAATCTCCCCCTGGCAGTGACTGCAGAGTGTGGGACCTTCAGACTTCTTTTCCAACACACAGGAAGAGCTGAAGGGAGGGGAAGCTGAGTGTCTCATCCACAGCTTATTAGAATTGTTAGATTTTGGCTAGATTCAACACTTATTAGGCACAACCCAGCAGATTTTCCTAAGAACCTTTACACTTCCTTTCAGAATCGAGTTCAACTGAGTAAAAGGGAATTCAGCCAATTAACTGTTTGCTCTTTAATTGCCATACTCAAAGCACAAATCTAAGGCATAAATCTCCATTGAAAATGAGCTCAGGCACAAAAAGGAGGGTCTTTTTAACGGAAGTCATCGAGTTTCAGATACTCTTTCTATAGTCATACTCATGGAACCAAAGCAAACACCATGATAATCTCCTGAAGAAAAGGCATTGGTGTAGCTACTCCCTTCATTCTGCTCCTGTTGCAGGAGATTATCAAGACGGATAATCTGGGTGGCATGTGCCACCTTTTTAGGTTAGTGCTGGACTAGACCTGTAACTTCTAGAGCTAGACACAGGAAGTTTACACAGCTTCAGGAATTCAGATCTACCTGTCTGATCCTGAGAGAGGAGCTGTAAGGGACGCATACAATCCCTTTCTTTTGTCTTTTTGCATAGAAACACAAAGTTTCAGTACAACAATTTAACACTGATTTCCTTAGCTACCATCCAGATGAGTTTGAAAGGGGAAAAAAACAAAAAAGAAAACAATCTGCACACAAGGATTGTGTCCCAAGAAAAAAGGACACAGGACCAGCTCTTTAATTGTAATCCTCATTAGCTAAGGGAGCTCCGATATCAGTGTTATTGGGGTGCAGCCATCTTGTTTCTAAAGCTCATGAATGCAAATTACAGATGTTCACTTCTGTTTGTAGTTCCAGTATTTCTCCACACACACATATACCCTGTGTACCTTTCAAGACAACTCTTCTAACCTCAGACACTTTTTCTTCCAGCAGCTGAAAGCCCCGGGATGAGTAATACACTAGCCTGGATAATGGAATGTCAGACCTCTAAAAAAGAAATTGAGAAAACGCCTTTAAAAAACTCCAGTGTCAGGATAGAGCACCTTCCCCACTCCAAACACCAACCACCAGAAACACCCTCAAGCTTCTAGAACAGAGACATCAAGGCCCAAGTACCTTTACTCACTGCTTTTCTAGCAATTAGTACAACCATATTAACTTGCCATCATCCTGCCATGAGGACTGGCCTGCTTTAACACACAGCTGCGATCTATGAGTTTTAACTATCAGCAGTTAAAAGGGTCAGTGGTTTTATCTCTTTCATGGGGTATGCTGCAACCAAGCTGGATCCTCATAAGATTACTCAGGAAGTGAGTGCTCAAATTTACCAGGGAGCTAGACATTAGCTGGTTTACATTCTTTCAAAAAACAGGTAAATTATCACTTATGTGATGTAATGAAGGACATAAATACCTACATTTTATAATGGAGAACCCAACCTCTCCCCTTTTTTAATTGTTTTTTTTTTTAAACACAGCATATTAGACATCATTTCCTCATAAAACCAAACATCTCCACAGTTACCAAAATAAAAATCAGGGCAGTATTAACCAGCACCCACCAGCAGCTATATCAATGTCACATTATCCTCCCAGCTATGTTCCTGGCTTATACTAACAATTTTTTCAAGGTCAGAAGTTGCTGCAAATACTAGAGTAAAATATTAACTAGTCACACTGGTCACACTGTCCCATAACTAAGTGGACTTACACAAACACTTCACACACACACCCCCCCCCCCAACAGACACTCTCACAGGCCAAACTACATGAACGTCGCAGAATCACAGAATTATTGAGGCTGGAAAAGCCCTCTAAGCTCATTCAGCCCAGCCCAGAACCTATCACCACCACCGTGGCCAGACCAGAGCACTACGGGCCACAGCCACTCTGTCCTTCAACACCTCCAGGGATGGGGACTCCACCGCTGCCCCGGGCAGTCAATGCCAGGTTCTGATCACCCTTTCCATGAGGAAGGGCTTCCCAACACCAAACCTGACCCTCCCCTGGCAGTTTCAGGCCCTGCCCTCTCATCCTGGTTGCCTGGGAGAACAGCCCAACTTCCACCTGACTACAACCTCCCTTCAGGGAGTTAAGAGAGAGGGTGCAGGTCCCCCCC
>VXBP01006391.1:0-25670 GCA_013400115.1 Rhinopomastus cyanomelas | reverse complement strand
CCCACCCCAGTCTCCTTCTCCACCCCCCTCAGTCTCTCCTCATCAGACTTTCCCTCCAGTCCCTTCCTCAGCCTTATTGCTCCTCTAGACCCACTCCAGCCCCTCAATCTCTTTCTTCAAGTGCAGGGCCCAGAACTGTCCCCAGTACTTGAGGTGAGGTCTCCCTAGTGCCCCATACAGGGGGAGTGTTACTGGCCACACCATCCCTCACACAAGCTAGGATGCCACAGACATCAATGTGACAGTTCTGAGCTGACATCTTCCCAGTGGCATTTGAACAGCTCTAGCTGCAGTTGGCTAACAATCTTTTACCTAGAATATCACCTTCCAAAGGCTATTTTGCAAATTGTACTGAAGCAGTGGCAGGCCCTCTGCAGTGACAGAGCACTCATGGTTAAGCGACTATGATTCTGGACTGTTGAGTTCCAAGGTCACATTCAAGAACATAAACTTTTGAAACCAGAAGGCGATTCATATTTATTTCTGTTCTAGTACTTCTGCTTATGGAGAAATCAACTTTTAGTTAGAAAGGCACTAATTTTAAAATTTATTATTAAAGGCAAAAGCACAACAACCACAAAAAAAAAAAACCCCACTAGCTCACCAGCACGTGAGTGAGCACAAACAGAAGGACAAGAGACAGGTCACCCGTCTCTGTTCTCCTCATAGATAAACTTGAGCATGTTTTCAAAACTGCCCAGTGTGGCACCCTAATCACAGGACTAATTGCACTGAGCTTTGCTTGCCAACCCACCTGACACTGAGAGCAGATGAAAGATTCTGTTGATTTAACGCTGGCACAAAAATCACTTCCTTTTTGCTTGCAAAATTGTTCTTTCCTGCCTAATACAGATGACAGAATATTTACTGCACCCGTTTGTGTGGTAGAGAACCAACAGAAGAACTAATGACCTTCCACATACAGATTCCAGCAAACCTGGTCTATCAGTGTCCATATTTCACAGAACACTAGGGATTGGCAAGGATCTCAAAAGATCATCCAGTTCAATCCCCCAGACAGAGCAGGATCCCCTAGATCAAGTCAGACAGGAACATGGCCAGGCAGGTTTTAATTGTCTCCAGAGAAAGATGTCACAGACCCCCCTGGGCAGCCCAGNTATATATACACACACACACACAAAATTAACAGGTCAAGCAACTTCAGTCATGTAAAACAGACACGTACACACAGATTATTACGGTTTGGAAGGGATCTCCACAGGTCACCAAGTCCAACCCCCCTGCTCAAGCAGGATCATAGAACCCAGGGCAGGTCACACAGGAACCCATCCCAAGGGGTCTTGAAAGCCTCAGGGAAGGAGACTCCACAACCCCCTGGGCAGCCCGTTCCAGTGCTCTGTCATCCTTACAGTAAAGAAATTTTTTCTCATATTGAGATAACACTTCCTGCATTCCAACTGCCACCCATTGCCCCTTGTCCTACCACAGGACATGAGGGAAAAGAGATTGGCTCTNCAGCTCCCTCAGCCCTTTCCTCATCAGGGAGATGCTACACTTTGTGTGGGTTAAACCACTCTTACAGCATTTACTCCTGTTTTCCTCATGAAATACAACAACTTGGCTTTTCCCCCTGAGGTACCNCTGTCATCCTTACAGTAAAGAAATTTTTTCTCATATTGAGATAACACTTCCTGCATTCCAACTGCCACCCATTGCCCCTTGTCCTACCACAGGACATGAGGGAAAAGAGATTGGCTCTTCTTGACACCCAGTCCTCACAGATTTATAGACAGTGATTAAGACCTCTCATAACCTCCTCCTCTTCAAGCTGAAGAGCCTCAGATCTTTCGATCTCCCCTCGTAAGACAAGTGCTCAATGATTTTTACAGACACTGTCAAGATAAAGTATAAATCTGGTAACAAACATGATACCCTCATTATAATTTTAATTATGATAATTCATTATGTTATTAAATTAATGAACAAATTAATTATGATCACTCCTCTGACTCCCTGCAGAGACTGGTTATCCTTTCCTGATAGATGGTCTATGAGACACAGCAACTAAGCAGGCTGGGCTTCCAAAAAACCCACGAAGGATCCCAACACTAGGAAGATTAAAAACAAACACAACCCATCCCTCCAAACCAACATAAAACCCCATCACTTCCCTATTCAGATCAACTGACAACAGAAGTTTCATTCAAACTAAAAATCACCAAGTAAAACGGGAAGAGCAGAGCAGGTACCAAGGAGTGCCATAAATTGGTTAAATCTCATTTTTGAACACCTTTTAAACCATGCTATTAGACAGGCTGTGTCATGCAAGTAAATAAATGCTATTTATAACTATCTCCAAGCCACGGCAACCCAGTCCCAGAGCCATTTCCCAGACCACAGTATTGTTATGCCAAACAGACTTCTCTTTCATTTCTTGTCAGTGGTAATTACAGCTCTGTAATTGAAATACAGTAAATGATCATGCAGCAGCTCAGGAATATGGTTCACTGAGGTTAAGCTGTCACTGCAATTACTGTATAATCCAACATGATCATTCAAATGTTCTGCTTTTCTCCCAAAGGAAAAGAAATAAATCAATGCATTCAGTTCAAGCAGCTCAGATGAGTCAAATATCTCCACTGTGATGTACAGAGAGGAACAGCATGTTTAGGAAAAGTCAAATCACCTCAAGTAGAAATCCTAGGCTGCACAAACAAATCAGCAAATAAAGCTTCTGAAAGCACTGAGGAAAATGGCCCATTTACAAACAATTCTTTAAAAGGGATCATCTTTAGACATCTGAATGATGATAACCACCGTCTTCCATACATGCTTCTGGTTGGCTCCTTAAGCTTACAAAGCTTTGGAAACTTTGGAGTTTCCACATCAATCTTAATTCAGTAGCACATTATGTTTCCAGCTATCACCAGTAGGATAATGGTAACTACTCTCACACCAGGGAGGTGCAGGTAAAGGAAATGAATTAGGTACAATTTTTCCCTGAGAGAACAACTGTAATTATTTCTCTCACCTCTGTTGCTTTCTCCAAGCTCTGCTGTAGATGAAGCAATTCTTTATCATGTTGCTCTTTAAGTTTATCCATTTCCATGTCATGGCTAGACACTTCTTCTTTCAGAGCTCCTTTCAAAGCTGTGAGCTCTCTCTCTCTCTTTCTCAAAATTTCTTCTTGTTGATCCTTGGCTATCAACACCTCCTGCAGGTCCTGCTTCATTTGCATCAGCTCCTGAACAACAAAAACAAAACAAGCAGCTCCAGTGGATGGTATCTGTGCTTCAGTGAAGGAGAGCATAAGATTCCCCAAGACCAAATTCATTTTGTACAACCAGCTTATGTTTGGAGGCTTTTCTAGCAAGCCAGAATATTAATAAGTCCTAAGATTATTAGAAGTTAAACAGGTAGCTGATGTTTTATGTAATGGGTCGACAGATCTAATGCTGCAAAAACAGGTTGTGATGGTGCATGTTACATAGCCTGTAAACCCAGCAGGAGTTAAGCTAAGGTCCTAACCTTTAAACACTCAGTTCTACCCTCTGTAACAAAGAGGTAGGCAAGAACAAACAAAACCTTTCCTCCCGTCACACTGACCCCAACTCCCATCTAACTGTTAGAAGTGGTTGTGATGACTATCTGGTAGCAGTGGACAACTCAGCTATTCCTCAACCATTACAGCATTTGTTCTCCCATTCTGTAAAGCAAAGGTCCTCATACTCTGCACTCCTTTTAGTGCCAGTGTGGTAGTTACAACACACTTAATGATGACCTATTTTTGGATCAATAAAAAGAGAAAAGCTAAAGCACTAATTTCTGCTAGTAGTATTTTAAATCCCATTCCTTATGCCATTCTTCTGACTTTTTCATCCTTTTTGAGATACCTTACAACTAACCTCAATCAGAACCTCCTTCTCCCCTTCATCAATGTGTTTTGCGTTATCGAGCTCATCGTGCATCTCAGAGAGCTGGTCCTGAAGGTCTCTGATCTCAGTCTGGTGTTGCTCCTGCTCCATCTTCACTTGAAAAAGCCTCATCAGGAAAAATCAGACATGTTTTTAAATCTGTAGAAACACTAATTTATACTTTCAAGTCCTAAAATGATAGAAGTTCTTATTCCAACGTTCCTCACACAGGAATGGGACGTAAGGAGGCAGAGAAATAAAAAGTCACAGGTAAAAATGACAACATTTGAAGTAGATAGTTATGTGTAAAGCTGTATTTAATGTTAAACCTGGTACTATAGGATTGACTACAGCATTCAAGTGTTTCCAGATTTTAAAGGCTGCGTATTATGAACAAAGCTGGTAACAGGCCTGGAGGACAGGTCTGACAAGGACCAGTTGAGGGAGCTGAGGTTGTTTAGTCTGGAGAAAAGGAGGCTGAGGGGAGACCTTACTGCTCTTCACAGCTATCTGAAAGGAGAATGCAGACAGGTGGAGGTCTGTCTCTCCTCTCAAGTCACCAGCAATGGAACAAGTGGAAACAGCCTCCAGTGGTGCCAGGGGAGGGTTAGGTTGGACATCAGAAAAAATTTCTTCCCTGACAGAGTCAGGGTCAGAGGTTGGAACAGGCTGCCCAGGGAGCAGGGGGAATCGCTCCCCCTGGAGGGGTTCAACCAGTAGATATGGCCCTGGGGGACAGGGTTTAGTCAGCAAGGTGGGGTTGGGCTGATGGTTGGACTGGATGGTGTTGTCTCTTCCACCCTTAATGATGCTATGATTCCATTCTAAGTTCCTATGAACATTAAAAGCAATTTGCACTAAAAGAGAAAAAAAAACAAATCCAGCAATTCCCTTCTAAAATCATGTCTCTCTTAACTGGCACAAAATTCCTGAAGAAGCAAACTTCACTCTATCTGATACCATCAACATATTTGGAATATTTCAGTATTTTAACCCAAGAGTCAATCTAAGAGTCAATCTAAGAGCGTTAAGAAAAGGTACGGATCCCAGCAAAGAGATTCCCTAGAATTAACTCACTCCTCTAGGTTTTGCCTGAGTTCCTTCTCGTTTTCCTCCAGCTGCTGTTTTAAGGCTTCCTTTTCACGTGTACTCTCCTCCAGCTGCAACTGAAGATCTTTCAGGCTTGCACGTGTAGCATCTCTCTCTTCTTTGGAATTTTGCTGATTCTGGATTTTGTAGAGCAAAAGTTAAGCACAATGATAGGCTAAGCCCAAGTAAATTAAAGGCTTTTTTAAAATTATACAAAAGAAACCCTCTTGAGACTTTGATATTTTCCACTTGCAGAAGTGCTTATTACTTTATGAGTATTAAAAGCTTGGCATGTCATTAGAAGACACAAGGCACCTGCTTTTCCAATTTTTATTAGAAACACGAGAATTGAAGTCTCCCCAGCAGTCAAGTTTCAAGTCCATCAATTCTTATCACAGACTTGAAAGCACACAGAGAAGCCAAGCCGTTCTCAGGTGTTCAGAGCACGTCTGTACTTAACTCTTCTGAATTCATCACTGCAAAAAATATGCTGTCATTAATAAACAGGAGCTGCATGACGAATACAGTTTGTTTCTCACTCCACGACTGTCTCACTGCAGTCAACAGGTGAACGTTTACCTCTGCAGATACCAGAGAAACTTTACACATGCCTTTTACTCACTGCTTCAAACTCCTTCTTGAACACTAAGACAGCCATTTCTTAAAGCACAGATGTATTGGGACTGAAATGGATATGAAGCCAAAAAGACTGTAGTGGGTGATCACCTGTCACTCCCTTAGAAAATTGTATGGGAAGGATCCAGGCCTTTCATAACAACAAAGGGACTACCTGAATTTCTAGATCCAGTTTTTTCTCCAATTCTTCCACTTTCCTTTCAAGTTCTGCTTTCTGTTCCATCAATGCCTTTACTTCAGCTGAAGAATCTAAAACCTACAATTAAAGAGAGAGAGATGGTTATTCCCACAAAGCCAGAGTGTTCTTTGACAATTGTTTCTTTTAAATCTAAAGCTACAAGCAAGGCTAATAAAGTGTAGCATCAGCTGCCTAAGCTCACAAAGGTCTGGGTTAAGCCAAGCCAACACTTTCAAAGGAAGCACAATTTGATTTTCATAAACCTTTCTGGTAATTGCCAATACTGCAAAAAATATATAAACCTAGGGGAAAGTTCAGATTAGGAAACAAATGAATTGAATCACGTGAAGTCAGTGAAAGGATTTGAACTTTTAAAGCCCAGTTTTAACACTGCATCCCAATGAAACAAGCCAAAACTTCCTAAAATAAGCCAAAACTTCCTAAAATAAACTGTTTACCTGTGTCTTTCCAGCAGCTCTTGACTTTAAAGTCTGAATCTTCTCAAAAACCAAGTTGACTTTCCTCTTTGTGGCATCATCGTTATCAGCACTTCTAAAACAGAGACAGCACCAGTAAGCAACAATAAGATCAAAGGTACCACTTCGTTAACACTAAAACAAACTTCTGATACTTTGGATCACTCTGAAATCACCACCATCACCAAATAATAAATAAATCATCTCACAAAGCACTCAGTCTCAATTACGATTTCACTGAACCCTTTAAAGAGATGCTGTTAAAAATTTACATTTCAACTATTTTCTAAACCATCTCCTCCCCAACCCCAACAATAAAAAAAGAAATCATTGAACTGTTTAATTGCAACCCTCTTCTAAAAGGCTGCAGTTGTGCAAAGGCACTACAAAAACACACTGAAATTAGCAGTAATTAGGACTGGGTTTTCCAAGTTCTGATGACTGCATCACAAAAATAACACTTTAACAGCTTCCAGAACCTGCTGCTCAGGATTGCAAAGAAATGTAATGCATCGTGTCCATTTTAATTCATTTCTCCTTCTTTCATCTTTCAGTAAGTTAAAATACCAGGTATTTTAAACAAAAACCACCAAGTAGAATACCAGGAACAAACACCACACGGAAGAATTACAGATGGACAAAGGATTAGCAGCAGCAGAAGAGCTTCGGTCACATCTCACAAGGTAACACTTTTTTGTTGTGTTTGAAAAAACCACAAGCTTGAAATGCCATGTTCAAGCCATGTACAATACCTTACATAAGCCACATTGCCTGGGTATTCTGAGATTTTAAACCACCTTCTCAAAGGACACAGCTGAGATACAGGATTATGGAACATTTCATTTGATTGTAGCTTGATCATACGGTTTCACATCTTAAATGTAGTAAAAAATAAACTTTGAGAAAATGCAGTCTCCTCCCCAGACATTAACTATTCTCACTAACCCTTCCTTAAGGTAATTGTAAAGGATCTGCTTAGCAGTCTCTTCATTTGTTTGCTGCGCAAGATCTTGCTGGCCTTTCAAAAGATCAGGAGTTACCTAAAAGGACAAAAAAAACCCATCAAAAATTAAAATACTGTGAGGGTTGTAAATCCAAACTACACAATTGAAGTTTTCCATTCTGTTCTATTGTGAAAACTTTTACAGACGCCAGACCTAAAGTTCACAAAGAACTTACTGCAAGGAGAAAGCGTGCTCTGCACCAAAACAAAGACAACACTGTTTTGCATGGGATTACATACACGTCAGCACTCCATGTGCTACTGTTTAATCCTGTATTTACACTGTTCCAGACCAATTCTGCTCTCCCATGTAGCAACATGAAGAGTAAATTCAAAATTACCTGTATGTTTGGGACTGAAGAAAAAGTCTTCACAGAAATCACCTTGGCTCCTGATTCAGGTGGGACTGTGATTCGGTTTGGCAACAACAATGTAGAAGTTACCATACGAACTTCCTCTCTCTTATTCTGTCCTGGGAGCGTGGATGCCCTAAACACAGAGCTTTTGGGATTGGCTCCATTCTGTTTATGGTACTGCAAAGAACTGAAACTGCTGCTCTGAAAGTCTTTGTCCGGTGCTTGCAGTTTTCCAACACTTTGAGCAGAAATCTTCATCTCTTTGGAGGGTGACTTTTGATCTCTAGACAACTGCTTGTGAAGGCAAACTTTAGATGGTCTGGGCAAGCGCTCAGTAGACTTACCAAGGCTTTTACTGAAGTCTCCTAGATAACCTGAATTTACATCAAGCCCTAATGACAAGGCGCTATCAACGCTTCTGGATCTTTTACGATCATCTGGATTAATTCTGTTTCTTTTTCCTGATCTTCCTCTTCTGTGAGGATCAACTTTCTTATCAAACTTTTCAATTAGCTGATCCACTCCTGGAAGGGAACCAGTGTCAATATCCCGGCCAGTTCCAGGCAAGAACGGGATGTATCTTCTGTTTTCGTGACGGTTAACATTGTCCGCGTAGATGGCGTACTCCTGGTCATCAAGTAAAAACCGGTACAAGGAATTTGCAGAGGTGGGAGTGGCGGACGAGGATGATGATCTCCGTGAGTCATCCAACACCAGCCCAGCTGAATCCTGTCTGCGGAAGGGAAGAACATCTGGTCTAGGTTTTTGTGTCTCTGGATAAGCAGTGGGACTAACGCACGGGGATCCTCCTGCGGATGAAAACAATTCTGAAACACACACTTTGCTGGGGCTGACGGTGCTACTGGGACAGTCCAACACCTGCTTATTTTGCTCTTGTACTTCTACTGACCTGTCCAAAGGTATCTTTTTTGAATTTGCTTTGGCTGGCTCCGCAGGATATGTATTTGTTTTCTGTACAGACACCACTTTAGATGAGGAAATCCAAGGCTTTGCTTCATCTTTTGCATCTGCAAAGGATTTAGCTGCACTGCACACAAAAGACTGGCAATTATCCAAGTTCAAGTTAGTCTTGTCAGGGTCATAAGGCTGTAAAAGTTCAGGATGTCTTTGAAAGTTTAACAAACTGGGGGATTTCATGGCCCCATCTTTTAAATCCAATGTGCCATTTTCCTTCTCATCCAGACTGGTTATCTTTAGGCTTTTAAGCACACAGGGCTGCATGTGCTGTGCTCCAGGAAACTGTGCGCATTCACTGTTTTTCTTCTCCAACTTGAGAGCAGCATTGGACTCAGGGGCTGGCTTGTTCACAGTCTGAGAAATGATCTGCTGTTCTTTTCCAGGAGGAGGATTTTCTGACAAACATCCTTCTGTATTGTTTAGCACTATGTAAGGATGTCCATCAATCCCCTGGACTCTGATACTGACACCATAAGATCCCGTCCTAGAATTCTGTGCGTTTCTATTTTTTTGAGTCTCTTCACTCGCAAGCTCAAGGGTGACTTCATAGTCTTGCTGCACGTGCTTAAAAGCAGTGAAATATGGGTCCATGACCATTGAGGGATTACAGCTGAAGAGAAGAAAAACCATAAGCATGTCATTGCTTTAAAAACTTCAGATTATTTCATTAATTACCTTGTCCACCATCCAGTGTGACTACGAAGACAAGAAGCAACACACAGAGAAATAAATAGATCAGCTATACAAAGCCCAAAGAAAATTCACAGATACAAATCCCTAATATCTGATCAATTCTGGACCAATTTAATGTTATTTTATGTCTGTAAATGTTAAGAAACGACAGTCAGGATTACCTGCACGGACTTGGTTGCTTTGTGATCAAATTACTTAAAATGTAAGTGATTCTAGTACAATTTTGTGAGAAAAACGACACCTTTTTCTTCCATTATCATCCATAGGAATAAAGTTTTCTATAGACAGATGTAACACTCCTAGGATGACAGGCTTGCTCCAGAAAACTCCAGCTGCTATTTTAAAAGAGATACTTTGCTGAGCAGCAGCAATGGAAAAACACCGCTACTTTAACAGCAACAGAAAATGCTCACTCCAGCCCGTATGCGCCAAAATAGTCTCAGGTTTAGAAAACAATAAAATAAATCCTAGCTGTGCTTTTTTAAGATGAAATGCCATTCTTTCTGGGGTTTGTGGGTTATTTTACTGTTGCAATTATGAGCTACATGTGTGGTGGCAGAGGCAGCACAGTGCCCACAGAAGGCTGAAGCGCACAGCTGCTGGACTGCTGCAAAACCAGGTGGAACAAACTTTTGAACTGAGCTGGAAAGCCAAGTAATCCCTGAAGCTTGAGAAGGCCAAAGCTAAATGCCATCACTGAATGTTGATGAATAATCAAACAATATCCTGATGGCTTTCCTCACACACAGCCTTTCTGATGAAAACCTGAACTATTAACAGTATCAGAAGATACTGTTAATAGTTTCATGACAATTGCAGGTGAATTTCCAAACTCACAATGTCCAGTTGGCATCTCAGCCTTTGGCAGGTTTACAATAGATTAAGAGGACTGAAACCGTTCCTTCCCCTCTGTCTGCCCCAATCCTCGGGACAGACGTCACCACACCCAAAACAAGAACACTCCAGAATTCTGATGGGTGAATGTACCACCTCACCAGGACAATTTCCTGGCTGGCATACTTGGGTAAAGGCAACCAACCCTTGTGTGCCAGACCCCATCAACATCTCTTAGAGCTAGGGGTACCAACAGCATCAACTGGCCAGCCTTAATCTTCTCTAAATCTGCCAAAGCCCTTCAAACGTTATGGCAGCACAGAGTGTTTACTCCCAAATTCACAAAAACAGATTACAGATTTTAATAGTGGTTAAGAAGTGATTTTCCCTGTTTGAGAGGCCGCTTATTGTTTCCCTGTAGTTACTGATAACAATAAAAAAGGCAACACTATTTTCTTTTAAGCAGAGGGTATTTTAAGTAGAGGGTGATACACATTCTACTTCTAGGTTTTCTGCCACACTAATATTTTAAATAATAGAGTCTTGCATTATTATTTACTAGTCTCAAGAGGATTTACAAATAGGGTCTTGAGAAAACAGAAACAACAATCATGAACAGAATATCCATGATTGGAAAGGCCCTCCCAGATCACCAAGTCCAATCATAAACAAGGCTGCATAAAATCTGAATTAGGCAAAAGATTGCCATTGTATTACAGAATCACAAAATCACTGAGGCTGGAAAAGCCCTCTGTGCTCATCCAGCCCAGGATCACCACCAAACATCACCACAGTGGCCAGACCAGGGCACTAAGGGGCACGGCCACTCTGTCCTTCAACACCTCCAGGGATGGAGACTATACCACTGCCCTAGGCTGTCCATTCCACTCTCTGATCACCCCTTCCATGAAGAAGGGCTTCCTAACATCTGACCTAACCCTCCCCTGGTACAGCTTCAGGCCCTGCCCTCTCATCCTGGTGCTGGCTGCCTGGGAGAAGAGCCTGACCCCTACATGCCTACAACCTCCCTTCAGGGAGTTGGAAAGAGGGAGAAGGTCCCCCCGAGTCTCCTCTTCCAGCTCCCTCAGTCTCTCCTCATCAGACTTTCCCTCCAGTCCCTTCCCCAGCCTCATTGCTCCTCTGGAGCTGCTCCAGCCCCTCAATCTCTTTCTTGAAGTGAGGGGTCAAGAACTGCCCCCAGCACTCAAGGGATAGCCTCCCCAGTGCCCAGTACAGGAGAAGAATGGCATTCCTAGTCCTGCTGGCCACACTATTGCTGATACAAACCAGGATGCCATTGGCCTTCTGGGCACACTGCTGGCTCTTGTTCAGCCGGCTGTCAACCAGTATTGCCAGGTCCCTCTCTGCCAGGTTGCTCTCCAGCCGCTCATCCCCTCGTCTGTAGTGCTGCACGGGGCTAGTTTGTAACCCAGCAGAGGGTAACCCACCCAAGCCATGAGCTGCTAGTTTTTCCAGAAGGATGCTGTGAAGACCATGTCTCATCTCCTATTTTTGAGGCAAATTCTCACAAGAGTGTGTAAGGGTTGTTTCAGATGTCAGAAATAACTATGTTAATACATAATTTTCTTTTGAAAAGATTCCATTTGTTAAACCCACAGGTACTACAGTCAGGGACATACAACCATCCAGATCTGTCAGAGACTAAAAACTGCTGCAGTTTAGAACACACTAGTGTATTGACACCTCCTGACCCGTGACTTCATCTGCTGCTCACATCCAGCCAGATTTTACTGAGCAGCAATAAAGAGAACCAGTCTGATTTTCTACAGTTACTCTATAAAAATTTAAACAGCTGGATTTACTAGTAACAAGATCAGCAAATCCAGTCACCAAGTTCAAGCGAACACAAGAGTTAGGACGCAGGAAAAGCAGGATCACAGATTCTGGCAACAACATGGTCTTGGGTTGCTCAAGGCAACCACAAAATCCCATGCTGGAGTTGTGTTTTGATTCCATCTTCAAGGACAAAAACCTTGAAAAGCTTCTGTAAACCCAGTAAAATTGGACTTGAAGCTGTTCAGGCACTTCAGTTTGGGGATTTCTTTTTAAAAATAAACCTTCATAAAGGTGTTTAAAGACTCAACCCAAACACTGATCTCCAGTGGGTATGAAAATCCTATATTTTACCACTACCCACAAGAGGTTTAACTTTTCTGAACAGTTTGCTTTTGCCAAAAACAGCAAGTATGAAATTTGCTTATGAGGAGCTGCCAGCAGAGGTTTTTCTGTTTGGAAGTCCAATGCTCTGCACTGCTTCTGGAGCAGTTTGTTCTTCAGTGGCAATAACCAAACCTGATCAAGAACCCCAGGAGAGGAATGCTCGAGGCTTACCAGCTCAAATCCACTTATTTCAATGTGCCTCCAAACCAAACTCCTCACTTCTCCACAGTCCTCCTTGGCTCCTTGATGACAGAATAAGAGAAACTCCCTAGTATGCAGCACCATGACCCCAAGACCCCTTGGAGTGAAACACCTGGAAGATTTTTTCATTAAGGGAAGATCAGGCCATACCACACTCTCTTCTCGTGAGAGAACTTGTAACATTCTGAACATTTCAGGCTATTAAAAGCTAAACTATCAAATGGCAGTTGTTTACATCGAATTTATATCAAAGTTTTTTTACCACAAGAAGTCACCACCTGTATTATTTCACCAGTGCCTTTTAGTATTTTTAAGAGAAGAGGGATGGAACCGTTTACAGATGTTGACTACAGATTTTTCATGCCTGCACACCAGAATACCAGGAAGGAACTATAAAATCTGTCCTCCAGACTGACATCACATCAAGCTGGCTCTCCAAGCTAAATAAGGGGTTCTCTGCACACTACCACACAGAAACAAAGTAGGTGTTAGGTCAGCAATAAATGACAGTGCTATGGAAAAAGGACAGGAAATAACTTCAGGAGGGAAGAGGAAGGAAAACTTACAGTGAGGGTAAAGAAAAGGAAGCAGACAGGATAATTCAAGGAAAAGCTGAAGCTGTAGCATTTTTGCCCTTGGTGGAACACTGTCCCACAAACACGCCTTTGCAAGCACGAGGGGAAACCTCATTGACTAACACTTGTAATCTGAGGCTTCTGCAAAAGGCTGATGGCTTCAGTTGCTAATTAAGGCTTAGTTCTTGTCTGTATAAAGTAAATATTTTTAAATAATATTTAATTGTACTGCCTGTAAACTGCCCCTGCCTGGGAAAAATCCACAACAGCAATGCAGGGGATTTTCTGTTATGTGTTGTAATGCAGGCTCTCTGCAGGCAATGACAGGGTGGGGGTAGGGGTGAAATTACCCTGAGAGAGATTAACTATATTGTTGGTCAGCTTTTCTGATGTCAGCATCAAAGACCCACCTATAATTTCTATAAATGAAGAATGGGAAAACAGAGCTGAGTTGTAAAATACTCATTCCCTTTAAAAGCAGCCTTAAAGCTCCATATCCTGCCTCTTCTTCCTACTCACTGGAATGAAAGAGACTGTGAAAACTCTATGCTGGGGGAAAAAAAACCAAACCCAAACACCACATGAGTTGCTGGAAACCAAAGCTATATGATGTGTTATTCCAAGCTCCACATGCCACTGTTACATGATAAAAACTTCTGCTTGCTGTCACACAGGCATGAGACCAAATTAAACTACCTCTTCAGACTCCAATTACAAGACAGAATTAACTGGACATATTTCACACACAGCTAGCAATGTCCGTTCTTACAAACCTGCCATATACACCTGATGTGCACAAGCCGTTTCCCAGCTTGGTACCAGACTCCACCCACCACCTCAGCTAAGGTCTCTCCTCACAACGACCAAGTATTTTACCAACTTCTGGAATATAGCAGAGGAAAGTGGAAGAGGCTTGGATTTGCTGCCTTACAGATGAGGACTGCAATTCTGCCCAAGCATTAAACAACCTTACTCAGATGCTCAGCCAATAAACCAGAATATTAATAGCCACCCTTGAAAGGACAGGAAGAGAACTGTACTTAATAAAGCTTGTCAGAAGAAAGAACTATTAACAACACTTAGAGAAGAGACACTGCTTGCTTGCAGCTTGGTTATACTCCCTCTGGCTGGAAAACGCACGTGAGGAAGTCCCAGTGTCTCAGCTGTAAAGTATCTTGGTAGTCACACGAAGGTATGCGACAGATCAGCTGAAAGCTTGTGTGCTGTGACAGCAGGTTTTGTGGGGTTGTTTAGGATTTGCGCCCCACCATCCCAAAAGGAAAATCTGCTTCAACAGCTGTACGTCAACAAGGCTTTCTGGCAGATCCTCAGGTCTAGCAGACTGGCAAAGTTTGATTGATGATAAAGATATGATTTATACCCCATTTCCTTACCCTGTTGTGTATGAAGCCACATAATCATCATTTTACAGAACTTATCTACAGAGGAAAAGGTAGCATGACCTACTTTATGAGTAGAAATTACAGCTTTGATCTTTGTTAATAATATGAAGACCTCCAAATTTATAATGCAATATTCTAGACTATCATCATCACAATAATTTGTTATTAATAAGCTTTTAAAAATTAATAATTAGTTTCCAGATTCTCACAAATCATAAACAAAAGGGAATCGGAGCCACACAAAGCACAATAAAACAGAATTCAGCCAGTATCTGAAATACAGGTCCAAGTAACTAATTACTGTCTCCAAGCTAATCTCCAAGCTACAATTCCACTCCGTTTTCCCTTGTTTTTGTGACAAACTTTCAAAGAAGACATTTTAAAAAAAAAGGTAGTAAGGTTAGCAAGAAGAAATGTTATGTTATACACAGCCTCTCTTCTAGCTTAACATACTCTAAATGCTGGTGTCTGCCAAGCGTTGACAAACCCAGTAGCTGAGTGACCCAAGGATCCTCGGAGACTGTAACAGCAGCCGGTGGTTTCAAACACAATAGCTGGTTTCTATCCAAACACCTGATATGATTCACTCTGCAGGAGACTCAGTGTTGTTCCACTACATTTTCCTCCAATTGTCAGCCTCGGAAACTTTGTCTTTTCTTACAAAGGAAAATATCTTAATACACGATATTGTTGCTGTTTAAACAGAAGACAGTCTCCTGATCATAAATTTTTTTAAAGGCAAAAACCACCCCAAGTTTGTTAAAATAAAGTCTTTTAGAAAGCCTTTCCCCAAAGAAATGGAAACACAATGAGGGCAGGGCTTTGTCAAAGTTTTGGCAGTGCTTCACAAACACGCAATTATTTATACTTTTCCCTAAAAATCAATAAATAAGAAGGTTTCCCTACTTTTTAGCTGGACATTATCACTGGACCTTCTTTCCATCATTCCCCCCCCCCCAAAAAATACAGTCTGGTCTACAAGAAGACAGCAGATGCAACCTACACCACTTGGATGATACATCCAGGATTATCTAAATGCTGCTTATACCCAAATAAAATTGAGGATGAGTTCTAGGAGTACAACTGCATACAAACACCATGGGCTCACCTATATGAAGACACACAGCAAAGGGTTAATCTCCATAAAGAGGGAAGTTCTCAAGTACAAAACTCCATGTAAGATTGACTTCAGAAGTCATGTTTACCCAGCCAGCATAATGCTGCTTCATGTGTATTCAAGCTGCTTATGGCTCCCATTTTGCTATTGTTAAATTTTGTCTTAATTACATCGTATTCTTCAAGTGCTTCTTCACACACACTTGGTTCCTTTCAACTAACTCACCCATGCATTTTAACATGGCCAGCCCAAGTCACCAACAGAGAAGAGAGAAGCCAGGTAAGGACTCCATAGTGGGTCACCAGATGCTTCACTCTGCAGCCCAAGCTGCCTCTCTTCTCACCTTCACACTGTTGTAATTATTTGGGAGAATTGAGAGGTAGGGCTGCTTCTACACCAAGCTCAAGATGTTTGCACTATTATAATGCAACGCTACCTGCCAATTACTCTTGTAAAGGCTGCGACTGCTCAACTGCTCCCTGTGCATGTGCCTGTACGAAAACAAACCCCAGCCCATCACCAGCTAAAGCAAGGCCTAACAAAACATCCTGTGCTTGATTCACACCAGTGAAACCATCCTCCCAGCTCTACAACTGCTCAACTTCTACTCACCACTTTCACATGATGTTGTGTTGAAATAGATCACAAATCATCACCTGCTTCCGAGTGGGTTTACGTACATACAATTCATATTCCATGCTAATAAACTTCAACAGCTGTTAGAGTAAGTGCTGAGAACTGAAGTTGACAAAGGGATGATTCCTTTTTGCCTGTAAGAAACAGTAAATACCCAGACTCTCATGAAGGAGCGTGGAGAAAAATTCTCAGGCTTTTTTCCCCCAGAACTAAGTAATCCTGAGAGATGTTTCTGCTTCAGGGGGAAAGCTGTTGAAGCAGCATCACAGCATAAATGTGAGGCAGCTTGCAGAGACCTCCAGAGAGAGAGAGAGAGAGAGAGAGTCTGTGCCATCTCTCTGTGAGACTCTCCTTCTCTCTCTCTGTGGACAAGCTGCTGCAGACAGAATGGACCAAACCTGGATAATGACCTGAACTGTCAGTTTAATGGACATTTTCTGTGGTGCGTTTGGGTGGGTATTTCTGATGTCATGGACTTTCTCACTAACTTTGGGGTTTCTGTCAGGGTACTTTTGGTCAGAGGTGTTCTCCTTTATTTCAATGGTTACGGGTTACACAACTTTATCCTTAAACTATGTAAAGACAGAGAATAAACTGTCTTCCTGCTGACAGCCATGTTCCTTGGGCTGTGTTACAGATTTATGAAAACATAGAAATACCTTTCAATAGGATTTAGAACAGGGCTGAGACATGCCTGATAGCTATGAATTACTTAGAGGGCTTCAGCAATTGTCTATGATGTGTGTACACACACCAAGAAGTACACAGGCACACATGAATGTGCTGCATGGGCAGCCTGGACAATAAAGTCTCCTTTTCATCATGTGTTTATATAGTTTGAAAATCAACATTTTAGCTACATTTAGCTGCAATGGTTTGTGCAATGTACAGGTAATTAAAGAATTAGGAACTTCTTCTGCAAAGACCTGGAGTTAAATTCTTGCCATGCTGGGAGTCACGTAGCTAAGGGAATGGTTCTGAATCTTAGCACATCCTGGAACCCTAGCAGAAAGGGACTGTGTGAAAATCACTGAGGCATCTTCCAGTCTTACTCATCTCCCTGATGATTTTTTTGAAGTTGAAAGGTTTTCTGAGATGTTTCTCAAATCCCTTTGAATTCTCACCAACTTTACCAAGGCCACGGAGAATGCAAAAAGGTTATTATAGAATATTAAATTTTAAATATTATTGTCATGCTTGGAAATATGAAAGCTGGACCAATTTAATTTAAACCAGGGTTTATTCAGCTAAAAACATACAGGCACTCATGGAAAGACTCTACAACTAAAGATGTTTGTCTATGCACTTTGTCATCCACTTTGCTTCACACAAAACAGGTTTTAAGCCTGACACTCAGGCAAACTTCTTCATGGAGGCCACCAGCTCTGGTGGCAGAGATGGTCCAATGTCACAGCAAACACAGTGAGCTCTAATCCCAAGTGGTGGTGACTTCATGACTACAACTCCACTGATTCTTTAGCACATGCATTTCTGACGCCTTAACTCCTCGGGTTTAAACATTAAATCTTCATACTTGGCGATACTGAAAAAACCCCGTCCTTTAGGGGAGATTATCTCCACTCAGAGGGTCAAGACCAAAGTAGTTCCTGAAAACAGTTAATGTTTCCAGATAGAAGTGCCTGAAGCAAGCAAACACTCCACAAACACGTGAAGTACCTTCCCTCACACAATAACCTGCTAACAACCACGTTCCCAGTGGGAGGTTTCTCCAGTCCTTTGCCAAGGACAGAAAGGACAAAACCAACCTTCTGTGGGTTTTTGCACATCCTACTATCCACAGAGCATTCAAGACGTGTTAAAAACACCCTGTAAACTGCCAAACCTCAGCTAAATGCATGACAATTCCACACCATCCACCTCTGTTTGGTAAGAGCCAGTGACAGAATTCAAGAAATGATGACAACTTTGTCTTATTCAAAAAACAGCTGTTGACCTGTATATTGTAAAGATAAGGTTCTTCACAGAATCGTATTACTGAGCCAATTCTGTAGAAGACAACCTCCTCCTGCCCCTAAAAAGACCCATTAATTAGCATCACTGCCATTCCTCAGAAATGGAAAACCAGTAGGCTGCACAATTTGTAACACCAGCAGAATTATTTGGACTGAAAATACTTTAACAGCCTACTTTGAATCAATAACCTGTCTGCTGCAGTCCAGGCTGAGTAAAGCCCTCACATATATGCACGTCATGTTGCTCCACAACAGATTTAAAAACTCAGCTCTGGGGTCATGCCATTTCACCTACACATTTCAGATGACATTGCAGAGCCCAGACAAACCAGTTTCACCAATACTTCCAGTCAGCTTCCTACTGCCAAGGTAAACCAGAAGAAGGAACTGTCACCAAGTCTTTTCTTCAGCGTTGTCATCCTTTATCAAGGTGAAATTCCTCATGCAGGATACACTGCAGACCAGTCTGTGGTGAATTAAATTCCACATTCCCATATACATCCCATCAGTGGAACACACGAGTATTCTCACAGGGAGAGACGGAATAATTCCTTCCATAACATTAGTGACATCTGCTGAAATAATCCTCTCTAGCGTATGTTTGTACTGAGGAGGGACTTAGGACCAGTTAATGCCGGTTGCAATGCAGAGTGTATATAAATCATTGGTCTCTACAGATACCTAAAATGAGGTTGTAGTGATGCTGGTCTCTTCTCCAAAGTTACTAATGATAGGATGAGAGGAAATGGTCTCAAGTCGTGTCAGGGGAGATTTAGATTGGATCTTAGGAAGAAGTTCTTTCCTGAGAGAGTGGTTGGGCACTGGAACAGGCTGTCTAGGGAGGTGGTGGAGTCATCATCCCTGGAGGTGTTTGAAAACCAAGTACCTAGAGCACTTGAGGCCGTGGTCTAGGGTTAGGGAGATGTTAGGATGAGGGCTGGATTTGATGATGCTGGAGGTCCTTTCCAGCCAGGATGATTCTGTAATTCTATGATTCTAAGAGGGAATTATTTTCCAATTCATTTAATATTTCCAAATATTAATGTATGTTTCAAGAATAGCTATAAATTGTGAGTACCTACGTTTATATTAGCAGTCCCTGAACAAGATACTTCATCAGAAGCACTGAATTTTTTTCTTGTTTAGGTCACATTGTATTTGTTTCAATATCTCTGAAAAAATCTATCAATAACTATTACTTTCTCTTACATGAAAGGCTATTTTATTAACTTAAAATACTAAATTGGAATATTGCTTTCTAATTACAGCTTTACATTGAAAAAGTACAGTTACATCTCAAAAACAACAAAAAGCAGCATAATTGATTTTCCTAATAAACCTCTTGACCTCCTTTGTACACCATGTTCCTTATTCCACTACTATCTGCACATTCCAGCGCCACATTAAAAGCTTTAATTTCAATTTATAATCTTTTCCCAAAAGACTCAAATTCAAATTAAGCACTGTGATTGAAAAAAAAAAACAACCCAACAAAAAGCTTTATAACAAGTTGCTGTGCTTTTGTATTAACCAGGAGTAACCACATCAGGATTAAAATGCATCGGGCTGTGAGCACAAGCAAATTTATTCTGCGTTACACAGGAGGAAAAAAAAAGACCTTTCAACAATAGTGTTTCTAGAAAATGTAATTAATTCCTAGTCAAACAAGTTCATAGAATCACCGAGGTTAGAAGAGACTTTCAAGTCCAGCTACAAACCAGGCTGTTCCATCTCCCCACTAAACCCTGTCCCTGAGCTCCAGATCTCCAGGACTGTGAAACACAGCCAGGGATGGCGGTTCAACACTCTCCCTGGGCAGCCTCTTCCAAGGCCTCAGGACCCTTTCCAGGAAGTTTTTCCTCAGGGCATACCTAAACTTCCCCGCTGCAGCTTGAGGCCTTTTCCTCTATCACTTGTTACTTGGGAGAAGAGACCAACCCCCACCTCTCTACAACCTCCTTTCAGGTAGTTGCAGACAGTGAGGAGGTCTCCCCTCAGCCACCTTACTTCAGAGTAACTAGCCCCAGCTCTCTCAGGCACTCCTCACAAGGCTTGTTCTCCAAACCCTTCTTACAAAGCACCTTAAAAAGGTAATCACTGGTTTAATTTTGCCATCCTAATTCTATTCTTACAAAACTTTTTAATCCTACAAAACCAAGCTTTATAGAAAGATCTTTAACTATGAGACACACATCTGTTAATTGTTAAAACAAGCACCAGGCACTGAATCGATTAAATCTGTATAACTGCACCGTAAATCATAAAATCCAAAGGGGTTTCTGATCACAGAATCACACGATCTCTTGGGTTGGAAGAGACTTTTAAGATCATCAAGTCCACTCTTCCAGGATTCGTTTTACGGGAGCATGCACAAGTTAAACAGTGTAGATGTTCAGATAAACAGCCTTCAAGATAAATAACTCTCAGATAATAAACTCCAAGGAGAGGTCTCCACTATTTCTACTTTGATAATTATTCAACCCACACTGCAATGATTATTTTTTTTAAAGAAAAGCTAAAAGGAAGAGAAACATTAAAACTGGAGCAGCTGTTTTTCTGTCAGCAGCAGGTACAAACCGAAGTTTGTATCGCAGCTCTCATCTGCCTGTAGCTGTCATCGTACGGGAGGCATGTGAATGCTATCAGGTGCGATGCAGAGGTAACTGGGAAGACGAACAAATGGCAGAGCTGCCCTTGGGAGCTTTCCCCATGAAATCAAGAATTCACAGAGCACGGTCACACCCTGCCCCAGAAATACCCCAAATTGTGGGTAGGCGAAGGGAGGGCGAGGATGGAGGAGCTGGAGCGCCCCGGGCTCAGGAATGCCGGGAATCCTCGCAGGAATGCGAGAGGTACAGCGGCACCGGCAGCCCCACGGGGGGATCCCGACGGGACCCCTCAGAGACCCCCAGCGATCCTTCTGAGCCTCACAGATACCCTCAGAATCTTCTCACAACTCTTCAGTGCTTCCTCACAGCTCCTCCGAGTCCCACCTTCTGTCCTCTCCACACTCCCTCAAATCCCCTCTGAGCCCCCTGAGGAGCCTCCAGCGCTTCCTCAGAGCCGTTCCGACGCACTTCAGTTCCCCTCAGAATCCCCTCAGGGACTTTCCAGCGCTTCCTCAGATTCCCCTCTGAACCCCTTCATGTCCTATCAGCGCTTCCCCAAAACCCCTCAGACGCACTCCGAATCCCCCAAAGAACCCTTCAGCGATTCCTAGGCGCCCCTCAGGTCCCTGTAGCCCAGCTCCCCCATTCCCGGACACACAGACCCCTCCAGAGGGAACTCAGCAACACCCGGCCGTTCCCTTCCGCGGCCGCTCCCCTCAGCGCAGCCCCGGAGCCCCAGGGCCTGTCCCAGCACCGCGCTCCGCATTGTCTCGCCTCCTCCCCGGCAGTGCCCGGAGCCCACGGCCAGGGACGCGTTTAACGAAGCCAGTGACGGCGGCACCGCCGCGGGTCCCCCCGTTGCCCCGCACCGCTCCCCCCCCACCGCCGCAGGCAGCCTCACCCTGTGAGCGGGATCCCAGCAGCCTCCCGCCGCCGCAAGAGCCCAGCGATCTCTGCCCGCCCCTGCAGCAGCTGCCCGGGGTGGGGGGAGCTACAGCCGCTGGGGCCGTGCCCGGGCCGGGCCGGGGCGGAGCCAGCAGCGGGCCGCGCCCCCAGGTGACACCCAGAAACTTCACCCCAAAAGGGAGACACCCCTGGTCCTGCCTTCACTCTGTGAGCCGCAGAAACGTGTATGGCTGCGCCAGCTCGGGGTGTTTCGGCTCCGTGTGGGGTAGCTGAAGACTACAACCAGCACAAGGGCTGTTGGCGATTTGGGCTGTTAATCAAGAGGCTGCCAACGAGATAGCTCAGATGTTCCCCCATGTGTCCCCTGCTGGCCTGTCCCTATTGTCTCCCATTATAAAACTAAAATCACACACACAGGCCAAGCGACCCCTGACCCGGGTGAAGCCTTTCCTGAGCTCAGAGAGTAGAAAATCCCTCCCTGCAAGGGTGCTGAGCCCCTGGAACAGGCTGCCCAGGGAGGTTGTGGCTGCTCCATCCCTGGAAGTGTTCAAGGCCAGGTTGGATGGGTCTCTGGGCAACCTGCTCTGGAGGTGTCACTGCCCATGGCAGGGGGTTGGAAACAAATTATTTCTGGGGTCCTTCCCAACCCGACCAGGTCTGTGATTCTATGGAAGTAGTTCCAGGGTCACTTGAATTCAAATTAAGGAATTATTTAGCCAATTAGCTCTAGGACTGAAGTTGTGATCACCAGTAGAAGCTGGGTAAATAATAAATATATTCATTATGCTAATTTGGACTGTATAAATTAATGAATTGAGGAACTCACGGTGTGGGTGAGCACTGAGCTTCCAGTTGGCACAAACCCTCATTAAAGGAGCCCCTTGGCTCTGGGCCGAAGAACCCAGATTTAGGGTAACAGACTGGTGTGAAGTCCAGGCAGACTGGGCACAGAACCACAGAATATTGCTGGCTGGAAAGGACCTCCCAGATCACTGAGTCCAACCACACACAAAACAACAACAAACCTTAAACATTGATCAGAGACCAGCACCAAACACACTCGACCAAATAGAACACAAAACAAACCCGCTACAGCCTCTGCCACTAGAGCAGGTCCTGAAGCACCATGCCTGCTCATTTCTTAAAACCTCCCTGGGCAGCCTGTGCCAGCAAATAATTTCTTCCTAATATCTAATCTAAACCTCCTCTGCTGCAACCCCAGCCCATTCCCTCTGCTCCTGTCATTATTCACTTGGGAGAAGAGGCAAACGCCTACCTCTACCCATCTTTTCAGGTAGTTACAGTGAGGTCTCCCCTCAGCCTCTTCTTCTCCAAACCTTGCCCAGTTCCATCAGCCTCTCCACACATGACTTGTTCTCTAAACCCCTCCTGAACTTGGTAGCTCTCCTCTGAACACATCCCAGCACCTCAATGTCCTTCTCATAGTGAGGGGCCCAGAACTCCCCCCAGTACTCGAGGTGAGGCCTCACCAGTGCCCAGTACATGTGGAGAGTGACATCTTTAGTTCTGCTGGCTATGTGTGAGCAGCATGGCCACTCTGATCCAAGGACATAGCCACGAGCACATTAATTGTATGCCTCACCCACCCCAACTGGGAAAACTGAGAAACAAGGAAAGAAAAGGAGCTAAATCATCAAACTTGTCTTTTTAACTCCAAGGGCTACGTGGCAAAGTTTACAGCTGGACTCACAGCCACTTGTCAGTGTTTTAAGATGTGAAGAAATACACTTGTGCAGCCCTGTGCTGTAACATGGGAAGGAACTGAGAACATATTGCTTGGTTAAAGAGACAGGTACCCTTGTAATTTTCAGTTTATTGTTAGAAGTTAATTAAGGGAGGAATTAGTCAATAGGGTTGTTGTACAACAATTCATGGCCATTGCATCAAACCCAATACATTCATCAATTCTGTTAGTCACATGAGGGCTTGCAGTCACTGCATCTTCGGGTTTGTAAAACAAACAGTAGGTCATTTAGCCTCCTAATTCCCAAACAAAATTATTTCAAATGAGAAATGAAATCTTAACCGGGTTCTCGGGTTCAGGCCCAAGTAACTGAGAAAAAATTATCCTTATAAAAAAATTAACTTCTCTCTCTTCTCACCATGCTTCATTAACTGCAATGTCATGAGTTTTGGGGGTTTATTTTTCCTTGTGTACAAACATATAGCAACATACCTGAGCCTATGGAATTCTCAAGCAGTACCTGATCCCAAACTTTTCTTCCAAGTCTATTTCAGCCCCTTGACCGATGGTTTCCTCATGTTGTCCAACACCCCCGCCTGGTGGCTACAGTGAATTTAACCGGTTTAGGCCCTCACCAAACACACAAGTAGCTTAAAATTACACAGGAAAACCATTATCTTCCATAGTCTTACAATTTTTTTAAAATCGCTAGCCACTTTTCTTGATCTGATTAAGTATTACCAGGTTGGATGGGGCTCTGGGCAACCTGGTCTAGTGAGTGGTGTCACTGGCCATGGCAGGGGATTGGAACTACGTGATTTCTGAGGTTCGTTCCAAACATTCTATGCTTCTATGACTACAATTCAATCCGTTTTGTGAGTCTATACTTCATAAGAGCAATAACATAATGTCCCATGTAAGAGATTTTAAGGATCGGCTTGCAAAGATCTCCTTTTGATTTAAAGGTAAAGCACCTCTCCTGTTTCACCAGTACACTCAGAATCACAGAACACCAGGGACTGAAAGATCAGAAGATCATCTACTCCAATCTCCCTGCCACAGCAGGATCACCTAGACCAAGTCCATGTGGATTTTAAACATCTCCAGACAAGGAGACTCCACAAGTCTCCTGGGCAGCCTGTTTCAGGGCTCTGTCACCCTCACTGTGAAGAAGTTCCTTCTGATTTATACGGAACTTCCCATTTTACAGCTCACACCCATAACTCACAGAACCACAGAATGTTAGGGATTGGAAGGGACCATGAAAGATCATCTAGTCCAATCACCCCGCCACAGCAGGACGCCCCAGATCAATTTGCACAGGAACATGTCCAGGCTGGCTCCAGACCTCTCCAGAGAAGGAGACTCCACAAATCCCCTGAGCAGACCCCTCCAGTGCTCCATCACCCTCACTGGGAAGAAGTTATAGAATCATAGAATCAGTCAGGGTTAGAAGGGACCACAGGATCATGCAGTTCCAACTCCCCTGCCATGGGCAGGGACACCCCACCCTAGATCAGGCTGGCCAGAGCTTCATCCAGCCTGGCCTTAAACACCTCCAAGGATGGGGCCTCAACCACCTCCCCGGGCAACCTATTCCAGGCTCTCACCACTCTCACGGTGAAGAATTTACTCCTCACATTCACTCTAAATCTGTCCATCTCCAGCCCTGCTCTATTCCTGCTACTCCTGTCACTACCTGATATCCTAAAAGGTACCTCCCCACTCACCTTGCTTTGTGTAGTGAGTCACTCACCTACTCAAGAAAAAAATCTGCTTCATTTCAAATTAAACCCAGAACATGAAAGACAGGACTTAGGATGTTTTCTTTGATCACACCCGTTTCACAGTATCACAGTAAGGATAAGGTTGGAAAACACCTTAAAGATCATCCAGTCCAAACTAAATCAAAAAAAATCCAGTAATCCTAATATCTAACATCTAGATCATGCGACTCAGCACAGTTTCATTAGGGCTCAGGTAGTTCCAAGCTGAACATGACAAAGCAGAAAGACTAAAACACTCATGGAGGCCACAGCAGGGAAGAGGGAAGGGAAATGACTGAGAGATCTGGAAATTGTTTGCTTTTTCATTGTCAGGGTGCCCATGTTTAAGGACAAGGTCTCATCACACTCTCAGCAGGGCATCTCCATGAGGAGATGCTCTGATGCCCCACAGGGCAGCTCAGATGCTTCCACAGAAGGACGCAAAGCAGCAGCCTGGACACAGACAGGGGTCCTGCTCGC
>VXBP01006390.1:0-118364 GCA_013400115.1 Rhinopomastus cyanomelas | reverse complement strand
ACTTGATATTCATAGATTTCTCTTTTTTCTTTTTTCTTTTTCTTTTTTACCTTTTTCTTTTCCTTTTTTACTCCTACAATGAAAGCAGTGTTTATTGTCCATCTGGAGGACCCTTGCAGATAGGAAAAGAAGCACGGCACAACAGTACCACAACCCAATATTAGCAGTCCAATTGCACCAGTCCAATTAACGTTAAATTGTTGGGCCTTAAATCCAACCCTGGCCCTTCTATGAATTCACCCCTCTTTCAGGTGATGAGTGACAGAGTCAAATAGAGTGAACTATAGTAGCTTGGAGGAAGCAGTCCTCTGCTTATACAAGGAGGTGGTACCATTTCGACTACTGAATAGTGCGTTCATGAGGCTAGTGAGGTAGCTTGTTCAGTAGTGGGGTTTAAGGACAAAATGTCTTGATGTCCCGAAGGCAGAAATGAGTTCAGTGCCTCTAGCATAATGAATTGGAGCTATCAACCAACAACCACCAACTTACTCTGTGCCAGAGCAGTTAATGACTTTTCAGTTTTCTGAAACCATTTTAAATCAACCAAAGGTGACGCCTGTCTAGAAAGCTCCCTGGTTTCTGTGCGTCCTAGTAGTAGGAGAAGTGTAGTTAGTCTGGGTGTTGATGCTGAGTGTGTGTAGGCTGCAGTAGGTGATCAAAAAGCGGCAGTTTTAAAGTGGGGGGTTTAGCATTGTCGCTTTGGGTGGTGTTACTACCAAATCCCGTCCAAGTTTCACCATCTGTTGAAGACTGGATTAAATAGCTGCATAGCAGTCCCCGAGTCCATCAAAACTAAAAAGCCAAAGAGAATTGAATTTCTAGTGTCAGTGATCAGGCTTGAGTGCGTGGTTTGCACAGCAAGTGTAATTGACCCTGCGGATGTCTGTGTGACATAAAATGCCTGTCGGATGCTTAGGTCTGAAATTGTTGGTTCTACAGGCAGTGGGTGTGTTGCTGTACTGGGAAATAAATCACTCATTTTGAACTAAGAAAATCCATTCTCTTTGAAAAGACAGGAGTGAGGGAAGAGGCTGCTGTCAAGATTGCAGAGTGCAAAGCGACAGCTTAGAGTAGAAAACAAACTACAGCTGCATAACCATAGTGAGCAGGGGCACTGGACCCCCTGTGATGGAAGCTTCGTTTTTCAGGTAAGTCTTTCTGTTACAGAATACAAACGGTTTCATCTGAAGCTGTATCCGAACTTTATCAGCCTTTTGTGTCTAAAGACAAAGCAGTGGGAGTGAGAGACGCCCAGATGAAGATGAGTGCTGTGGACACACACTGCACTTCTGCTGCACTTTTGACTTTCATCTCTCCTACTGATCTGCCTGTCCCTCTTCTGTGAGGTGGCTTGGTGACTTCAGCTGAAGGGCAGATGCTGTATTTCAGGTTCCCTTGACAACAGCAATTGCAGTTGGTACCAGATTTAGGTTTCTGCCCATCCCCTTGTGCCTTTCGTCCCCCCATCTGCCCTGCTGATGCATTTTAGGGATTTATTTTTTAAGCTGTTGATATTTTAGTGTGAAAGGACAGATGTTGGTGCACTTCTGAGGTGTTGATTTGGGGAACCTATGGTAGATCAGAGTAAGATTATTTACTAGCAGGCTCACAAATGGCCTGCAGTTGTTTGGAGCTGCTTTGGACCTACTCCAGCAGCACAAATGAGTAGCATCTGAAAAAGTCAGGACTTGTGTTGGAAGGAAGAGTTTCCTTATGAAACCCCACAGAGGCAGAAAGTTGTTATTGGGGGATGGGGGGGCTTATCTGCTGTTGATACTGTATTACAGTTTGCAGTATAATGTTAAGTCAGACAGTGTCCCAATTTTTTACAAAGAACCGTGCAATGGCCAGAGTTGGAAGTGACCTCAAAGGTCATCCCATTCCAACCCCCCTGCACAGGCAGGGACACCTTCAATAGAGCAGGTTACTCAGGGCCCCAACCAACCTGGCCTTCAACACTGCCAGGGATGAGACAGTCACAACTTCCTGGGGCAACCTGTTCCAGCATCTCACCATCCTCACAGCAAAGAATTTCTTCTCATGTCCAACCTCAGTCTCCCCTCATCAAGTCTGGAACCCTTTTTCCCTTGTCCTCTCGCTACCATCCATGTCAAAGGATCTCCCTCAGCTTTCTTGTAGTCCCCTTCAGAGACTGGAAAGCTGCTCAAATGTCACCTGGGACCCTCCTCTTGTCCAGGCTGAACAACTCCAACTAGGTCAGTCTGTCCTCAGAGGGGAGGGGCTCCAGCCTTCTGATCATTTGACTTGCTCTCCTCCAGACAACTTGCAGGAGCTCTGTGTCCTTCTGTTGGGGACTCCAGAACTGGACCCAGGACTCCAGGTGGGGCCTCACCAGTGCAGAGTAGAGGGATAGAACTGCCTCTCTCGACCGACTGTCCCCGCTTCTTTTGATGCAGCCCAGAAGAGGGTTGGCTTTCTGGGCTGCCAGCGCACACTAACGGCTCCTGCTTAACTTCTGCTCCACCACCACTCTTAAGTCCTTCTCCTCAGGGCTGCACTCAGTCATTTCTCCTCCCAGTCTGTACTCGTGCATAGTTCCAGATGTTTTATCTGTAGAAAACCTAAGTAAGAGGTGACCATGCTTCCCAGAGAGCAGAAATGCTTTCATCTTCCCAGCTGAGATTGCGTGCAGATCAAAAGCCTAGCAGACAAAACCTTTCTGTTTTTACAAACACTTGTGCTCTGAGAAGTTGGTTTCTGTGGGAGATGAGTGTGAGGGAAATGTCCCGGTGAAATCTTCAGGGAGGCCTGGAGTACTTAAGAGCTGAAATGTAAA
The DNA here is from genome assembly GCA_013400115.1 of Rhinopomastus cyanomelas. NCBI lineage: Eukaryota > Metazoa > Chordata > Aves > Bucerotiformes > Rhinopomastidae > Rhinopomastus > Rhinopomastus cyanomelas. The sequence continues at coordinate 115,567 of VXBP01006390.1, read as the reverse complement.
ACTAGGAAGGTACCTCAGGCTGTGAAGGGTCACTTCCTCACTGTCACATCTCCTTGCTCTTCTGTTCACTTTCACAGCCTGGCATTGCTTCATCAGTAAAGCTGATGTGTTGTGAAAGAGTGTTTAAACACCTGATAGCTCTGCTGGCTAGGGACCTCCTCATTTCCAGATTACAGGTAGACTGGCAAATCCTTACTATTTGCTCTTAGAAAGATTGAGACTGAAACCATCTCATTCTGATGTCATAGTAATTGCCCCTCTGTGCCCATGGTTGTCCTTAGGAGAGGCAGAACAGCTTTGCCACAGCCATGACAAATTTTAGCAGGCCCCTGCTTCAGCTCTGGGATGTGCTGACAGCAGAGTTTAGTGCATTTTGGTCTGTGTGGCAGCAGCAGCTGCTGCTCCAAAGCCTGAGCTCAGGACAAGTCATCTCCCAAGGATTTGCTCAGTGGGCACCAGACCACTTGAGAGAGCAAATCTGTAAGGGAAAACATAGGGTGTTTGGGTGGCGGGGTCAAAGAAGGGCAATGAGGTTGGGGACAGAGCTGGAAAACAGGCCCTGTGAAGAATGGCTGAGGAAATGGGGTTATTTAGTCTAGAGAAGAGGAGGCTGAGAGGAGACCACCTTGCTCTCTACAGCTGCCCTAAAGGAGGTTGTAGTGAGGCTGGTGCCGGTCTCTTCTCCCAAACAACTAATGATAGGATGAGTGTAAATGGCCTCAAGTTGCATCAGAGGAGGCTCTTTGGAAGAAGTTCTTTGCTGAGAGAGTGGCTGGGCTCTGGAAGAGGCTGCCCAGGGAGGTAGGTGGGGTACGAGTCCCTGGAGGGGTTTAAAAAGCGAGTAGCTAGAGCACTTGAGGCCATGGTCTAGGGGTTATGGAGCTGTTGGGATGAGGACTGGACTTGGTAATCCTAGAGGTCCTTCCCAGCTGTTTAAGGCCAGGCTGGATGAGGCTCTGGCCAGCCTGATCTAGAGTGGGGTGTCCATGCCCATAGTAGGGGAGTTGAAACTGGATGATCCTGTGGTCCCTTCTAACCCTGAATGACTGTGTGACTTGATCTAGGTCATCCTGCTGTGGCAGGGGGATTGGAGTAGATGATCTTTCGAGGTCTCTTCCAATCCCTAATGATTCTGTGATTCTATGATTCTGACATTTGGCCAAGTATTTGAAATCTGAAGCCATATGTAACTTGCAAATGACAGATTGAGTAGGAAACAGTAAGGATGAGATTACTGAGACATCCCTGGAGGTGTTTAAAAACCAAGTAGCTAGAGCAGTTGAGGCCATGGTGTAAAGCAGGGGTCCTCAAACCACACCCCCACACCCCCCCCCAGCAGCTGCAGTTCACCGCTTCGTACTTACTGCATGGCCAGGCTGAGGGCGGCGACTCCGGCCCCCGACACTGTCCGAGGACAGGGAACCGGCCCCCTGTTTAAAAGCTTTGAGGACCCCTGGTGTAAAGGTTAGAGAGATGTTGGGGTGAGGGCTGGACTTGATGATGCTGGAAGTCCTTTCCAATGATGATTCAGAGATTCTATGATTCATGCATTTGTACACAGCAGCTGCATTTATCTCTCACCTTTCTCTGGGCTTCCACTTGCTGTGGGGAATGCCAGACCACTGGATGGAACCACCAAAGAGACAAGTTCCTCTGACCTGCTTTGTTATGAATGCTTGGTATTTAAGCTTTCTAATCTCACACCAAATACCCCATAATATCTCAAGTGCAATATCCAGGTTGTAATTAGTAGTGTTATTTATTACAGTGCAGAAGAGGGGTGTTTTTTGTCATCCAGACACACGGGAAGCAGCATGGGGTTCCTTAGCTGCATGTGGTTCCCTTGCCACATGTGGTGACATCATGAGTGTTCTCAGTGGTTGGCAGAGTAATTAACCTGGCTTTAGCTGGTTGAAGTGCTTTTATTGTAAGAGCAGGATACATCATATGAACACAGAGGCATTAGGATGAGATTAATTCCATCAGAGTGGCCAGGAAGTCCTGTAGAGCAGACCTCTAGTGCACTTGAAATCCTACCAATTAGTACCATTGAACTCTTTGGTCCTTTGCTAATGTCACCAGCTGAGAAGCTGCTGCGTGAACGCAGCACCTTAAATAAGTCAGGCATTACAGGAGCTATAATTGCCTGTTTGCTCTCTCCTGACATCCTTCTGTGGCTTCTACAGGGACCCGCTCTCTGCTGGTTGGTTAATAATTTGTGCTGCTTTTCAAGGCTGATGATTTTCCCATTTGAAGAGGCATCTTTCAGCGTCTGAAAGACGAATACCTTCAGGTGTTCGACTGCAACAGGGATGGGAGGCTGGTAGTTGTAATAGTGATGTAGTTTGAGGACACTTGATTTCAACAGCAAGCAGCAGAAACCCTATTGTTTTACTCTAGGTCAGTTAGACCGTTTGGGTGTTTGCAGTGCACAGGCCTCCAAATGAGCAGCTCCCCCCAACACCCCCAGCATCTTGTGCAGTAGAGGAACTATGGACCAACCTGTACTGCAAGAGGCTCTAGAGTTTCTGTAGGTCAACCTGCCAGGGCCAGGAGAGGAACCACAAGACATCTCTGAAATGGGAAAGTTTCTTCTGGTGACCGTGTGTGGTTTCATTCAACTATCAAGGTGTTTTCTGGACCTGTCATTATTTTACCCCATAGCACAGCACCCCAGTACAGCAGAGGCAAATAGTGCATGAAGATGAAGATCCGTTTTTGGTTCGACAGTACGTAGTCTCATTTTACTTGTTAATTCTTCTGAGCTGTTGTGGCTTCTCACAGAATAGCAGTAGGTCTTTGAGTCACTGATGCATGAGTAATACTGACGACTTACAACTTTTTCAACATCAATAACCTGAGCTCTGGTATTTCCATCTGATTTTGCTATGTCAGTGTGGTAGCTTTGCCTGCTGCTAAGCCTGTATCACACTGCAACTCAGAGACGTCAGTATTTCACTGCTGGGCAAGTAATGAGATGTCTTAAATGTGCTTCATCAAAAGTACAGGCTGTCTTCAGATCACAGAATCACAGAAAATTAGGGATTGGAAGGGACCTCGAAAGATCAACCGGTCCAATCCCTCTGCCACAGCAGGATCTCCTAGATCCAGTCACACAGGAACATGGCCAGGCGGGTTTTAAACACCTCCAGAGAAGGCAGAGAAGGAGACCCCCTTGGGAAGCCTCTTCCAGTGCTCCATCACCCCCCTGGACAGCCCCTTCCAGTGCTGTGTCACTCTCACTGGGAAGAACTTCCTTCTCATATTGATGTGGAACCTCCTCTGTTCTAGCTCACACCCGTTGCCCCTTGTCCTATCATTGGATGACACTGAGTCATCTAACACAGATGACCTGACATCTTTCAACCCAGAAAACGGTCTAAAGCCTAAGTGCAACCGGGAAAATTTAAACCAAGATCTGCTCCAACGTGTTGAGAAACAGATGACATCTCCCCATTAGCCAGCGCTTTTCGGGTAAGGATGGAACTTGAAATGTTAAAGCCCATGCTGTTCCTTTTAGCTGTTTTTCTAGTGTCTGAAATTAGGAGTCAACTCTTGACTAATGAGCTGCCAGCCCCAAGCAGAGGGCCAGCTAAAGCACCAGGCAGTGCTGAAGCTGCCAATCACTGAAGCGCAGCAGAAATGAGACGAACAGCTACTGTCTCGTAGGATTTGCAGCCTGAGTGCTCCTGCTGCTGGTGTTGCCAGCTGTGTTTGAAGTCAGAATGTTTCATGGTTGAGGATGGATGTTAGGAAGTCCTTCCTCATAGGAAGGCTGATCAGAGCCTGGAGTGAACTGCCCAGGGCAGTGGTGGAGTCCCCTCCCCAGACGTGTTGAAGGACATCCTGGCTGTGGCCCTTAATGTCCTGGTCTGGCAGATGGGGTGATGTTAAGTCCTGGGCTGGATGAGCTGGAGAGCAGTGTAGGAGAAAAGGACCTGAGGGTCCTGGTAGCCAGCAGGATGGCCGTGAGCCAACAGTGGGCCCTTATGTCCAAGAAGGCGAATGACATCCTGGGGTGGATTAGTAGGGGAGTGGCTAGCAGGTCAAAAGAGGTTCTCCTCCCCATCTCTTCTGCCCTGGTGAAACCACATCTGGAATATTGTGTCCAGTGCCAGGTACCTCAGTTCCAGAAGGACACAGAGCTGCTGGAGAGAGTCCAGCACACAGCCACAAAGATGATGAAGGGAGTGGAGCATCTCTTTGATGAGGAAAGACTGAGGGAGCTGGGTCTCTAACTTGGAAAAGAGGAGTCTGAGGAGTGACCCCATTAATGTTGGTAAATATGGAAAGGATTGGTGTCAGGAGGATGGAGCCAGGCTTTGTTCAGTGGCATCCAGTGATAGGGCAAAGAGTAACAGGTGTGAGCTGGAGCAGAGGAGGTTCCACATCAATCTGAGAAGGAACCTCTTCCCAGTGAGGGTGACAAAGCCCTGGAATGGGGGCTACCCAGGGGGCTTGTGGAGTCTCCTTCTCTGGAGACATTTAAAACCTGCCTGTTCATCCTCCTGTGTGACTGGATCTAGGGGATCCTGCTGTGGCAGGGGGGATTGGACTCTGTGAAGAGTTTTCTCTCTCTTCTTGCTCACCCTATTCAGTCTTGGCTAGGAAAGCCCTTAGTCCTGTCATCCTGCCCTAAGCTTCTTGCTTGCAACAGCATCTCATATGTTCAAAAGAAGGGTTACTGTAGTACTTGATTAAAAACAGGTTAGAAAAGGCATGAAGTGGTTAAATGGGGTACTGCATACAAAACGTGATTTCTAAGGGTTTTGAATCCTTTTAGAGTGAAGATGCTGATGAGACTTATGTAATGGACATGGGGAAAGTCTTGAAGGGCTGGAGAAGGAGGTAGAAAGACAATGTTTTTGTGACTGGAAAAGGAATTTTTACTTGTTAAGCAGTTCAGCACAGGAGGCAGCCGGCCATGCTCTGGCCAAGGGAAGAGGCAAAGGGGAGATGCCATAAGCAGCCTGTGGCTAGTGTGCCAGAATGAAGCTGGGATGCCCTTTCGATGTACTTTTGGGGCTCAGGACATGCAAGCTCCTCAGTCAGTGCAGGAAAGGGCAGGGTGAGTTTCTGACCTGATGCTCAGGAATTCCTTTGAAGCAAAGACCTGGGCTTTTTTCAAGAAGGACACAGGGATGAGTCCTTTCAGAATGCAAATCTGAAGCAGCACATGTTGTGCTTGTCCGGGCCTGGTTATATCCCCTGCATCTCTAATCCTGCACCTCCATAACAAACGCAGCCTGGATGAGCAGCATGGAGCAACCTGGAGAAAAGGGTCGAGAGCCACCACTGAATAGTAACAGAAAACTACAACTACTCCGGAGGTCTGCAAGAAACTCTTCCCAGTGCTGTGTGATGTTGAGCTGGATGCTTCCAAAGCTCTTCCAAGGGCTGTAAGTAAATCCTCAACTTACCCAGGCTAGCCAAAGATGCCGTTGTGCAGCCGCCTCTGTTTGAGCTTCATTTCCAATTCTGCAGGCAGATTTGTAAGGGCCTAATGAGATCTGTCTGAGCTCCAGCTGTGTGTGCTGCTGCAAACAGTGCTGACCTGTCTCAGCTCTCTGATGGCTCAAAGGAGGAAAACTCTGCTAATGAGGACGCTTGGCTGCGCTTCCTGGCCCCTCTCTGGGCCAGGGGGAGCTCAGGGAGGGAAGCCAAGTGCTGTGGGATGGTCCTTGCAATGCGTGTATGGAGAAGGATGCTGTGGGCACAACTTGGATCTCCTCCTGACTAAAACCTCTAGTCTGTGCCCCGGATAGATTTGGGGAAGTGTATTACAACAAGTATGGTGTGAGTAGGCTGAGTCCACAACTGTGTGTGTGCAGACCGACTGACTACAAGTGGGAAATCTGTTGTGCTTCTGCAGGTACTTGGAGTGGAGAGACCTTCCTGTTGTTGCAGTGAAGTTACTGGGAGAGATTAACCATCTGTCTGAACCAGTGAGGCGAGTGTTGCCCTCTTCTCCCTAGTGATCGGCAATAGGGTCAGAGGAAATGGGGTCAGGCTGTGCCAGGAGAGGTTCAGGCTGGATCTTAGGAAAAACTTCTTCATAGAAGGAGTGGGGAGGCTTTGGAACAGGTTGTCCAGGGAGGGCATGTGGAGGCATCATCCCGTAGATGTCCAAAAAAAGGGTAGACATGGTATTTTGGGTGGTGGGTTAGTGGTTAGGGGTTGGAGGGCAGACTGTTGGGCTTCACAAAATCATGGAACGTTAGGGATTGGAAGGGACCTCCAAAGATCATCTAGTCCAATCCCCCTGCCACAGCAAGATCCAGTCGCACAGGAACATGTCCAGGCAGGTTTTAAATGTCTCTGGTGAAGGAGAATCCACAACCTCCTGGGCAGCCTGTTCCTGTGCTCTGTCACCCTCACTGGGAAGAAGTTCATTCTCAGATTGATGTGGAACCTCCTATGTTCCTGTGTTGGACTTGATGATCTTGAGGGTCTTTTCCAACCTTGATGATTCTATGATTCTAAATGCTGCCTTCTCCAGACTCTTGTACCAATGCTTGAAAAAGTAGTGGATTTTGTAGTGAAGCAGAGCTAAAGGTGCCTGTGAGGAGATCTGGCATTTGCAGAGCAGCAGACCTTCCTATCATCTGTAGGTCAACTTATGTCTAATAAATTGCTTTGACATTGAAAGGAAGAAAACACAGCAGATGCCCCTTTCTCATAGCTGTCTCCTTTTTTTTGCCCAGTTGCTGCAGTGGTGCTGGGGTTGGGGGGGGACCCTGCCATCACAGGTTCATGGACACAAGATTTTTGTTCCTTATCTTCTGTAGCACTTTGCTCATCGATGTAGAGCACATTCCTGGTACAACACTAAGAACAACAATCCTTGGGAAGAAGTGAGAAAACTACTGGAATCATTGAAATGTTTGAGGGTTATTTTGGTCACAGACTTTAGAGGAGGGTGTCTAGCAGATCAAGGGAGGTTCTTCTACCCCATTATTCTGCTCTAGTGAGGCCACACCTGGAATCTAGTGCCCAGTTTTGGTCTCCCCAACTCAAGAGTGGGATAGAATTAATGGAGAGGGTTCAACACAGAGCTGTAAGGATGTTTGGGGATCTCGAACAACTGCCGTATGAAGAGAGAGTGAGAACACTGGGACTTGTTAGTTTGGACCAAAGGCAGCTCGGAGAGGATTTAATCCCTGTGTCTGTAAATCCATGAGGGTTGGGTGCCAAGCAGAAGGGAATCCTCTCTTTTCAATGGTGTCAGATGGGACAAGGGATAACGGATGCCAGCTGGAACAACAGGGAGTTTCATCTCAGAGAAGAAACTTCTTTCCAGTCAGGGTCATTAACTATTGGAAGGGGTTGCCCAGGGAGGCTGTGGAGCCCCCTTCTCTGGAGATGTTTCAGGCCCGACTGGATGTGGTTTTGTGGAGCTGATGGAGGCTCTTTACGTGGTTCTGCTTTTCAGTGATTTGTCTCCTGCTTGAGCAGGAGGGTTGGACCTGATGGCCTTTGAAGCCCCCTTCCAAGCCCAGTTAGCTGTGTAAACTGTGTGTGTAGACACTCAAATGCAGATGAGTAAATAACAGAAAAAGAGACCTGTGAGAGGCTGCTGTTGCTTGTGGTTAAAGAAGAGTGAGAAAGACAAATTAGTGTACAAAGGAAAATTAATAGAAATAAACAAATGAGACAACCACAGCTGCACCTGTGCTCCGCTGCGTTGGTTAGGTTAAGTGCTTCTATTGACTCTGAAATAAACAAATGAGAGTTCCAGCTCAGGTGGTGTTGGAAAGCAGGTATCTGGAGGCTAACACAGCCTTTGTGCTGCCAGAATGGCTCTGCTGGATTCAAAGCTGGGAATTAGCTGCCCCAGGTGAGCTGCTTGCAGAGAAGAGCCATAGAAATGCTGAACACGAATCTCACGGTGCCAAACAGCAGTGCGGCAGCAAAGAACGATCACCGTTGTCATCTTGCCAGGTACGACTGAGTGGCTTGTACTGCTGCTTGTGGCTTCTGGAGGCTAAAACAAGTTCATCATTGTTTTGCTGCACATCAGAGAGACCACCTCTACTGCATCACACCGTAGCAGTCCAGGCAGCGGGCAGGCTCACTGAATTCATCCACAAGAACTGCAAGTCCTCCAGGATGCTGTAGGTCTGCCCTTACGTCATGTGCACTCTGCAAGGAGGAGCAGAGTAGATTTGTATCAGCAGGCAGAAGATCCTGGACACTGTCCTGGGCTAAGTTACATTAAGAAAGTAAGAGAATTCTTCACGTGAACAGGTAGAGTCATTAAAATGTGAAGATACTGATGTTTTCTTGTCCCCTGTTAACAGATTCTGTATCTTGTGTTCTCAGCATAATTTTTGTAGTCAGTTAATTCATGTAGATACAACCTGCCGTCAGTGTTTGACACTGTCCCTCACAATAACCTTGTCTCTAATTTGGGTGGGTGGACCACTCAGTGGATAAGGAATTGACTGGATCACACTGAGTTGTAGTCAACAGCTACAAGTGGAAATCAGTAATGAGTAGTGTTCCTGAGGGGTTGGTATTGAGAGTGGAGCTCTTCAACAACTTTATTGGTGACACAGACAGTAGCATTAGAGTCACAGTGGGATTTAGAGCCGCGAAGATGATAGAGTGGGGCATCTCCCTGATAAGGAAAGGCTGAGGGAGCTGAATCTCTTGAGCTTGGAAAAAAGGAGACTGAGGGGTGATCCCATTAATGCTTATAAATATGTGAAGGGCGGATGGAGCCAGGCTCTGCTCAGTGGCATCTAATGATAGGACAAGGCGCACCAGGTGTGAGCTGGAACAGAGGTGGTTCCACAACAATCTGAGAAGGACGTTCTTCCTGGTGAGGGTGACAGAGCCCTGGAACAGGCTGCCCAGGGAGGTTATGGAGTCTCCTTCTCTGGAGACATTTAAAATCCACTTGTCCACGTACCTGTGTGAATCTCCTGAGGGAGATTATTCTGCCCTTCTACTCTGAGACCCCTTCTGCGTGACTGGATGTTATGGGAGACAGTGTCAAAGACCTGACTGAAGTCAAGGTAGACAATATGCACTGCTTTCCCCTCATCTTCCTGGCTAGATGTGACATCATAAAAAGTGTGATTTTGCCTTGATTCATTCATGCTGACTACTCCAAATAATCTTCTTCTCTTCCACATGTTTGAGGATGGCATCCAAAATAACCTGTTCCAGGGATAGGAGTGAGACTAACCGCCCTGTAGTTAGAAGAAGGATCATCCTTCTTGATCTTTTTGAAGGCTGGAGTGGCACTGGCCTTCCTTCAGTCCTCAGGTACCTCTCCTGTTCTCCACAACCTTTCAAGAATGATGGAAATTGGCCTGGCAGTAGCATCTGCCAGCTCTCTCAGCACTCGTGGGTGCATCCTGTCAGTGCTCACAGGTTTATGGATGTCCAGCTTAGCCCAGAGTTCTCTAACTTGGTCCTCCTCTACCGAGGCAGAGTTGTCTTCCCACTAGACATTGTCTCTTATCTCCAGGGCTCAGGCTTCATTAGGGTTGGCATTAGCAGTGCAGACCGAAGCAAAGGTGGCGTTCAATAATAACCCCTTCTGTGTGTCTTCCACCACTGGGGTGTCCGTGTGGTTCATCAGCAGGCCCAGCTTTTCGCCCGTCTTCTTTTTTCTGCTGGAGTCCAGGTTCATTCCTCACAGAGGGTCAGCGGCAGCAGAGCTGAGTGTGTGTCAGTGGCTGAGACGTGTTCCTCACGGGGATGTTAAAGGCTCACTGGAAATTACAGAAAGACTGTTTAGAGGGCAGCGGTGGCATGAGGTGAAGTGTTCTGCTGCTGGATTTGGACATAAGCCTGCTACCTGTATGAGTTTGGTTTAAATTCTCCTTCCCTACCAAGGAAGCAGATTTATTAACACAATTTCTTTAGACCTGAAGCTGTAATGGTGGTTATCTCTCCCAACGCTTAGCAACATGATCTCTGAACTCAAGGGAGCCCAGTATGTGACTGGTGGTGTACAGGACACAGCGGGCCCCCTGGGTGGTGCTCATGGCAACCGTGCAGCCTTACAGAAATATGAGCATGCAGCTGTGCATGGGAAGAGCTGCTTCTTGTCCACAAGCCTGGAGTACAAGCCAGCTCGTGTAGTCCTTGCACAAACCATTGCCTATTAGCAGACCTACCCTCCACAAAGTTTTCCCATCATCTCTGGTGAGGCTGCTTCTTTCATAAGACAGGAGATCTTAGCTGAGTGACGCAGTTGCCACCTCTCCTACTCACTTATTTATTCACTTTCAGTGCTCACTTGCTCTTTTGAAATCATGTGCTGTCAGATATTTGTCAAGGAAGCTGTCTGATTAGTCTGAGCAACTACTCAGACTGTCCTTGTCCCTTCCTTGGAGAGAGGATGTTTTGGAAGAAGTGGTCCTCCTCCCTATCTCCCGCATCCTTTGGCCTCTTAGATTTGGAAAGGGTGAGTAAAGCAAGAGGAAAATACAGCATTGAAAATTGTGGGATTTGGGCTCAAAAGGGAAATAACTGTGTAAGTCTTGGATCCTGCCAAAGGCTGAGGAACCGGTAAATCCGTGTGCGTCACTGGTCTCATAAAGTGGTTATGATGGTTGCATAAAAGTGTCAGGGAAGGACTAGCTGTAAAAGATCAAGTGTAAAGCATGAAAACTCACCCTGATGTCATGGTTGAAATCATAGGTTGGGATTTGGCTGGTACTGGTGGCAAATGAGTAACAGGAAAGCCTGTCAGAGTAAAACAGATGCTGCTGTTGCAAGTCCTGCTGTCCAGTGCTGTGATACTGTAATGATGCCCAAACAATTTTTGATCTCAAGCCTGAGCCTGCTTTCTAGTTTTCTACTGATTTGACTTCACATAGGGCCATTTATTTCAGAGGGCTGGAGCACCTCCCCTCTGAGGACAGGCTGAGCAAGCTGGGGTTGTTCAGCCTGGAGAAGAGGAGGCTCCCAGGTGACCTTGGAGCAGCTCTCCAATCTCTGAAGGGGGCTACAAGAAAGCTGGGGGAGGGCTTTTGACATGGGTGGTAGCAAGAGGGCAAGGGGAAAGGGTTCCAGGCTTGAAGGGAGGAGGTTAAGGTTTGACCATGAGGAAGAAATTCTTTACTGTGAGGGTTGCCCCAGGAAGTTGTGATTGCCTCATCCCTGGCAGTGTTGAAGGCCAGGTTGGCTGGGTCCCTGTTTTGTTGAAAGTGCCCCAGCCTGTGCAGGGGTGTTGGAATTAGATGATCTTGAAGGTCCCCTCCAATCCTGGCCATTCTATGATTTACTGCTATTTTGGCTATATTTTATTTTGTGTATTTAAACATTATCTTCACCCAACTGTTCCAAAATCTCCCACTTGTGAAGACTAATGTGATGCTTTTCCCCTCATGTCAGCCGTGTCTGTTCTGTTTCCCTTCTCTAAATCACCACATGGGAAGGAATGACAGGTTTTCCATGGTCTGCAGGTTTTCCATGATCAATAGTTATGTCTCAGAGGATGGTGAGTCTCCCAAAATAAAATGATGCTCAGTCTCTCACAGGAGTTATGTTGCACAGTGAGACCCTCCGGAAGATGTCCTGATGATCTCATGGGTAGCATGGCTGCAACTCCCAAATGACTAATGCTAAGATGAGAGAAAATGGCCCCAAGTTGCATCAGGGGAGGTTTAGATTGGATCTTAGGAAGAAATTCTTTCCTGGGAGAGTAGCTGAGCACTGGAACAGACTGTCCAGGTGGAGTCCCCATGCCTGGAGGTGTTTAAAAACTGAGTAGCCAGAACACTTGAGGCCATAATCTAGGGGTTAGGGAGGTCTTGGGATGAGGGCTGGACTTGATGATCATGGAGGTCCTTTCCTGCTGTGATGATTTGATGATTCTATGGTGTGCTCTGCACTCCTGTGGCTTCTGCTCTGGGCCTGACCTGTACCTTTGTTCATTACCCTGCTGCTGAGTTCTGTAGCACCAGCAAATATCAGAATGAAAAAAGAGCTTAAATAATGTAGGTTGAAGAGGGGAGGAAAAAAACTGACAAAAAAGCAACAGGTTTTGTGTTCCTGCTGCTTCTGTGCTCTCATTTGAGCTTGACTGATCATTGCAGGCATTTAAATGTCACGTGGGTTCAACACGCTGGTGTGGGAAGGCTGATCTGTAGATTGACCGCCCATGTCGATGGGGAGACCATAGATAGCTCTGGCTTGTCGTGGTATTAGAGAGTGCCAGGGATACTTTTGGATGAAGTTAATACCCTGTGAGCTGGCAAACAGCAAGTTCTGCTGTGTGAGTAGCAGTTAAGAGCGGGATGTTAATAACAAACATCATCAAATGCGAGTTGTTCAAAGATGCGACTTCAGATGTCCTACAGCTGCCTCGTTGGGAAAGGTGATGCCATCAGTGAAACTCCACGGGCCCTCTGGAGGTGCTGCTTGGCATGCTGTACATGCAAGCAAAGGTTTCTTTTTAGAGGTACTGGTTTAATTCCCACATGAACACTCTTACTCGGGAAAGACATCAGGTTGGTATGTTTTTCTTTTCATTGAGCTAAAAATTATTCCCTGGTAGAAATGGAAATGAGGAAAAATTACACTGGCATAAAAGCATCTTAAAATAGCTTCTACCTGGAGTTAGCAACCTTCTTGATGTGCCAGATAACAATTTTCCCTGCCAAATTCTAGGTAAATAATCAACACTAGGAGCTGGAAAATTGCCTCTCAGAGGCAAAATGCCACTCAGTAGCTGACAAGCAGTGTGTTGCCTCCAAAATGAGAGCTCCTAGGTAACCGGAGTTCAGAGCAAGCCCAAACCTGGAGGCTGCTGCCTCTCCCCAGATGTTGCAGCTTACACTGGTGTAGTCTGTCTCTCCAGGCTTCTCATGGGCTGTGCAAGGTACACATGTTGGAGGCAACAGAGTCCAGAGACTGCTGTGACTGATCCCTGTTGTGAAGCTGTGTCAAGAGCAAATTGCGGTGTTGGGGGACCAGCCAAACATCATAGAATCATTGAGTCATCATGGCTGGAGAGAGCCACCAGAATAATCAAGTCCAGCCCTCATCCCAGCATCTCCCTGACCCCTAGGCCATGGCCTCAAGTGTTCTAGCTACTCATTTTTTAAACACCTCCAGGGACAGTGACTCAGCCACCACTGGGATGCAGATCTGGGAGCTCATACATGTAGTTGTGTGTAGCTGCAAAGTCAAACAGACCTGCTTTGAGAAACTATTAGAGAACTATTGTTCAGACTGGGAAGAATTTCCCTGTTAAAGCTTAAAATTAATTTATTTGGAAAAAAGCAAACTTTTCTGTTAGTGTGAATAATGATACGGAACCGATAACAGCTACTTCTAAAGTCCAGACACCTATCATGAGGGATGAATCATCATTTCTGGGTTCTTATAAATTATAGTATCAATACTCATTGTGCATTGGCATAACCTGCAGGAAGTTTTCCAGCAGTGTTTTATCTCTAGCATTTTTTGATCAGTAGCACAGGATTAGAAAGGGTAAAGCTTTTTCTGCAATGGCTACTGCTGGCTGCACTCCAAAAGGATTCCAGTCCCCTGATTTTATTCAGAAGCCATTGTCTCTGTTTCCAAGATGCTGATTAGTTATAATAACCTGCTGCTAACAATTGGTGAGTCATGCCAATAGTCAGATCAAGAGGTTTGAATAACAAATCTCACTAGAGCAGATGCAAAGAAATTGGGGGATCTGAAGTCTATTACCAAGGACGCTGCTGGCACAGCTGTTGCAGTACGTGGGGGAATATAATGGAAATTGTTTGCGATATGAAAATGTCAGTAAAACCCTGTTTTTGCCTCTTGAGACAATTGATCTAACAAATAACTCAGAAATATCATCTTCAACCCTGCTTTCATCTCTGCAGTGTGTGCTAGTGCTGGGGTGCATCTTTCCTGTGGAAAGGCAGATTGAGTTCGTCACCGTCCCTATGGTAAAGGGCAGGTGTCAGGAGGATGGGGCCAAGCTCTGCTCAGTGGCATTTAATGGTAGGACAAGGGGCAACGAGTGGAACATAGGAGGCTCCACATCAATCTGAGAAGGAACCTCTTCCCAGTGAGGATGACAGAGCACTGGAAAGGGCCACCCAGGTGAGTTGTGGTGTCTCCTTCTCTGGACTTGCTGTTCCTGGAGGTCTTTTCCAACCATGATGATTCTATGATTTTATGGTAAGCATCAGATGAAGCAAGTTCCTAAGCATTAAAGCAACAGGAGATTGCCTTGCTCATCCCACTGGTCAAGTGGGCTAGTGGTTTATTGTAACTTCTTCATGGCAGGTTTTTCAGATGACTAGGTTATATGAAGGACATTAAGTATCACAGAGCATTAGAGATTGGAAAGGACCTTGAAAGATTATCCAGTCCAATCCTCCCTGCCACAGCCGGATCCTCTAGATCAAGTCACATAGGAACATGGACAGGTGAGTTTTAAATGTCTCCAGAGAAAGAAACACCACAACCTCCTGGGCAGCCCCTTCCAGTGCTCTGTCACGCTCACCATGAAGAAGTTTCTTCTCAGACTGATGTGGAGCCACCTCTGTTCCAGCTCACACCCAGTGCCCCTTTGTCCTACCTTCTACAAAAATGTTTTAGACAGTGGTGGAATTTCTTTGAGTGTTGTATGAAGTTCAAAGCTCAAAGGACTCGAGGGTGCCCAGTGTGGTAATTTTGACCTCAGTGCTCCACTGAAGGGAGAAAAAGCCCCCACTCATTGGATATCTGCCTGCTTCAGTCAGTCAGAAATTTACTGTATGGATGTTCACCTTTGTAGAGAGAGGGAAGAAAACATTCAAAGGAAGAATTTTATTACTGTGTTCAGCACACGTCACCTTGTATAAAGACAAAACTAAGATGTTAAAGCAATAAGACAAATGTTAATAATAATTTTCCTTCTTGGATCACTGTTAAGCAGCTGTCTTACTCATTGCTTCATTTCCACCAGGGGACGGTGAATTGACAGTGCTTTTATAGCTGCATCTGTCTGAGCCCACTTTGGAAATGTTAACTCATTAGCAGGAAGCCGCTCTAAAAAGCTCCACCTGCTTGTCTCTGGCCCAGCACAACCTGTGTGCAGAACAAGTACTAAGATAAACTGAAAAAATGAATGCTATTGAGTTTTGTGTATGTGGGTCCTGCAGTGTAGGCTCAGGACCTCATGGCATGTGTGGTGCAGCTTGGTTGCAACCAGTCCAGAAGGGTGAATATTGTCTGTGTGTGGGAGGATCCATACACTCAGCTGGAAACTTACGGTCAAACTGTTTCATGAAGGTTTCTGCTGTTTGCTTTTTCCAGTGGGGCTGTTTACACTGAGATCTGTTTGCTAGTATTACAACATCTGTGTTTTGCTCATTGCTTTCTTCTTCCACCTCTGGGAAGATTTGTTTAAAGATAATTACCCTGGCAAGTACTAAAGACTCTTAAGGATGAAGAACAGGTGGCAGTGGATGTTCAGATGTGAGTGATCCTGCTTGTTGCCCTTTGTTGGCAATGGATATTGTCAGCCTGGTGTGGTTACATCTGAGAGTGAAGCACAGAAAATAAGTGCAGTGTGGGCACAAAGCCATGCCAGCCAGAGCATGTTGGCTTTGCCCTAACTGCATTGTCAGAACAGTTTGTTGTATTTTAGTCAGGCTGTTAAGATGTTCACAGCATCACAGTATCATTACCAAGGTCGGAAGAGACCTCATAGATCATCAAGTCCAACCTGTCACCACAGAGCTCAAGGCTAGACCGTGGCACCAAGTGCCACATCTAATCCTGCCTTGAACAGCTCCAGAGTTGGCGACTCCACCACCTCCCTGGGCAGGCCATTCCAGTGGCCAATGACTCTCTCAGTGAAGAACTTTCTCCTCACCTCAAGCCTAAATGTCCCCTGGCGCAGCTTGAGGCTGTGTCCTCTTGTTCTGGTGCTGGCTGCCTGAGAGAAGAGAGCAACCTCCTCCCGGCCACAACCACCCCTCAGGTTCTTGCCTTCCCAAACGAAGCGCTTCCCCCTTTGCCTGTGATAAAGAGGGATTCAGTGTAGTACCTTGTCATGTAGGTGCTCCAAGGGCTGAAGATGGACAAGTATGTTTGCGGAGAACAAGCAAAGGACTGTGCTGATTCACCGAAAGGAATCGTGGCAAGAAGCAGATAATGCCAGAGTGATCTTCACCCCGATGACTAATGATGGAATACTTGCACTGTATTACTTGGGTTATTTTAGCCATCTCCTGAGAAGCCCAGAGGGAGGTGTTCCTGGTGATGTATGAAAGCAGCCAAAAAAAATACCAGCTGTCTGAAAGAATTGTTCTGCGTTCGGTAAAGCAGGGCTATGATGGAGGAGGGAAAAATGTTCACTTGAGATAGCTTACATAATTCATGCCAATTTCTCCTCTTAGTTTAGTTCACAGTTCATTTGCTTCACAATATTTTCAGGGAGGTGAAGCACTAAAGGCCTGGTTCTTCAATGTTCCTTGTGTGTTCTTGGTAAGGTTTTTTCCAGTTGGGTAATTTCAGCAATGTGATGGAGCTGGGAAGTTGCCATGAAGTTGGCATCATCTGTTGCAAGCCACAAATTTAATCAAAGCCAACCGACAGATTCAGTCCAGCACTATTAAGACAGTAAGGAGATGGGATGCAAACTCAACCCAGCACATTCCATGTTGTGTCTGACCTCCTTGATAAGTGCTTCCACTCCAGAAGGTGCAGCCTTCTTATGAAAGTGCCCTTGTAAACAGCTCCCAGTAGCTGTGAAGATCCAAGTTTGTACACTTACCTGGTGATAATTTTGTACACATCTGTCCTTACCTGGTGAAGGCAGCTGAAATTGCTGAGAAAACTATGATGCCAAACAATTTATAGCTAAGTATTGTGGTGATTCCTAAAGCAACAATCTAAGCCCCTTGTGTTACTTGGAGGCCATAGAATCATCATGGCTGGAACAGACCTCCAGTATCATCAAGTTCAACCCTCATCCCTACCTCTTCCTAACCCCTAGACCATGACTTCAAGTGCTCTAGCTACTCAGCTTTTAAACATCAGCAGTAGGTGATGGTGCCCCTGTCCTCTGTACTCGTGAGACCTCACCTTGAGTACTGAGTTCAGTTTTGGGTGCCACGGGACAAGAAGGACATTGAGGGGCTGGAGTGGGACCAGAGAAGGGCAACAAGGCTGGGGAGAAGGCTGGAGAACAGGCTTTATGGAGAGGGACTGAGGCAGCTGTGGTTGTTTAGTGTAGAGAAGAGGAGGCTGAGAGGAGACCTCATTGTTCTCTACAACTACCTCAAAAGAGGTTGTAGTGAGGCTGATGCTGGTCTCTTCTGCCAGATTACTATGATAGGATGAGGGGAAATGGCCTTCAGTTGCATCAGGGGAGATTTAGATTGGATCTTAGGAAGAAGTTCTTTGCTGAGAGAGTGGTTGGGCACTGGAACAGGCTGCCCAAGGAGGCGGAGGAGTCACTGTCTCTGGAGGTGTTTAAAAACTGAGTAGCTAGAGCACTTGACGCCATGATCTAGGGGTTAGGGAGGTGCTGGGCTGAGGGCTGGACTTGATGATGCTGGAGGTCCTTTCCAGCCATGATGATTCTATCATTCTGTGATAAATTGTTTTGTCCTTCCTCACAGTAATGTGGAGGAGGAAAGAGAGAGAGAGAGAGTTCTGTGTAATAATTTCAGTTTCTTTAGAAATACATTTTAGGGGGAAAATAGGCTGTTCAGTGACTGTATTTGCTCAAATCCACATTTTCAGTGTTCACCTGCCAGACAGTGTTACCTGTCCATGTTATCAGCAACAGGAACCACACAGCAGTGCGGTAGCCTTCATGGCTTCAAGTTTTCCGTAAAGGTTAGCAATGCAAGAGACTGAATGCCAAGCTGTGACCTACCTGCCAAGCAAGAACAAAATTGATGTTGGAAATAGTACAGAACCCCCTGTAGCTCTTCCACAGGAAGCCAGTGTGGAGGAAACAAGTTAGGATCATGGTCCTTAGACCTGTTCTGGCCTGGGAGGCTTGAGATGTCAGCAATCATTTATTGAGCATTGGGCAGGATGTGAGGTGCCTGGCTACTGCTCTTGGACAAAGAATATGTGCAGCTGGGATCCAAAGGGCAGCCTTCAACTGTCCTGAGGTGGGCAGCAGCTTGTGACAGGCTGAGGCAGAAGTGTGCTGCAGACAGTGTCCCTGGCATCTTGAGCTGGGAGTCTGTAGCACAGAGGAAGGGTGAGATGTGGTAGGAGGGTAGCAGCTCAGTGCTGAAATGGGCTGATCTCTCTGGGGAGCTGGTGGGATCAGGGTCAAGAGCTGCTCCTGGATGCAGTGGCAGCCCCTTATGCAGGACAGTGAGGCCCCAGAAGCAGGATGGGGGGGTGCCACGGTCACACCAGGAGAAGCAGGAGTATCCCAAAGTGCTTCTGAATTCTGAGCCTGTGAGAGAGAACAAATCTGGCTCAAACAGAACATCTGCATTGCTGGGGCATTCAGGAGTAAAGGTGAGGAGTACCAACACCTGGCAAAGACCCTTGTGCTGCAAGAGAGCTGCGTCGAGCAGCACCCATGACCCCACACGCTACAGCAACCGAAGCCCCACAGACTCAGTGGAGACAGCACTTGAGGCTCTGTCCTTGGAGCAGGAGTGCTATTAGTGTATAAAGTTTTGCTCTCTGCCTACAAAGCAGCCGTTTACCAGAGGCACAAAGGAATCCGTCTGATCTAGCAGCAGGACCTGGCATTCTCTTGTGCTGCACAGCAGAATGCTTTGTTCTGTGTGTGTGTGGAACAAGGTCAGACCAACCTGCTTTACTGGCTGGTGACAAAAGAAAATGCTGATCTCCTTTGGCATCGTATGGAGCTCCAGGACGTGGAGGTCTGCACTTCTCATTTGTTTGTCTTTTTTGCCCTAATTAAGGGGTGGGCTCTCAGGCTGTAGCTGTGAGGTAAGTGCATGCTGCTCCTCTTCTACGCAGAAGACCTCAAAGTTTGGAGTGAGGTGAGCTGCAGAGTGTCCTTCTCACTTATTTTATTTAATCTAGAGAAGAACTTTTGCCTTCCAGTGATGCATCTGTTCCACTTTCTGAAGTTGACAGTCCCGGTGATTGAGTGCGTTATTCGGTGCTACAGGAATGCGGTTGAAGAGCAAAGGGAGCTTATAATGATTATTAATCCCTCAGCATCCCCAGGTGCAGGTAGGTTGTGGTATGGTCTCCTCCACTGCATGAATTATTCATAGGCTTGTTAGAATTTATAGGTAGACTTTGAACAATTCTTCTATACCCAGGTGAGCTGGATGATGGAAACAAACACAGAACCCAAGAAACAAAAAGCTGTGCCTGTCTTCCAAAGCCCAGAGTCACTGTGGGATCACACAGTGATTTGGGGGATTGTATCTCAAAGTTTTGGGTTGTCGTAATCTATCTGGTGAATTGGAGAAAGGGGAAGGAGTTTAATGTGGTGGAGAAACACTTAAGGAAAATTTAAGAGAAATAAATGACCTCAGTACTATTTGGAAGCTGAGCTGACAGGTAAAGGTGATTGTGCCCCTGTACTCGGCACTTGTGAGACCGCACCTCGAGTGCTGTGTCCAGTTTTGGTCACCACAGTACAAGAAGGACATTGAGGTGCTGGAGCGAGTCCAGAGAAGGGCAACCAAGCTGGTGAAGGGGCTGGAAGACATGCCCTGTGAGGAGAGGGGTTGTTTAGTCTGGAGAAGACTGAGTGGAGACCTTATTACCCTCTACAACTACCTAAAAGGAGGTTGTAGCAAGGCTGGTGTTGGTCTCTTCTCTCCAATTAGTGATGATAGGATGAGGGGAAATGGCCTCAAGTTGTGTCAGGGGAGGTTTAGATTGGATATTAGAAAGAAATTCTTTACTGAGAGGGTGGTTAGGTACTGGAATGGATTGCCCAGGGAGGTGGTGGTGTCACCATCCCTGGAGGTGTTTAAGGAATGAGTGGACGCGGTGCTTAGGGATATTGTCTAGCAGTTAGATACTAGGATAAAGGTTGGACTCGATGACCCTGGAGGTCCTTTGCAGGCATGATGATTCTGTGATTCTGTAAATGCTCCTCTTGCAGAGAGCCTACCTCTAGAGAGACATGGCTAGGCATAACGGCAGGAGTAATGCTTTAGCCTTGGCAGCATCACCAACTTACTTGGAGATGATGACAATTACATTCTAATGATGATTTGGAAGACATTAAATGAAGTGCATTCCAACACATGGATGACCCTTGGCTTTATATCCCAGCAGATGAGAGTTACTGGGCCCATCAGTGAGGGGACGGAGGAAACTAATGTGTTTTGCCAGTGCAGTCACTGTGAAGCTGCCTCATCTGTTTGAGTCAAGTAGCAGATTCTGCCAGAAGCCAGAGGAAGCTGTAAGAGGCAGGTGGAAACAGAACAACAGAAATGCCCTAGCCTTTCTTTATAGATCTGAAAAGTTTTAACCTCCTGGTATTTTGCTGAGAAGCTGGAACATGTGAAGTGTGATACCTCATGTTAGGTATCTGTTCTACTCTTTGTCAATTGTTTTTGGGGTTCATTCCTTCTGGTTTCTGCAGCCCAGCTGAAGTACCTTCTACTAACACTTGTGTTGTTGTAAAAGCATCTGCCTTGCTTAGCAGCTCTGCAACTGCTTCTCTTTCCCACCTCATTTTCTGCAGTAAAAGATGCTAAAGAAGTAATGGTCATGACTCTAGGAGACCTTTGTGGATGGGTTAAATGAGACAGGCTTGAAGACAGGGATTCCTTTTGAAAATAGGTGCTGAATACAGTGGCCTTCTTGGACACCAGGCCCATTCTGATCCATTTATAGTTTGTTATCCACAACAACCCCAAGTTCCCTCTCCCCAGGGGTGCTCTCTAGCTGCTCACTACCCAACCTGTATTGATGCCTACCATCTCGTTCCAACACAAAGAATGAAGCAGCTTGTTAAAACTCTGAGAGTCCTTTTAAAGTGTGAGGATGAGAGCTTTGTAATCTACCTCTTTCTAGCGTGAGATCTGATTTCAGGTTACATAGATCTGTTGCGTCTCCGCTTGCAGTAATTGCAGGCAGGGTGCAATACTCAGCAGGGTAACCAGACGTGTTCTTTATAAAGATGTTTCTGCTAGCTCACCTCTCTGTTTACATAGTACTCTTGTCACAGAGTATAGATTTGAGAATCACACTTCCAGAAGGATCAATGTGGAGAGAGACTTGAAGAGGAAAACGCAAGGAAAAAGTCTGGAAGACTTGTGGTGACCCGCAAGCCCCTCGAAGAACAGACTGTGAATGCAGCAGTAGTCTTCAAATATGTGAAATGATGTTTGTCTGTGAAGGAACATGTCCATGGTGGGTAAGTGGGAGCATATTGCAACTCAGGAGATTCAAGATGGACTTGAATAAAGTTGCCTAAGGATAAAGGCAGTAAAGCCTCAGTGAAAATGGCACAGCCGTGGAGTCACATCATCACACAGTTATACAGGCTGGAAAAAGACCTCTGGGATCATCAAGTCTAGCTTGTGATTGGAGTCCACATTAATGAAAGTTAAAAAATAAGCTAGGAAGAATCAGTCTGGAATAACCGTAATTAATAGGTGGTGTTGACTCTGCTTTGCTGCCTTCAGTCCCTTAGTTTGGTGTTATGGTTCTGCATTCTATTTAATATATTCTTCTTGCTACAGCACTGTTAGTAGGCTCTGTGTGTTTACACAGATCATTAGGGCTTGGAAGGGACCTTCAGAGGTCATTGAGTCCAACTCACCTGCTCTAGCAGGACCATAGAACCTAGGGCAGGTCACATAGGAACCCATCCAGACACGTCTGGGAAGTCTATGGAGAAGGAGACTCCACAACTTCCCTGTCAGCCTGTTCCAGTGATCTGTCACTCGCACTGTGAAGAAGTTTCTCCTCATGTTGAGGTGGAACAGTGATTTGTCAACACCATTACCCTTCCGTGTTCTGTTGTTAATAGTGTTATGCAGCTCTAGATGTCAAGGGGTTGTCAGCAGGCTATACTAGTCTGCAGGAAGCCTTCACACTAACCAGCCTACAGCCTGATTAACAACCAGGTGAAAAGTGTGAGATGGAGAACAATAATTTTTGAAGAAGGCCAAGTGTTCCTTCAACAGCTGCAAGCTGAGAGATGACTTCCCAGTCCAGGTATCAATTTGCTTGTTTTGAGTGGAAAGGATGTGTGATAAGGCTGGAGATGACAAGTTGTTCAGGGTTTCTTTGGTTCAGTGATGGATTATAACTTGCATATTTCATCAGATTTCATCTCAGAAGAGAGATGGGAGAAAGGAGATTTTACTTGTAGCACAGAAGAGAAAGAGCAGTGCAGCTCAGCCGTACGGGTTTTGTGCTTACATGTGGTTTGGCTCTGGGGAGGACATCATTCTCCAGCCTATCAAAGCTGAGCTTCAAGCAGTAAGTTGTGATGTAACTGATACTGTTTTTATGAGCCATCAGTTCCTCTGGAGCCTTTAGACCTGGCTGAAAGGAAAGCTCTGCATTGAGAGCTGACCAGCAGACAGCACTGTAGTTTGAAGTGTTTATGATGTCTCTGAAGGATTTGGGGTTCCTTTGTTACACTTTAGTTATAAAAGTTTGCTTTATGATTGCTTTCAGTTAAATATGTGTTTAGCTGCTTCTTGAAGTGTGGATTTTCTCAACTGTAACCAGCACTGTCCAGTCAGAAGAGTTCTCTGCAGGTGGAAAAGCACGTAGCTGCTTTGTGTGCTCTGTGCTTGACCCTTCAAATGCCTGAATCAGCTGATTGGTTTGAATCTATCAGACGGAGATATCCCATGTGGTTGGACTCATTGATCCTTATGGCTCCCTTCCTAATCAAGTTACTCTATAATTCTATCTTTTACAACCAAATGTCCCTAACAAGGAAGACACTGAAAAGCTGAACTCCCAGCTTTTCCACTGCTCGAGATTCCAGCTAAGAAAGATGGAGTTCAGGATGAAGACAGCCTTTAGCAGAAAGGATTTGCCTAAATTCAAGCCTTTTCAGTGCTGCTGAAACAGCCCTTACATGAAGTTAAAAAATTCAGCCTGTGTTTGAGACAAACACTGCAGCTAGAATCGAGCGCTCCTGGTCTCTTCCTTTGGCACAGCTTCCTCTGCACTGGCACTAAAATCTGACGAACAAATGTCTCTAATCCCAGGGGGGAAATTTCCATCCCATCTGGTGCTGCACCACAGCCTTCCCTGTGAAACAGGCGAGTAAAAGGGTGCTTAGTAGGAACGACTTTGACCATGGAGTTCTCTCGTTACTCATCTTACTTGTCTGCTGCAGCTTCAGCAGAGACTAACCTCTGAAACATCCTTTTCAGAGGAGGAATGGCTTTGAACAAATGCCCTACCATGAGACAGAGTCGTGCCTGCATCTTGTTTTGATCATAGAATGATAGAACCATCATGACTGGAAAGGACCTCTAGGACCATCAAGTCCAACCCTCATCCCAACAGCTCCCTAACCCACAGACCATGGCCTCAAGGGCTCTAGCTACTCACTTTTTAAACACCTCCAGGGATGGGGACTCTGCCACCACCCTGGGCAGCCTGTTCCAGTGCCCAACCACTCTCTCAGCAAAGAAATTCTTCCTAAGATCCAGTATAGATCTCCCCTGAAGAAACTGGAGACCATTTCCCCTCATCCTATCATTAGTAAGTTGGCAGAAGAGACCAGCATCAGCCTCGCTACAACCTCCTTAGAGGTAGCTGTAGAGAGCAAGAAGGTCTCTTCTCAGCCTTTTCTTCTCTAGACCAAATAACCCCAGCTCTCTCAGCTCTCTCTATAGAGGTTGTCTGCCAGCCCTCTCCCCAATCTCGTTGCCCTTCTCTGGCCCCACTCCAGCCTCTCAATATCCTTATCCTGTGGGACCCAAAACTGGACCCACTACTCAAAGTGTGGTCTCATCAGTGCGGAGTACAGGGGCACCATCACCTCCCTACTCCTGCTGGTTACCCCTTTTTTGATCCAGGCCGGGATGATCCTACTTCCTGGCCAGTTTGGAAGCTGTGTGCAGCCCTCATGACGTGTGCTGCTCCAGGTCCAGCTTCACTAGGGAAATACATTAATGTATGTTCTGTCTACTCATAGCTTCACTGCTGGTTAAGGAAGCATTTGTCTTTGGTGGTTGGGCATGCAGGCTGAACCTGAAAGCTTTTTGTTCTTGCATTAAGCATGGCAAAGGGAACACACAATGGGGGAAGCAAAGTGGGTTTGACTGCCGCTGAGCAGTGTGTTTTTATGGCTTTGCTTTTTCCCACAAGTGGACCAAAATGGAAATGAAAACTGACTGCTGCTGTTTCCTACTGTAAATCTTGCAGTAAATCTGCAGGAGGCTTTTTGAAGTTGCAAATTTTGGGTAATGAAGCCTTGGGGTCAGTGATATTTGTGTGGTATTTCCTCTGTCCAGCTCTGCAATAAAAGAGGATGGGCTTAATGGTCTGAGAGGTCTTTTCCAGCCTCAATAATTCCGTGATTCTGTGAAAAAACAGGAATAAAAAGAATATCTAAAATTCACTGCTTCCTTATGCTCTGAACAGGGTCTGAGTTGCAGAGATTTGACAGCCCTTAGGCAGTCATCACTTGTCCTTGCTGTTACTTTCGTTGCAAAATAATTCTTCTTGAAATTATGACTGTAGTAATTGCCATTAATTACCTCACAAGCTACTTGTCCTTTGGCAGTGTATCTGGACAGGAATAAGGCAGCTTTTCTCTGAAGATTTAGAAACCTAGAGAACTTTGGGAGTTGTGGACAGAAGGTGGGGGGAGTGGTGATGAAGAGGAATAAGACATCATGACAGGCTTCTCAGGGTGTTTGCATGTGGGATTTATGCAGAAGAGTTAACCCCTTTGACTGCACTTCTAGATTATAGAAGAAGCAGACACAGTGTCAGATGCAAAAGAAGTAGTAGGGAGGAAGAGGAAGATAAAGGCAGAAGACTGTGAAATGACAGGTCATTGGGAGTACGGTGGCAGCAGAACAAAGCCGTGTGCTGAGAGTGCCGTCAGCTGCACTTGGTGTGACAGCAGAGCAGAAGTGCTGTGATGCAGCCAGCTGCCCATTTCAGCAAGCTCAGCTACCTCTGTTAAGGTGTGATGCTCCAACCAGTGACATGGGCTTCCTGGAGCAGAAAGTCTAACTGCAGCTGTCCTCCTTTTCACTGACAATCTGCTCCTGGTGCAGTGTCCTGGTTGATGGCACAGAGAGCAGCACTGACCTTACTCTGAAGGTGCAGCAGGAGGAGGACTGCCCTCATGTGAGTTTGGGACACTGGTTGGGGTGCTTCAGTGGTCCCAAGGGAGCCTGGTCAGGGCAGTAGAGCCCAGGGTCAAACACTGACACTTGGGGCAGACCTCAGGGTCTGGCCATGCTGAAGTTTTGTCCCTGGAACTTAAAAGATCTGAGGTCTGGAGGGAGGAGGGAAGCTGGGGTAACAGGGAAAGGCGGGTCACAGAAATTAATGCTTGTCAGTGTCTCTGGGACTCGACAGGACTGACCCTACCGTCGGTTAAAAGGAGTTAAAAGAAAGTGATATTTTCAGCTGTGCAGAGCAGATACCCGCTGTGTTCTCTTCCTTCTGTCTGAGGCCAACTCTTCCTCTGATTTCCCCCGATGCTGCCTAAATTGCAAATGATATTGAAAAGCCAACTCCAGCTACATGGTTATGAACAAAAACATATGGGGAAAGTGTGTGTGCCAAAGCCAGACAGCTTCTGTGCCAGGCTGCTGCTGCACAGCTGCCCACACTGTGACCATCACTGAGCAACAGGGGCCAGCAGTGTGGGCCAGTGAGTCTGACAAGTGTAGTCTTGCATTAGGGCAAGAACAACCCCAGCAGGCTTCAGCGGGACCTGGAGAGCTGGGCGGGGAGACACTGAGTGAACAGCAACCAGGGCAGGACTGGATGATCTTTGGAAGTCCCTTCCAGTCCCTAACATCCTGTGATTCTGTGATAAGTCCAAGATCTGTGCTGAACTTGTGGTTTAAAAGGAGCAACGGTGATCCAAGGAACAACAAGACTGCTCTGTGCACAAAGTAAGCAGAAATGATTTGCTGGCTTTTTAATCCAGACTGGTGGCTACTGATGCCTTTATTTGACTATTGAATTTGTGAACAATGGAAAGTCAATGGTTTTGATTCCAAAAGGTTGCGATACCTGATCAAACAAGGTGACGCATCACTCCTTGCTGTTCCTGCACACAGTGAGGGCTCAGTGTTCACTCCTTCCACTCAACCAAGTGCTAGTAATTGGATTTTCAGACACATGTCATCTCGTTCGATGAAATTCCTCTTTCCCTGCCTCTACCCCACTGTACGACATGCCAAGCTTCCCTTGATGAAAGGGGGTGCTTATTGAAACAAAAGTCTGATCAGGAAGGTAACTGCTTAAGAAACAAGCTGTTAGGCCACGGGAGAAAGTCTGCGGTGGATCAAAGCGATGCCCTGTGTAATTGCCCACTCAATCAAGCCATGAAGCAGAAAGCAAAGGCTTTGATTTCTGCTGCTCCTGATCAAGCGTACACAACGGGCTGCCAGTGCCTCTGTTGCTTCAGCTCCTACCCTTGAAACCTCTTGAGCTGCTTTTCTGCTGCTGATTCATATTTTTAGAAATAAACCTGCAGAAAAGCCATTGACAAATATTTTGAAATCACTCTCATCAAACCCTTATCCAGGTAAAGAGGCAACGTTCTAAAGCAGCCAACTCTCTAGACGAGAGCCTTGCGTGTCTTTGCAGGCTGTGATACTGGAAGAGGCACATCTTGCTTTCTGACCACAATTTTTCCTCTCTAGAGGAGTGAAGGTTATCAGTTCATTTCTGTAGGTTACCAGGGACCTGTCTATGCACGAGGCAGTTTTGGAAGGATATATCGATATCGCGTGCTGCTGCTGGTTGGTCTGTGATACTCGGTTAAATCCAGTAGTTTCCTGGATCTGTCTGCCCCTTTAGAGTGATTACTTTCATTCTATTTATCATTAATGTTCCTTTTTAGTCTTTGCAAAAGGAAAACATGCTGAATTTGTCAGTGATCCAAAAGTGGTCAGTGGGACACAGTGTAGATGGAGGCCTGTATCTAGTGGAGTGCCCCAAGGGTTGGTGCTGGGACCAGTCCTATTCGATTTATTCATTAATGGTTTGGATGAGGAATTAGCAAGTTTGCTGATGACACAAAACTGGCTGGTGTCACCAACACCCCAGCAGGCTGTGCTGTCATTCAGTGGGACCTGAACAGGCTGGAGAGCTGGACAGAGAGAAATCTAATGAACTACAAGAAGGGCAAGTGTAGAGTCTGGGATGAGGGCAAGAACAACCCCAGGTACCAGTATAGGTTGGGAACTGAACTGTTAAGAGAGCAGTGTAGCAGAAAGGGACCTAAGGGTCCTGGTGGCCAGCAGGATCACCATGAACCAACAGTGTGCTCTTGTGGCCAAGAAGACCAATGACATCCTGAAGTGGATTAGAAGGGGGGGTGGCTAGCAGATCAACAGAGGTTCTCCTTTCCCTCTACTCTGCTCTGGTATGACCACATCTGGAGTATTGCATCCACTTCTGGTCCCCACAGTTTCAAAAGGACACAGAACTGCTGGAGAAAATCCAGCACAGCCACAATGATGGTGAAGAGAGTGGAACATCTCCCTGATGAGGAAAGGCTGAGGGAGATGAGTCTCTTTAGCTTGGAGAAAAGGAGACTGAGGAGTGATGCCATGAATGTTGATAAATATGTGAAGGGTGGGTGTCAGATTCTGCTCAGTGGCATCCAATGATAGGACAAGGGGCAACGGATGTCAGCTGGAACAGAGGAGGTTCCATATCAATCTGAGAAGGAACCTCTTGCTGGTGAGTATAACAGAGTGCTGGAAGGAGCTGCTCAGGGTAGCAGTGGAGTCTCCTTCTCTGGGGACATTTAAAACCCACCTGGCTGTGTTTCTGTGTGACTTGGTCTAAGTGATGCTGCTGTGGCAGGGGGATTGTACTGGATGATCTTTCAAAGTCCCTTCCAATCCATAATGTTCTGCGATTTTCTGATCTGTTTTAACCCCAGCTAAATTTTTAGGGACTGATGTCAAAATTCTTTAACACTGTCGAGCTCTGTGATAGTAAATCTGCTCCTAAACAATCTCACAGAGTTGGCCAAGACTTTTCAGCGATCAGAGAAGTAAACCATCACATTGATAACTTGACAACTTATTGCCCCAGAAGGGGCCATCTTACAAATCTGTTTGATTCCCTCTCTGAGAAGGAATTGAAGGGGGTTTGGCTTTCAGCCTAGGACCTTCCTAAACAATCTCGGAGAAGGGTTACTTTTCTTCAAGGGATTAGGAAAGTGTCACTGCAGCTCAGCTGAGCTTTGGAAGCTGTAAATGCTCATTCTTCAGAGCAGAGTCACTGGACTAAGCAGCCTGCAACAGCACTGCCACAACTAGATATGATTTTGCCCACCACACCAACCTGAACAGTGAAAGGCTGAGGTTGGAAGGGTCCTCTGGAGACTGTTTAATCCACTCCTGCGGTTGAACAGTGTCAGCTAAAGCAGGATGTCCAGGATTGTGACTCCAAGGATGGGGATTTCGCAGCTTCTCTGGGCAGCACCCTGCACTGCTTGACCCCTGTCACTGGAAAAGAAGTCTATTTCCTCTGTCCAAGTGCAATCTTCTCTATTTCAGTTGGCACTCATTGCCTCTAGCTGGCAAATCTTGACAAGCTTAGGTATTCTGATGCATCTCCTAGGACTGTTGGGCTTTTTAGGTCCTTTCTTTTAAAAAAAGGGATTTCTTTTTCTACTTTCAACTTTTATTGTCTCTGCTGTTTCCAGCTGTTCTCTGAGGCTGCAGTCTTGTAGATTCACATTTCTCTATTCTTGCTGAAACTTTCTTGCCAGAGATGGAAGGCCATAGGATGTCAGAAACTGTAAAATGGTTTTTTTCTACATACAAGTAGCAAAATTTGAAGGCTTCAGGACTGTAAATGAGCTGGTATCATGTAAGAAAGTCGTCAAATCTGCCTCTTTCATTCTGTGTCGCTCACTTCAAGAAAGAGATGGAGGGGCTGGAGCAGGTCCAGAGGAGCAACGAAGCTGGGGAAGGGACTGGGGGGAAAGGCTGATGAGGACAGGCTGAAGGAGCTGGGGTTGTTTAGCCTGGAGGAGAGGAGACTCAGGGAGGACCTTCTACCTCTCTCCAACTCCCTGAAAAGAGGTTGGTGTTAGGTGGGGCTTGGGCACTTCTCCCAGGCAACCAGCAGCAGCATGAGAAGTCAGAGCTTGAAGCTGCCAAGGGAGGGTTAGGTTGGAAGTCAGGAAGCCCATCCTCATGGAAAGGGTGATCAGAGCCTGGAATGGACTGTCCAGGGCAGGGCAGAGAAAGGGAGTCCCTTTCCCTGGAGGTGCTGAAGGACAGCCTGGCTGTGGCCCTTAGTGCCCTGGTCTGGCTGATGTGGTGGTGTTAGGTCCTGGGCTGGGCTGGATGAGCTCAGAGGGCTTTTCCAGCCTCAGTCATTCTGGGATTCTTTGCCCATGTGTTCTTGCTTGCCTTGTGATCTTACTGTTTACTTTTTTGGAGTGTTTATCCCTCTGTCCCCACTCTGGCTTGGTCTGTGCCTATGAGTATTGGCTTTTACTTCAGACTGAGAGATTTTTATTTTCAGTAACACCACGGAATACACCTTTACATTTTCCACACACGACCACGTATATTTTGAAAAGACTTTTAGCAGTGCAACAGACTGAGCACTCCAGGGAGCCAACCCTCATGTTAAACAAAAAATCCAAAAAACCACAAAAAAACCCAATCACCAAAAAAAATCAGTTTTGAAAAGAAATTAAATCTTACTTCTCCTTTTCAGAGCTTTTGGAAAATAATCTTCCTATGGTTGTTCTTTCTTAGAACAGGGTAAAAAATTACTTCTTGCTTAGATTTTTGGATTTCATTTGATTGATTTTGCACTATTCTAACTATTTCCAGAAAGATGGGAGCAGGTTCAGCTCTTACTCTAGGTTTTACCACAAATTGAATGAATGTGAAAAGAATTATCCTTGCAGAAGCCAGAAGGACTGCTGTCTTGACTGTGCATCCTTTAAAATCCTCATTGCAAATTGGATGCAGCACTCCATCTGAATATTTTAGAAGTTATCTTGGATAACTTCTAAATCAGTTGTCTTGGATCTACGTTCGCGTTTCCTAGAAATTCTGTTTCTTTTTGCATAAAAAAAAACCCCAACCAAAACAAAGCAGTAACTTCTTTTTGCAGTCTAACTACTATTTCTCCATCTGTGCTGCTTTGCTTACGCTCTCCCTTTTGTGGGAAAACTAAAGTCACAGTCTGAATGCCTGGCAACAGAAGCAATGGGCTTGATATTTGTATTAGAGCTGTAACACATGGACATCTGTTCCCTCTACCCTTTAAAAAGCTAATATTTGCTTTTACAACTGAAGGCTGTTGCTATTAGATGGGGTTGGTGGAAGGCTGGGAAAGGACTCCACCATTGCCCGTGGAGAAGTCCTTGCTTGTGGATGCCCCAGGGCAGACAGACAGAGAGGTAGAGGTGCCTGTTCAGTCCTGGGGCTGGGGCATCTCTGGGTTGGACTCCTACTTCCTTCTGGGACAGGGCTGGGTGACCCAGAATGTTGTTTTAAGTTTGCTGCTGCTTTTGTGAGAGATCTCCAAGTAATCCCATCTTTCTGCCTCTTTTTCTTGCATGCACATTGAGAATGCTGAAACACATCTGACTTGATCAGATGATACGAGCTGTACTGAAGGAACTGTGTGGTGGCACAGCTAAGCGCTGGCGCTGCATGCACACAGGAAGTACAGAGGGCCAAAGCAATTCCAGGAGTACGGAACAATAATTACAAGGAGGACTAATTAAACAAGGGACCCATAATACATGTGTTTAATCATGATCAGCATTTTCATCCTGATTTAGGTTGAGATTTTTGTGGCAGTCTTCTGTTCCAAAGCAGTTTGGAGTTAGCAGGTGGGTTGGCGAGTCTGAGCTTTGTTTTTCCTTTGGGAACTTAGTGTCTGTTGTGGCAGACTGTCAGTGCCCTGTGGAAGAGGTTTTCATAGGACTTATGTCTTTCTCATGCTGGGTTTGACTCCTACACACCCTCAGTAGAATTGCTTGCACTCTCAGTGAGTTTGCTGACTATGCCAAACTGTGTGGTGAAGTCAACACCTTGGAGGGAAGGGAGGCCATCCAGGGGGACCTTGCCAGGCTTGAGAAGTGGGCTGCGCAAACCGCATGGTATTCAGCAGGGGCTAGCACAAAGGTCTGGTCCTGGGTCGAGGCCATCCCATGAGCAAATACAGATTGGGAGGAGAAAGCACTGAGGGCAGCCCTGAGGAGAAGGACTTAGGAGTGGTGGTGGAGCAGAAGTTAAGCAGGAGGCGTCACTGTGCACTGGCAGCCCAGAAAGCCAACCCTCTTCTGGGCTGCATCAAAAGAAGCGGGGACAGTCGGTCAAGGGAGGGGATTCTATCCCTCTACTCTGCACTGGTGAGACCCCACCTGGAGTTCTGGGTCAAGTTCTGGAGTCCCCAACATCAGAAGGACCTAGACCTCCTGCAAGTTGTCCAGAGGACAGCAACTCAAATAATCAGAAGGCTGAAGCACCTCCCCTGTGAGGACAGGCTGAGCAGGTTGGGGTTGTTCAGCCTGGACAAGAGGAGGCTCTCAGATGACCTTCTAACAGCTTTCCAGTCTCTGAAGGGGACTACGAGAAAGCTGAGGGGTGAGCTTTTGACATGGCTGGTAGCAAGAGGACAAGGGGAAAGGGTTACACACTTGAAGAGGGCAGATCGAGGTTGGCCATGAGGAAGAAATTCTTTGCTGTGAGGGTGGTGAAATGCTGGAACAGGTTCCCCCAGAAAGTTGTGACTGTCTCATCCCTGGCAGTGTTGAAGGCCAGGTTGTCTGGGGCCCGGAGTAATCTGCTCTAGTGAAGGTTTGGAAGTGGATGATCTTTAAAGACCCTTCCAACTCTGGCCATTCTAGGACATCTGTGTAGCAGCCAAAATTACAGAGTTGCACGTGTGGATGTGTCATTATATTTTCTTCTTTTAAGTCTGTCTTAAAGGCTTGAACCCTGAACTGTGATGGTAAAAGTCTCAGAACGAATGCCACGATGAGATGGAAATTGTGTGGCTGCAACAGGCTTAAATACTCAGATGCAAAACAAAAGGTACGAGAAGACCCTGTCCATAAACCTTTTCATAAGGGTGCATTGCTCTTTAATAAGCACTTGCATAGGGTGCTCCATTTCTGCACGGCTGCAGGCAGCACATGGATCTGGCACCTGGGACTTTCTCTGGGGCATTTCTGCTTAGGCAGTGGGTATTTTTCAAGGGATAGGCTAACGGGTAGAAGTAGCATGGGGAAGATGTGAAGAACATTTAAACCTGTTCCCACAGTTACACAGTTTATTAGGGTTGGAAGGGGCCCTACAAGGCCATCAGTTCCAACCATCCTGCTCAAGCAGGAGACAAATCAGACAAGCAGAACCACCTAAAAAGCCTCAATCAGCTCCACAAAACTGCATCCAGCTGGGGCTGAAACATCTTCAGAGGAGGGGACTCCACAGCCTCCCTGGGCAACCCCTTCCAATAGTTAACAACCCTGACTGGAAAGAAGTTTTTCCTCAGATTGAGGTGAAACTCCCTGTGCTCAAGCTGGCATCCATTACCCTTGTCCTGTCTGACATCATTGAAAAGAGAAGATTCCTTTCTGCCTGGCACCCAGCCCTCATGGATTTATAGACAGAGATTAAATCCCTTCGGAGCCTTCTTCTGCCCAAACTAACAAGTCCCAATATTCTCAATCTCCCTTCATAAGGCAGTTGTTCCAGATCCCAGTCATCCTTGTAGCTCTGTGTTGAACTCTCTCCATTAATTCTCGATCCGTGTTGAACTGGGGAGACCAGAACTGGATGCAGGATTCCAGGTGTGGCCTCACTAAAGCAGAATAGAGGGGTAGAAGAACCTCCCTATATCTGCTAGAGACATTCCTCAATAATTTTATTTCTTTCCCAAATGACACCTGAGTCATCGTGATGCCAGGATATTTATCTAGCAGGGGGTACCTTGTGCTGCCTGTATTTGTCCTCCCTGACTAGCTGCAGCACTGTACATTTCCACTACCTCTGCAGTGCTCCCTGTCTGAAAAGGAGAAGCTGTCAGTCTTGAGTGAGCTGTGTGTTAGTGCACTGAACGTGGGGATGAGTGGAGGCAGAATAATTCCTGTTCACTGAGAGGTGGGAAAGTTAAACTGTTTCTGTATTGTGAGGGTTGCTTGCAGTGCTCAGGTGACAATACAAATCACAGTGGGAAAGAAAAATGCTGCATGAGAAGTGCGACGAGGCATCTCACAATGGCTGTGATTCAATGATAACCTCGACCTGAAATGTTTGGGAACTGATTCATAGATCTGTGGCTCTTAAATCACTGGACAAACAAACAGAAAAAAAGGAGTTAGAGAACCAGGCCATTCTTTGAGAAGCTGTTGAAAGCCTTGTGCTGCTTTTCACCTTGGAAAAGCTGCTTCTCCTCCCTGTTACACACCTGTGCCAGCTGGTAATAACTGCCTGAGCTGGAGATGTGCCATAGCCTATCACCTCACAGTTCTTCATCCAGTTCAGAGTTTACTGATCCCTAACAGAGCATCCTAGAAGCCAGACAATGCCACAAAGCTCAAGGGCAGCAAAACGATCCCTTCCCAGCGCAGAGCCTTGGGGAAGGAGGTGACAGTGCCAATAAATTAAGGTGCTGTAGTCATCTGCAGGGATTGAATGAGAGCTCCAGCTCCTCTGTTGAGAGGAGAGTGCAATTCAGATCCTCTTCAGCATGCAGCAAAAGGGTTCCTCTGTTTCCTCCTGAGTCCTCTAAATCCTGGGGAGGGGAGAAAAGGGCAGCAGGCATCAATCTCTTCCTTTTACTTTCTTTGGGGGATAAGGCTCATGGCATTTCATTATATTGTGTGGGTTAAAATCACAGAGTCACACAGAATCACAGAACATTTGGGATAGGAAGGCACCTCGAAAGATCACCCAGTCCAATCCCCCTGCCAGAGCAGGATCCCCTAGACCAAGTCACACAAGAAATTTCCAGGTGGGTTTTAAATATCTCCAGGGAAAGGGACTCCACAAATGCCCTGGGCAGCCTGTTGCAGTGCTCTGTCACCCTCATCATCAAAGTGCAAGCAGAGCAATTTATTTCAGTGCAAAGAAAAGTAAACCTGTCTTCATTGAAACAAATCAAGAAAAAAAGATGAAACAATTCCAATTGGGGCAAAAAACCCAAAGATTGTTCTTCTGGTTATAGCAAGCAAGCTGACAAATCCATTAGGCATAGCTCCTACTTCATATCGCTGTTACAGTGGGTGTCAGGATGTTTCAGTTCAATTCCATTAGCACAGACTGCAGTCTTACCTACCTTAGTCTAGAGTTTGCTGATTTTTAAGCCCCTTTTGTAATTGGCAAAGTCTGAGGAGAAAGGCTAGGATGGAAGCTTGCAATAAATGTAATTAGTTGCAGGCAGCTAAACAAATCTCTGCCTGTAAGAGCTAAAGGGTTTGACAGTAAATGGATTTCAAATAGAGAGTTGGAGCTGTAGATGGGCAGATGAATGAACCATTTGATGAAACCATTTAATGAAACAGTTAATTTAGAACTCTGTCCACAAAGTCTTGGATTAAAACCATTAGAGCTAATCTGT
Organism: Rhinopomastus cyanomelas; assembly: GCA_013400115.1. NCBI lineage: Eukaryota > Metazoa > Chordata > Aves > Bucerotiformes > Rhinopomastidae > Rhinopomastus > Rhinopomastus cyanomelas. The sequence continues at coordinate 80,905 of VXBP01006390.1, read as the reverse complement.
GTGCAGTGGTGGCCATGGTGAAACCAGTTCTGTTGCTTTGTAGAAGTGCAGATCTGATGAGCAAAGGAAGTTGAACCGACAGAGCTTGCTTGGGTTTCTGGGAGACATTTGGTATTAGATGCTGTAAAACATCTTGGTTTTGTCGTAGAACAAAAGCCCCTCCAGAACAAAACTAGCCTGCTTAGATCATACCAGGTGTGAACAGAAAATAGCTGCAGTCTGAACCAGACTGCGTACTGGCACACCTCAGTCTGCTTGTCTGCGGGAGGACAGTTGTGAGTTCATTGAGATCGGTATTTCCCTGATTCGACATTGCTGGAGCGATGGGCTGAGACTAATGGGATGTTAAAACAAAGCCAAGTGCTGGGACATGCACTTTGGTCACAACAACCTCCAGCCTCTAGCTGCTGGAAAAGAGGCTGAAGAGCTGGCTGGCCAAAAAGGGCCTGAGGGTGTTGGTTGACAGCCAACTGAACAGGAGCCAGCAGAGTGCCCAGGTGGCCAAGAAGCTCAATGGCATCCTGGCCTGGATTAGTAAAGGGGTAACCAGCAGGAGTAGGGAGGTTATGGTGCCCCTGTACTCAGCACTCATGAGACCACACCTTGAGTACTGGGTCCAGTTTTGGGTGCCACAGTATAACAAGGACATTCAAGGGCTGGAGTGGGGCCAGAGAAGGACAATGAGGCTGGGGAGAGGTCTGGCAAACAGCCTCTATGGAGAGCAGCCGAGGGAGCTGGGGTTATTTAGTCTAGAAAAGAGGAGGCTGAGAGGAGACCTTGCTCTCTGCAGCTCCCTAAAAGGAGGTTGTAGCAAGGCTGGTGCTGCTCTCTTCTCTCAAATTACTAATGATAGGACGAAGGGAAATGGTTTCATCAGGGGAGGTTTAGATTGGATCTTAGGAAGAAGTTCTTTCCTGAAGGAGTGGTTGGTCACTGAACCAGGCTGCCCAGGGTTGTGGTAGAGTCCCCATCCCTGTAGCTGTTTAAAAAGCTAGTAGCTAGAGCACTTGAGGCCATGGTCTAGGGGTTAGGGAGGTGTTGGGCTGAGGGCTGGACTTGGTGATCCTGGAGGTCCTTCCCAGCCATGATGATTCTGTGATTCTGACATTTTACTAAGTATTTGAAATCTGAACCCATATGTAATTTGCAAATGACAGACTGAGTAGGAAATAGTAAAGATGAGGCTACTGAGACCCTAATTAAGAATGTTGAATTGCACAACTGGGTTTTAGCCTCTTGATTTAGCCCAAAGAGCAGATGACGAGCATGTGGGGACTGAGAGCAAGGATCTGCTTAGCAGCTGGTACTCCTCTTTGGAAAGCTTCCAATAAACTAGAAGACAGAGGGGCACAGGGAGTCCTGTCCTAGATGGAACTCTCAGTGAATGTCTATAGAAACTTACAGACCAGCAAGACCCATAAAAACAAAGAGAAAAGAAGGCACACAAAGCAACACCAAGTTCCCCACTCTAAAGGATGCAAAGACTTTGTACCCAGCTGTCTCTCCAGCCTGTGGTTCAGTGTTTTGATTGTACTGGACAGCCCCAGGGTGCTAGATAGTTTAGGGTGTCGTGAAAAGCTTCACAATGAGACCTGGTAAGTCATTAGGTGACCTCACTGGAAGAAGATGACAGGTCCAATGTCAGAGTGCAACAAAACCCAGTGGCTGAAGAGCCCTTTACCTCATAGGTCCAAGTGAAACAGACTTCTATGCATTGCCCTCCTAGGGTTTTACCGACTGAATCACTTTGACAAAGTAATGGCCAGGTTTCCCAGGCTCAGCGTTTCAAACACTCACCTTCAGGAGTTCATTTCCCACTACAGATCTGAAACTCTGGAGATAGGATGCTGTAGAGAAAAAGTTGGCTTCAAACGGAAGAGCATCCCCTTCCTGCAGTTCTGCAGTTGTTCATATGTTCAGAGACTGAATCAGATTGAGAAACTGGGGCTATGAAGAGATTTCCTGCTAGGATGCTCTGTCAATGAGCTTTGTGGTTATTAATTTCTTCTGCAGCACGGCATGCGTCCTGCATCGGGATCAGGTGGGCGTATCTGGGCTACTCGGCTTTCTGTCACTGTTGGCCCTCTGCCATCTCCTACCTTTGTCTCTGGCCTCCAACAATTCAGTTTCGGGAACTGACTGAAGATTTTCCCTCCTTCTGTGAACAAAATGATGTGGAAAGCCAAGCGTCACTCTAGTGTGGGTGTTTGTGGGGGACATAAAGAGCAGATAAGGGGTACAGGTTCCAGTTCTAGGCAACCTTTTGGAGCACTGTGGCAATGTTCTTCCACATTCTCTTGGTTTACAAATCGTGTGTCTGCTTTGTGGGAAGAAATCCTTCAGTATCTTCCTTGCGACATTCAACGTCGGAACTCTTCCATCTTCACCTCCAAAGTGACTGAGATGAAGCAAAAAGAGAGGGAAGCCAGGCACTGCCCAAAACACAGACCATGCACTGCATAAACTAGGTCATTTGTGGATTTTTTAAATGAGATGTAGACCACAGCACAATCCCTACGGCAGGCACTGCTGAGGCTCCATGTACCTTCAGAAGCATTCCTCCCTCCTTGTGCTCCTCTGGGTTATAATTACCAGCAAGAACCAAGCCATCCCCTGGGAGATCATTGGTGACGTAGCCACTTGTCTCGAAATTAAGCTGCTTGATCTTTATTGAACTTAATGAATAAACATTTAAATGGTAATTGAGACACTAATTAAATGCTGTGCTTGGACTCCTGGATCAGGTTTGAAAGGAAAGAATCCATTATTTTATAACAATTTAAGGAATCACAGGTCCAGACCCTCAGCAGAAAGAGCAGCTTATTGAGATGTTTGAACTCGGGTCTTTGCTGCTGTCTTCTCTGGAGATCTCAGTCATTCCACTGGCTTTGCAAGGGTGTTGCTAAGACCCCATTCACTAGAATTTTCTAGCAAGTATGGGGACGTTGTATTTGCTCTGGTGAGCAAAATGGAACCGTGGGACTCTGGTTTCGTTAAGTGCTTTCTGGTCATTCTCATCATGCAGTCCTGACACTATTAACCCTTGCCTGCTCGCGTCTGAAAAATATGGCCTGGCTCCTGGTTACAACTGAGTGAGTTAGTTGTACATTTCAAATTCTTCCCTGTTTCCTTCCTTTCTGTTCCAAATGAGTTGCTTCTTCCTGCATTTCACATCTAGTCCCATCACCACTGTACACGTTACATCCCCACATTTCTTCTCTTTTCCCCTACAGACATCCTTTTGGCATCTGTTGAGATATTTAGGGTCTTATCAGAATGTCTGAAGCTCTTTAACAAGTCACATATAAGTCTATTCTCAAATGACAGTAGATGACTACTCCCCCAACTTAGTCACGGATAATTGCTACCCTGTCCAGGAACCAGAGAAGTGAGAAGTAAGTGCTAGGCACTTACACAGGGATCTTGGAGACAGGCAAAGATTTTGTCGTTGCCAGTGATTTGTGCCCTGAGCAGAACAGATTTGTTCAACAGGGTCTGCACTGCACTTAGGAGCTTGGTGCAGCGCCAGTTCTGCTTCCTCCTTTCCTATCCCTTCGGTACTGACAGTGAGCAGCAGAGCAATTTCCTTCACTGAGGGTAGTCAGGAACTGCTACAGGAACAGATGCTAGGGAAGCAGATGGGGTTGATCTGGAGCAGTGACAACTCTCTAACCTTTCAGCGTCAGGGAGAGACCGCAGCTCTCCCCATGTTCTCTTACAGGAGGCAAGTCCAGGTGCAAGCGAATGCACTGGCTTAGGGCTGCACTCAGGCAGTGGTAGGTGGCACCTCGAGTTCTCAGGTGAAGTGTGTAGGACCTGCAAAGGCAGTTCATGCTGTGAAATGGATATGCACGTCCACGCAGCCAAGAGGCAGCTCCTGGGCTCTCCTCTGTTTCCACAGGGTCAGAGGCAGTAGAAGCCTTTGCTCCTGTATTTCTAGAGGCACAGGGGGATGTTTGGTGTTTCTGTTTGCAGCCTAGAGGAGAAAAATAAACCACAGCAACTGTGTTCTCCACCGTGGTTTGTCTGGATGGTTCATAGTGGAGAACCTCAAAAGTCTAACCTGGGTGACAAAAATTCAACCTCTCCACTTTTTAGATGCTACCCTGCAGCATCTATTGCCACAGTTCGTGAGTGCTGTACCTGGTACTGAGGCGGCATGAAACCAGTCTAAGGAATAAGTCTTCAGCAGCCAGTTTAATACTTCATCTGGGTAAAATCCCATTGAACTGTACTCAGTTGATAGTGGGCATTTAAAACATTGAAGAATCACAGAACATTAGGGATTGGAAGGGACCTCGAAAGATCATCCAGTCCAATCCCCCTGCCACAGCAGGATCACCTAGCTGCAGAGAGTTTCTTCTTTCAAAGTGTGTATCCTAAATCCCCTGGGGGGCTTCTTTAGGATGCGTTACCAGAGATTAATTATGTCAAACTATAGGGTTCTGGGTGAATTACTGCCTCTCGGATCCCATATTTATTCCAGTGTGAGATGAAATGTCTGAGATGCTTTAACACAAAATAACCTCTCAATTGACCCCACAAAGCCCCATGCAATAAGTTTTGCACTGGGACAGGGTCCAAGAGCCATCCTTGGGGTCATGACACCAGTGTGTGGGTGCCGGGTTCTTTCCAGGTAGGGAGTGGGGTTGCTCTCCCTGCAGGGGTTAAAAAAAACAGTAGCTGTGGCCCTGGGGAGAGGGTTTAGTGGGCAGGGTGGGGTTGGATTGATGGTCAGACTGAATGATCTTGTAGGTCTCTTTCAACTTTAATGATTCTATGATTGATGATCTTTCAGGTGACTGACAAGCAGTAAGGTTGTGAAGATTGAAAGGCCCTCTACCTCTCATTTTAACAGGTACTGCAAACCTGATCAAGTGACCATCAAAATAAGTTGTCTTTTTCTCACCTGAGCTCTACCTTGAAATGTAGGAAATGGAATTTCCTCTTGTGAAATTGAATAGCTGTTAACATGGAATCTGACTCAAAAGCTGCCTTCCAATGCATTATTTATTTAGCAGAGAGCCAATGGTAGGGTCCTGAAGACATCCCTGAAGGTGCCCGGTCCCATTGTGACGAGTGCGCTGAAGAAGAGTGACATGGATGTGACGGGACTGGAAATAAAAGGCAAGGTAATGGTATGCTCAGTGCACTTGTTCACCAAGCTCTCAGGTATTTTCTTTATTAAGTGACTGTCACTTGAGAGGCAGCAGAAGAGCAAAAATAGATGATTCTGTAGAGCAGATCTTGGTTTTCTATATTGCTTTTCAGTGTTAACACCCTACCTCGTATCTCAGAACCACCGGAGTGGTGGTGAAGGGAAGGTGACACATTCCTAATGCTCTTTTTACGTGTGCCTGCCTGTTCACTTTTCCTTCCATTCATCCAAAAACCTAAATGAATCTAAAGAAAACCCTGGTAGGTACTTGTCTGAAATGCTTTTTGGTACAAGGGTTTAGATCCAAACCAGAGACTTTCTATATGTGAAGGGTGGCTGTCAAGAAAATGGAGCCAGGCTCTTCTCAGTGGCTTCCAACAATAGGACAAGGTGCAGTGGATTTAAGCTGGAACATATGAGGTTCCACATAAAGCTGAGATGGAACTTCTTCCCAGTGAGGGTGACAGAGCACTGGAACGGGCTGCCCAGAGGGGTTGTGCAGTCTCCTTCTCTGGAGGCATGTAAAACCTGCCTGGACACGTTCCTGTGTGACTTGACCTAGGTGATCCTGCTGTGGCAGGGGGATTGGACGAGATGATCTTTGGAAGTCCCATCCGATCCATATGTTCTGTGACTCTGTGTGTTTAGTAACTTGGAATAGGAACGTGGTCCAGCTGATGGCTTGTGCTTGTGGTACATGTGGTTGTTATCAAACTGCAGGGCTTTCATTCTACTAAGTAGAAGGTGAATGCATGTGTTGCCAGCTGTCAAGCTGAACCTGAGAAGCACTATTAAGGCATCTAACTGCATGAAGCTGTTCTGACAGGGAGAGTGGGAGGATGTTGTGTTTTTCTGTAGTGGACAGAGACCAGTGTCCTCTGAGGAGATGCAGCCAGAGTAGAGTTTTGCAGCCTGCTGCAGGGGTCAAGATCCTACTGTGACAGCACTTGCTAACTCAGAAACTGTCTCCAAGATGGAAGAGCAGTTTAGAGAATTATGATGCTGTTACTGCAGGATCTGTCAGTGCCACACATTGTGCACTGCTGATTTTCAGCTTTTTGACAACAAAATCTTAATCTATTGCTTGAAGAGAAGGCTGATATCAGCTGATAAGCTGCTCTGTGTCACTCTGAGAAGCTCGGTGTCACCCAAAAAAACCTTGGAGGAGTAAGGATCGGTCAGCAGTTGGCTGTTCAGAGAAGAAATATCACACCCTGTGAATATGTCTTCTTGCATCATGAGTGCTAGGAGTCAAAGACGAAAACCTGGTGAGTTAAAGCTGATGGGTTAAAGACAATCTTTACAGAGGGGATGATGGTTCTCAGAAGAGGGGAGGGAAGCAATACCAGGATCCAGAACATCTTTAGGTGCTATAACCACCTGAAACCTTCTGAACATGCTCACTTGTGCAAGTTGCTTTGAATAAGCAATTAATTGAAATTCAAGTGCTTCCTCTGTAAAGGCTTTTGATTTCAGAAACGTGAGTCTGAAAGATCACTGTGAGCGTGTTCTTCTGAGGTTGTTCCGTTCCTTTGCAAAGATGCTTAGTGAGCAGCTCAGTGTGCTGGCAGGCTCTCTCAGCCTGACAAGTGCCACCTGCTCTGGCACAGCCCTTGCCTTGCCAAAGTCACGAGCATCTTTCTGCTTGATCTACCAGGTATCTCCTTCATATTGAACTTGGTTGCTCTCCCATGAGAGCAACGGTTTGCTGAGCCACTTGACTAAGTAGCAACTGGCAAGCTCAAGGAAGCAAATATGCTCAGCTGTGCTGTGGATACGTGTATGTTCAAGGGCCACTGCTGTGTGTCTCATCACCAGCCACTACATCATACAGTGTGTGTGCCTCCGGGGCCTCACCATGTAGTTGCCACAGTCCCCAGGTGTCACTCAGCTGGACATGACTGGAGCTCAAGATTTAGCAAGGAAACACACTACAGCCAAAGTCACAGGCTGAGTCCGCCCTGGTGAGACCACAGCTGGAATGTTGTGTCCAGTTCTGAGCGTCTCCATTCCAGAAGGACACAGAACTGCTGGAGAGAGTCCAGCACAGAGCCACAAAGTTGATGAAGGGAGTGGAACACCCACCTGATGAGGAAAGGCTGAGAGAGCTGGGTCTTTTCAGCTTGGATAAAAGGAAACTGAGGGGTGACCCCATGAATGTTTATAAATAAGGAAAGGGTGGGTGTCAGGAGGATGGAGTCAGTCTCTGCTCAGTGTCATCCAATGGACAAGGTATAGGACAACAGGCAATGGATGTCAGCTGGAACAGAGGAGGTTCTGCATCAGTCTGAGAAGGAACTTGTTCCCAGTGAAGATGACAGGGCACTCGAAAGGGTTGCCCTGGGAATTTGTGTAGTCTCCTTCTCTGGAGACATTTAAAACCAGCCTGGCCATGTTCCTGTGCAACTTGATCTTGGGGATCCTGCTAGATTGTGGCAGGGGGATTGGACTGGATGATCTTTCTGGGTCACTTCCAATCCCTAATGTTCTGTGATTCTGTGAATTGAGACAGCAGCGGGGAGGCAGTGATTACATTCCAGCTCTTTATAAAAACCTTCCTCAGATTTATAAGGTCTTGTGTTGTGCTCGTTTTTGGGTTCAAGACCATCCACCACCAAGGGGTGAAGGTCAGTGTGCTCCCTTCTTTGAGTTGAGTTGTTGATGTTGATATTGATAAGGGAGCAGCAGTGCTGGCTAACCTCTGGCATGTTAACCCACATCACTTCTGGGAAGCAGGTCTCTGATGGACTCCCTTAGGACCCAAATGCATGTTAGAGGGTTGTATATCATGTAGATGTCAAGCCCAATCAGAGCTTCCTTGTCAGGATGTGTTAGGGCAGCTGTCTGCGATTTGTGTGACAGTGTACATCTGTGCCAACAGACCACTTGTGGTCTCTGTTCTGCTGTGTCTGCCGTCTGCAGCGCTGCCAGGAACACTGCCAGCAAGAGAGAGCAACTGCTTGCACAGAGGTGGCTGGGTGGCACCTTTTGTAATCTGTGTTCTGCACCATGTATTGATCGGCCTTGGAGTTGGATCCCAGGTGTGGGGTGAACACAAACATCACGTACTGGAGCATGGCATTTTAATCAGAGAGAGGTTTCAGTGCTAGCAGCAGCTGGGATGATGATGTCTACTTCAAACAAACCTGAAAGAGGCACCCAAAACCCCCGCCACTTGCTGGTTGTTCCTCAGGTGACTTCATAGTTAAAAGTGGGATGCGAATGAGTAGTTTGTGATGGGCCTGCAAGCACGCTGAAGTAAAGCTCTAGTAAGTGGTGTTGCAGGTTACACCCTGAACTGGCCTTTTTGCACATGCGTGAGCACACACCATGGCTGAGCAGAGGAACATCATCCCCTCCAGCCAGCCTCGTGTCTCACAGGAGTAAAGGTGTTCATGCAGGAGACAAAGCTGCAAGGACCAAGAGAGAGAAGGGGGCTGGAATTTTCACTGTGTTCACAATGGTAGAGAGTCATGAGAAAGATGGAGCTCTTAGTGGATTGGCATGCTAGATCACCTCACCATCACCTCAAGTGAAGGCTGGTAGATGGCCACTCTAGAAACCCCTGGGAAGCTTATCCTCCTCCTCAGCCTGTAGTGTGCCTTGTAGCAGGGGAGTTTAGGCTTCCTGTGGTAAAGTCTCAGGGTCCCAGAGGAGCTTGGTTAACCTTGAAATTCCACGTAGTAACTTTCTACCTGCAGAGGAGAAAGCGACACTTACTCGCAGGCATGAATGACTGACTCCAAGTCTGATCCAGAGGTAGAACCTGAAAGGACATTCATCTGCTGTTTGTGAGAATTGAACTGAGCAGAAGCTTCTGAAATGTCAAAACAGACAGAAATGCAAAATTATTCCCAAAGCACTGCCTGCCTTCTAATTGCTGGCCACCTTCTTCTGTGAAAAGAGGTAAGAGAAGCAGTTCACACGAGTTCCAGCGCTCGCACACTTCTCTCCTGGGGAAAACTGTTGTCTTTCTTCTCTTGCATTTGGATGCTTAAAATAAGGAAAGGAACCTATTGGAGTTAAGTGCTACCTTGGTATCTGCTGATCAAAGCAGTGCCTTCTCCTGCCTTTCTGCTGAGCCCTCAGAAGGGCAGCAACTGTGTTCTGGGCAAACAGCACTTAATTCAGATCTAGGAATCTTCACTCCCTGTGTGGCCACACAAACTCGCCTGCCTGCCTGCCTTTGGGGAGATGAGGATTTAGCTTTTCCCAGAAAAAAAGAGGGCAGCTTAACCAGTCATCCTGTGCCAATAAAAAGAAGCAGGGAGATGAGTTGTGGAGAATAATTATGCCCTGGGTCAGTGCCTGATATCTATTTTCTTGTGAAGAACGACAGTGGGCTATGGCTAGTAAGTGCAGTAATTTATGGAATTCATCACCAGCTTTCTGATTCAGCTGTTTTCCCCATTGATTTATAAATCTCTGATTTAGTCCTGACTACTGTACTTGTGGAAAGTAATGGAAGCTAAGATAAAAACTTGGTTCTTTACATTCAGGTACCGTTTTACTCTGTGCTTTTTAACACTCACGGTGTTCAGCTGGTTGCTAGCTGGCATTTCCATCGTGGTGGAGTGCTCGTGCTCTTCTCCTGTTTCTAATGAGGCACAAGCTACAGAGAACACCAATGACAGGAAGAATCCTAGATGGTTTTTATATTGACCAAAATAAATAAAAAGATGAGAGCAACTCCAATGATCAGAAGGCTGCAGCAGCTCCCCTGTGAGATCAGGCTGAGCAAGTTGGGGTTGTTCAGCCTGGACAAGAGGAGGCTCCGAGGTGACCTTCTAGCAGCTTTCCAGTCTCTTAAACGGGCTACAAGAAAGCTGAGGGAGTGCTTTTGACACAGGTGGTAGCGAGAGGACAAGGGCAAAGGGTTCCAGACTTGAAGAGGGGAGACTGAAGTTGGAGATGAGGAACAAATTCTTGCTTTAAAGGTGGTAAAATCTGTTGCCCAAGGCAATTGTGGCTGCCGCATCCCTGGGAGTGTTGGCTGGGACCCTGAGTAACGTACTCTAGTGAAGGTGTCCCTGCCTGTGCAGTGGGGTTGGAACTGGGTGATCTTTGAGGTCCTTTCCAACCCTGACCACTCTATGATATATAACTTTAAAGCTCTGGCCTAAGGTTATAGCACAACAAGGCAAGTGCAGTCTCTTTCATCTGCACTTTACTTGGAAACTAGGGCCACAATTCTGTCTCCCCAGGTGGCAGAAAACAGTTGAGAGTCTCCAGTACAAAAGCAAAGACCTAGTCATGCCCCATCTGGCACCATGGAGTCAATGTGACTTATTTTGCAAGACTCTAATAACATCTTTCTTTTCAGGAGTAAAACAGATAAGGGCAGGAGAGTCAGGGAGCCAATGAGACAGGAGAAAATGGAAGTGAAGGGGAAATGAAAAGCTGTTAGAAGAGGGTGTTAGGCTATGTGATGGGAGACAGCGTGCTTGGGACACACATAATGTCTTCTGCCACCTGACTCGACAAAGGCTTGCGCTGACTTTACCCATCAGAAATTACGCACCGCGTTGCCTTTCTGAGTTTTAATACACATCACACCTGCTGTGTGATTTCTTGCTGGAACTCCAGGGCAATTTTCCAAGATGAGAATTATTTTTCACCACCTGCAAATTGCTCTTTTGTGAGGAACTGTACTGAGCAGAGGATAGGCGAGATGTTGAGGGAAAAGCCCGCACACCAGAGCTGCTCAGCTGACAAATGAGATGGAGGGGGTGTAGAGAAAAATCGAGAGACAACAAAGCTCAGAACCTGGTGATTCTGACAGCCCAGTGACACTGGGGCCTGTGATCGGGAAAATCTCGGAAATAAGCAAGGGATGGGGTAGAGTCTGGCATCTGGGCAAGAACAACTCTAGGTACCAATAGAGGTTAGGGACTGACCTGCTGGAGAGCAGTTTAGAAGAAAGGAACTCAGTGGTCTTGATGGCCAGCAGGATGGCCAGGAGCCAGCAGTGGGCCCTTGTGGCCAAGAAGGCCAATGGCATACTGGGTTGTATTAGAAGCGAATTAAAAGAAGTGGCTAATTTTCCCTCGGGATGGCTGCGCCTGACTGAAGCTGAAGATTTATCTGAAGCTCCAGGGAAGATTTGACAACAGTCAGGAAGCGTGTCCCACCCCTTGCTCCCATGTCTTGGGCATTTTACCAGAAGGTCTTATAGGAAAACTTCAGTGGCGAAGGGTCCATGCACTTTTCAAGGCTGACAGCTTCTGTGTGATGATGGAGCAGCAGTGGCTCAAAGGCTTTTTGTCTAGACATGCGGTGTTGGCATGCGAATTTGCTCCTTGGGCTTGAACTTTCATTAAGTCAACTCACACTGACGTACTGAAAATATAACACAGCTGAGCTTGGGGAAAACAAAACTGGTAACAGTTTTGCTGCTGCTGGGATTGTGAATCAGACCTTTTCTGCAGCAGGGTTGCAAATGTTACTTGAATTTTGAGCACTGATGACAGAGATCGTGAACTTCTACTCTGCACTGGTGAGACCCAGCCTGGAGTCCTGTGACCAGTTCTGTTGTCCTCAAGAGAAGAAGGACACAGAGTTCCTGGAAGGTGTCCAGAGGAGAGCAACACAAGTGATCAGAGGGCTGGAGCACCTCCCCTGTGAGGACAGGCTGAGCAAGTTGGGATTGTTCAGCATGGAGAAGGCTCCCAGGTGACCTTCTAGCAGCTTTCCAATCTCTGAAGGGGGGTTATAAGAATGTTGGGGGAGGATTTTGGACATGAGTGGTAGCGAGAGGACAAGAGGAAAGGGTTCCAGCCTTGAAAAGGGGAGATTGAGGTTGGCCAAAAGGAAGAAATTCTTTGCAGTGAAGGTGGTGAGCTGCTGGAACAGGTTGCCCAAGGGAGTTGTGGCTGCCCAAGTCAGTTGTGGCTGCCCCATCTCTGACAGTGTTGAAGGCCAGGTTGACTGGAGCCCTGAGTAACCTAATCTAGTGCAGGTGTCCCTGCCTGTGCAGTGGGGTTGGAATGGGATGAACTTCCAGGTCCTTTCCAACCCTGGCCGTTCTAAAATTCTATGATTGACTGCTCTGTTGCAGCTCTGATCTTGCAGCAGGCAGTTCCAGAGCTCCTATTTGCCTCAGCACTGAAGTGTTTTCTGTGAACTAGCAACAAAAGGAACGAGCCCAGAACTTTTGGGCAGGGCCATGTACTCAGCATTGCAGCCGTAGGAGCGGCTCTGATAAAACTCTGCTCTGATATTAAGCAGTGTTTTCCTGAGATAGCGTGGTGAATTTAGCTTATACTCGAGTAATGCCTTGGACTATTGTTTCTGAGATATTTTCATGTCTACCTTTGATCTGAAATGTGTTAACCTAATGAGTGGGTAGAGAAAATGAGTTACTATGGGAACAGTGTCTTTCTCTGACTTACTGCCCCAGTTGGCTGCTCTGGCAATCGAATCACGCTGCAAGACAAAGCAAGGCCACAGGAGACTAATGTGCATTTCCATCTTAGAGGGAGCTTTTGAGATCAAGTCCGGGGTACAGAAGATATAACAGCAGACCTGTGGGAAATGTATTGTCTTCTTAAAGCAAAACAAGAGGGGGAGGACAGAACTGCGATTTGACCGTGATAAGGCAAAACCCCAACAAAGCGAGAGTTGTCTGGTGGGAAGGAGACAAAAGCTCTGCTGATGCATTTCTTGGGGTGTGATAAATGGTTGAGGGTAGCTGATAAAACTCCAAGTCTTTAAATCTGTTCTGGTGATCATTAGTAAGGTATCTCATCATCCACCAGCTTTTTGAGCTGCATTTACCTCCCATTTTCTCTGTAGACTCACAGAAGCAGCCGTTGGTGCTGAAACCATGGGTATGTGGTACTCAGGCACCAGCAGAGATGGCTGGTCTCTGTCAGAGAGGCACTGTCATCCGGGAAGCACCATCTCACATCAGTATTGTGTCTGCTCTGTTCACACCTCCCCAAACACTGCTGCACACTACATCATGTGTGGACAGGAAAGCTTCCTTATTATTGCCAATGCAACTAAGGGCAAGGTCTTCAAGAGGAAACATTTAATCTTTCCTATTTGGTCCCTCTCTTTGGCCTGTTGCCTGCGTTGGGCACTGGGAAAAGCACGTGACCATCCTACTGCTATTTACATCACTTACACAGTCTATTAGGGTTGGAAGGGGCCTTCAAAAGTCGTTGAGTCCAACCCTCCTGCTTAAGCAAAGCACAAATCACTGACAAGCAGAACTGCCTAAAAAGCCTCAATCAGCTCCACAAAACCACATCCAGATGGATCTGAAACATCTCCAGAGAAGGGGACTCCACAGATTCCCTGGGCAACCTCTTCCAATAGTTAATAACCCTGACTGGAAAAAGATTTTTCCTCAGATTGAAGTGAAACACCCTGTGTTCAAGCTGGCATCCATTACCCTTTGTCCTGTCTGATGCCATTGAAAAGACAGGATTCCTTTCTGCTTGGCACCCAGTCCTCATGGATTTACAGACAGGGATTAAGTCCCCTCAGAGCCTTCTTTTGTCCAAACCAACAAGTCCCAATATTCTCAATCTCTCTCCATAAGGCAGTTGTTCCTGACCCCCAGTCATTCTTGTAGCTCTGTGTTGAACTCTCTCCATTAATTCTCAATCCGTGTTGAACTGGGGAGACCAGAACTGGACACAGGATTCCAGGTGTGGCCTCACTAAAGCAGAATAGAGGGGTAGAAGAACCTCCCTATATCTGCTAGACACCCTCCTCTCGATCCATCCCAACACCCTGGTGGCCTTCTTGACCACCAGGGCCCATTTCTGATCCATTTTTAGTTTGTTATCCACAACACCTCCAAGATCCCTCTCCCCGGGAGTGCTCTCTAGGTGATCACTACCCAACCTGTAGTGGCAGTCCCATTATTCCTTCTCAAATGAAGGACTTTACATTTGTTTTTGTTAAAACTCATTAAATTACTCTCACCCCAACCCTCCATTTGACTCACTAGCTCTCAGCAGGGTGCTCACCCCAACTTCAACACCCACAGGTGAGCAGGAATTAATTCCTGTGGGCAGTGTGTGCCTCTGATGCCTTCATCCCTCACTGAGTAGTGCATGTCATTTATTTTGCCTACACTGTCAGGAGAAAAGCTGTGTGATGTACATGCTTAAATCAAACCATGATCAAACTAGTTTGTTTCTTTTTTTAAATGAAAGGTACTGAAAGAACAACCTGTGGAATCGTGTTGAGGATCAATACCAGCAGTCTAAGCCACCGTGCTAGACATTGACTAAACATTAACATGACTTTCTGAATGTCTGAATAGGTTTTGACTGCCACTCAGCTAACACTCTGCAACTCCAATGTTTGTCTGCACAGTCAGAGTTTTTCAAACTTTTTCTTTCTTTTCCTGCTGAATCCTGATGTCAAAGTCTTCTTGTAGCCCCTTGTGCTGTGTAATCCAGTTGCTGGCCGGTTTCATCACAGCAACACAGAACATCGAGGAAAGATCATGCAGTATAATCCCACCCATCACAGCAGAATCCCCTCGACCCAGTCGCACAGGAACATGTCCAGGCAGGTTTTGAATGTCTGCAGAGAAGGAGACTCCAAACCCCTGCCCCGGGGCAGCCCTTTCCAGGGCTCTGTCACCCTCACCATGAAGAAGTGCTTTCTCACATTGATGTGGAACCTCCTCTGTTCCAGCTCACACCCATTGCCCCTTGTCCTATCATTGGATGCCACTGAGCAGAGCCTGGCTCCATCCTCCTGACACCCACCCTTTACATATTTATCAGCATTCATGGGGTCACCCCTCAGTCTCCTTTTTTCCAAGCTGAAGAAACCCAGCTCCCTCAGCCTTTCCTCATCAGGGAGATGCTCCTCTTTCCCTTCATCATCTTTGTGGATCTGTGCTGGACTCTCTCAAGCAGTTCTGTGTCCTTCTGGAATGGAGGGGTGATCATCACTGATAATTTTCTCCCAGCACTGTTGCTTTTTGTGTGGATGCCCTTTCAGACAGTTGCAGGTCTTACACTGACCCATGGTTAACACCGAGGTTGCTCTCCTCCTTGTTGCTGTTGCCCAGACAACATCACTGGGTGGCTGTGCGGAACCTCCATGCCTGCCCTGAGTCCAGTGCCTGCCCTGTTTTCTCTCTGAGGCTGTGCTGCACCACCTGCAGCTGTATTGCTCAGATTTCTCTGATTTCTAGGTATTTACTCATCACCCCTACAACTTAATCTCCATCTCTCCAGTGCTTATTACTTGCCTTGTTTATTTGCTAATTTTCAGGATATGCTTCTCTGTCGGAAGCTTCAGTGACCTGCTTATCATGTCTGCTCATGAGCATCATGCTGGGGTAGACTGGCCTGCTCTGTCACACGTGCATACGTGGCAGGCAGAGGTCTCTCTCTGTCTTTTGTGCCACAGTCACATCCCAAAAGCTAGGTAGGGTCACGCAGTGTCTGAACGTCAAGGACATCGAACAACTGAGGCTGCATTTCTTGAGTTTTGAGCCACATTGACGAAAACGACCACGATAACTAGTGCACCCAGAGCCCGGTGTGCTACAGCACCTGCAGCATCTGCCTACCTGCCTCCAGCAGCTGTGCCTCTCCACCTCTTCGATGTTCCCAGGTTCTTCTCCAGAGAGCTTTCAGCAGTGCGGAGATGTCAATAATACAAATAATTAATGCCAAGTGGCTGTCAATAGCTTCTAGGTCTACAAACAGAACACACAGAAACCTATATTAATTAATTACATCCCACTCTGCAATCTGAGCAGTAAACAAATTAGGAGGGGTGGAATGGAGATAATGATCAACGCTTATTTTTTCCAGGGAAATTTTTAAGAAGCAGAGCAATGAAAAAAATTGAACTGGCATTTATCTCCCACCCTTCTTCTGAAAATGGATTTTTGGCATATTTGACAGTTAAAGGTACAATACCTGCTCCACAGAAAATAAAGACACTAACGATTCTTTTGATACATTTGTTCTAAATATACAAAGATTAATTCTGTTGAAAAGCATCAAATGACAAATTGTATTGGATCTCAACACACAGGGTCTTAAGGTGACCTGATCCACATTCTTGCATACTGTTCATGTGTCTGGTGTGCTTAGACCAACGTGGTGACTTGGCAGTCCCAAGCACAGATCCATGCTGGGTGCTGAAAGGGTTGAGAGCAGTCCCAAGAAGGACTTGGGATTTTCAGTAGATGAGAAACTCAACATGAGCTGACAATGTGTGAGGGCAGCCCAGAAGGCCAACCATATCCCGGGCTGTATCAAAAGAAGTATCATCAGTAGGGCAAGGGAGGGGATTCTTCCCCTCTACTCTGCTCCTATAGGATCTCACCTGGAGTCCTGCATCCAGTTCTGAAGCCCCCAATACATGGAACTGTTGGAGTGAATCCAGAGGAAGAACACAAGGAAGATCAGAGGGCTGAAGCACCTCTACTATGAAAATAGGCTGAGGCATATTTGTGCTCTTCAGCTTGGAGAAGAGAAGGCTCTGGGGGGACCTTATAGCAGCCTTCCAGTACCTACAGAAAAGCTGGAGAGAGACTTTTTATGAGGGGGAAAGGTTTCAAGCTAAAAGAGGGCAGATTTAGATTAGATCTTAGGAAGAAATTCCTCACTGAGGCCCCTCATAGTTGTGTGCTTTGTGTGTAGAGCTTTAGTGTGGATAAAAGGAGACTGAGGGGTCACCCCATCAATGTTGATAAATATGTAAAGGGTGGGTGTCAGGAGGATGGAGCCAGGCTCTGCTCACTGTCATCTAATGATAGGACATGGGGAAATGGGTCTCAGTTGGAACAAAGGAGGTTCCACATCAATATGAGTAGCAACTTCTTCCCAGTGAGGGTGACAGAGCACTGGAAGGGGCTGCCCAGGGAGGTTGTGGACTCTCCTTCTCTGGAGATGTTTAAAACCCATGTTCCTGTGCATCTGGATCTAGGGGATCCTGCTGTAGGGGAGGATTGGACTGGATGATCTTTCAAGGTCCCTTCCAATCCCTAATGTTCTGTGATCTGTAAGATTTTTAAGTGCCAAGGAGCCTGTGAGCTCCCACTGGACTGAAATCATCTTTCTTGCTGTGAAAATAAGAACAGTGGTCCAGAGCGACTTCTTCTTTGTGTTGTGCTGGATGCTCTTCCAGTCAGGCAGCACAACTTGTTGGGCACAATTTCCCACCGATTACTCTGCTGTACCCCTTTGGATGCACAGGAGCTGAGTAGCTCTTCTTCCGTCTCCGGAGGAGTAGCCAGTGTTATTAGAGCATGGTGAGCAGTCGTGACTCCTGCAGTTAGTCAAGTCATGACTGATGTAGGGCTTGATCGGAGGAATTTAGCTGAAATAGAATGTTTTCTTCTATGTCCCTTTCTCCTTAATTGATTTTTTTCTGCCTCAAATGCTGAATGTTTTACTTCCTCTCATAAAATATATTAGAGCAATTAGAGGTGTGTGCTTTTAGATCATTCTGCTGCATAATTACTGCTGCTACTGTTGTCTTCTGGTTTACACTGTGTCTTTATTAGCAGCTCTTGTTGCCAGAAGCCATCAATATTTAATCAAGGGAATAATTTTATCAAGGGAATAATTTGGTTATTTAAATTGAAGACCTTTTCAGCGATATCTTCAAGCACCTGGCCTGGTCAGATGCTTTAATATTCATTTATCTTTATCTGGTTGGTTTCATGCTATTTTCTAATTGCTTCTCCGCTGGATATCCCAAGTTTCCCATTCATCGTATGGAAAATGTAAGCAGGTCACATGCAGCTGTATCAGGCAGTAGAACAACTTTCCTGGCATCTGCTGGGAATGCAACACAGCAGAGAGAATCACAGAATCATTATGGCTGGAAAGGACCTCCAGGATCATCAAGTCCAGCCCTCACCCCAGTGTTTCCCTAACCCCTAGTTTCCTTTAAAGTGTAGAAGATAATTTCCTGGCACAGCTGGTCAGTGAGAGCCTACAAGGGGAGCTGCCTCACTAGACCTGTTTGCAGACAGAGGAGGCCTGGTGGAAGATGTGGTGGTCAGAGGCCATCTTGGGCTTAGTGATCATTAAATGATCAATTTCTCAATCCTTCATGAAGTAAGAAGGTGGGGGTGAACAAAATCAACACAACAGACTTCTGGAGGGCAGATTTTTGGCTTGTCCAGGACATTGATTGAAAGAGTCCCTTTGGGAGATGCTCCTGAAGTACAAAGAGGTCCAGGAAGGCTGGGCATCCTTCAGAAGAGGACTCTTAAAGGTGAAAGAGCAGGTTGTGCCCACATGCTGCAACAGGAACTGGTGAGGAAGAAGACCAGCCTGGCTGAACAGGATGTTCCCCCTGGGCCTCAGGGTCAAAAGGCAAGTTTACCATAGCTGAAAGAAAGGCTAGGCTACACCAGCAGAGTACAGGGACCTAACTAGGGCAGGCAGAGAGGAAATCAGAAAGGCAAAAGCCTGGTGAAAACTCAAGCTGGCCACTGAAGTGAAGATAACAAAAACCATTTGGGTAAAACACTGGCTGCATGCCTTACTTTCCAGCCACAAAAACCCCCAACAGTGCTACAGGTTTGGGGCAGAGTGGCTGCAGAACTGCTCAGGAGAAAAGGACCTGAGAGTGTTGCTGAGAGTATCGAGAAGGGCTGGAAGAAGTGAACAATTAGCACAGACCACTGAAGCTGGAGACTGGGTGGCCTGTTGGTAGATGAAGGACTGTGATGGTGCTCAAATCTCCCCATTGCTGGGAGAGAAGAAAACATGTAGTTGGTTTCCCTGGTCTCGAAGAACAAAACTTCTCAGTGCTGAAAGGTAGTGAAGCTTGGGAACAGACTGCCTGGGGATCTGGGGGCATTTCAGCTGCTTGTGGTTCCCAAAATGGGCATGAGACCCATCTGTCAAATGTGACACAGCTATGATGGGAGCCTCCCTTCTGTCAGCACAGCTGCTCAGGCTGCCTCTTCATTCTCATTCCTCTCCTGCTTTAGATGCCTACAAGTGCAAGCCCGAGGGAACAAAAAAGCTGGGATTTGCATTTTTTTTGGGTGTCCTCAAAAACAGAAAACAAAAGTGTGGAGTAAAAATTGGGCCATGTGTTTGACTTACACAGGGAAGAATAAAATCCAAAGGAAGATAGTAATCAAGAAATAGAGAGCCAAAAACTGTTTGTGGAAAACAAAGATATTTAACTTCTCTTTTTAAAAATAACATCTTACAGGTTTATGCCACCTTTACTTTATAGCAGTGTTTTGGGGAATCTGTTACAGGGTGGTTTGGTTATTCTTTCAGAGGTTTTGAGTTTTCATTAATGGAAAGGACCATCTGCATTGTTGTTAGCACCTGGAAGGTGCCTTCTTTTATCTTGCCAGAGGAAACTGGTAGGTATTCGTTCTAGTGGTTTTTCTTGTCTATATGATAATCCAGACAAGACTCTGACAATCTCGGTACAACAGCACTTCAGACCGTATTTTAGTGCAATCAGAGCTCTCCTAAGAGCGGGCTAATATCTTAACCTGATAGAGTTCATTATTTGGAAAGATAAAAATTGAGTTTCAAGTGACCTATAAGGCCATTTTGCCAAGATATAATCTAGTTACATTTTCTCAAATTGAATTATGTGGACTGCATGTCATGTATTGATTATGAACATCTTCTTAATGGTGTCATATGATCAAACTCTTGACATGAATTTTTCCCCCTCTCCTTTACATGGAGGCATTTTTCAATAGAATCTTCAGCGTTCTGTTTTGTAAAGCTGTCACCGGTGTGATGGTTTCTCAGGCCGATAAAGCTTTGACCTCTGGGCCACTTACTCGTTTCAGGAAAACACCACTGCAAAATTAACTCATCTCGTGCCACTTATGGATGAGTTCTTCATACTAGACTGATGTAAGGAAGCTGAAGGCTACTTTGAATTATCTTCTGAAGGACTGATGCTGTGTCCTTTGCGCTTTTGAATTTGACATTTTGTTAAGAGCTGCTTTCAGATGTCAGGAGTTAGAGTTCTTAACTGAGGTGTTTTTCAGACCTGAACAAAGCCAAATAAAGGAGCGGTAAGGGTAAGGAGTCAGGCAGGTTGAAATCAAGACCTGCCCTGTAGCACTGGATGAAGAGGCAGGTCCCACCTTTAGCACTGTCTTGTCTCTGATCCCATCTGTTGATGAACAGGAGGCAGCAGGGTGCCCAATGGCCAAGAAGCTCAACCACATCCTGACCTGGATCAGGAATGGGGTAATCAAGCAGAGCAGGGAGGTGATGGTGCCCCCCTACTCTGCACTTGTGAGACCACACCTTGAGTACTGGGTCCAGTTTTGGGCATGACAGGATCAGAAGGGCATTGAGGGGCTGGAGTGGGGCCAGAGAAGGGCAATGAGGCTGAGGAGAGGGCTGGAGAACAGGGCCTGTGAAGAGCAGCTGAGGGAACTGGGGTTATTGAGTCTAGAGAAGAGGAGGCTGAGAGACCTTGCTCTCTACAGTTACCTAAAAGGAAGTTGTAGCCAGGCTGGTGCTGGTCTCTTCTCCCAAATTACTAATGATAGGGTGAGGGAAAATGGCTCTAGTTGCACCAGAGGAGGTTTAGACTGGATCCTAAGAAAAAGCTCTTTGTTGAGAGAGTGCTTGGTCACTGGAACAGGCTGCCCAGGGAGGTGGTGGAGTCCCCATCTGTGGAGGTGTTTAAAAACTGAGTAGCTAGAGCACTTGAGGCCATGGTCTAGGGGTTAGGGAGGTGCTGGGCTGAGGGCTGGACCTGATGATGCTGGAGGTCCTTTGCAGCCATGGTGATTCTATGATTTTTACTTTTCAAAAACTTTGGTTGGTGAATTAGTTAAAGGTCTTTGCGTGTCCCTGGGCTGTTTAGTGACCTCAGCTGTTACAGCAGGAAGAAGTCTGATGCGTCAGCTTTAATTAATAAATGGCAAAAGGAAAACAAAGGGGAAGTGGATTCCATCAGCATCTGCAGGAGCACTGGTTTAAGTCTTACTGTGGACCTTAAATGGATATTTGAATGTGCTCAGGAATTATGAGCCTTTGAACCCTGTCTGACCTTCTCCAGTTGTTTGGCTTTTAACGAAGGTCATTTCAATAGTGATGCTGGTTTTTTGATGCTCTGTGGCTCTTCTACAGAACCTGCTTATCTGAGGTGGTTGAGGAAAACAGGAATAGGTTGCTCTGTGGAGAGGAAAAAATGTTTGGGGAGTTTTCTTCCAAGTGTTGAAAATCCCATACAAAAGGTTTTCTGGTGGGCTGTTCCCAGATTGCTTAATCTAGACAATAATTTAATGTCAGTAAAAATAGAAAAGAAACTTGTCTTTTTTAAAGAATTATGTTTTGTCAGACATGAAGTTGTCAGTATTTGATTCTTCATAATTGCTAGAAATGCTTCACTCATTCAGAAGCTTTCATGACCCCCTTAGGGACTGCTTAAATTTAATATAAGCTGTTTTTCTATTTATCTCTGATATTTCTCTCACACGATTTCCTCTTTTCTTTTCTCTAGGTGTCTCATTTTTGTTGCTATAGCATTAATTCATTTCACTTGAAAAGGTTTCAGCAAAGCAAGAGTGTTTCAAATCTTATATCTGAGTTTCTGGATCCAATTCGTAGACAGAACAACACTAAAATTATGTTGCAGATTTGCCACTGAACAAGCTTAATCAATCAATAGTTCCTGTCTGATAGAGTAAATAAATTATGTTGTGGTATGTGATAATCCCTGAGTTTTCTCAGCACCTAACAGAAGGCTCAGACTGCGGTGGGAGTGTGGAAGCAGAAGAATTGACAGGCTCAGACAAATGAACAATTAAGTTGGTGTGCTGAGGTCTGAGGAGAGGCAGTAGAATAAGGTAGAATACGTGCCTGGAATATCAAGATCTTACACACCAGTTTGAAGTGTCCCAGGAGAGCTGCAGGACAGATATCGTGTGGAAAGCGAGTGATGCTCTTATTACAGCAGATTAGGTTACTTAGCAGTGGCCCAAAGCTTAGAAATATGAGAAAATGAGACCAGAATTGTTCAAAAACACAAACGTGTGTGTGTGTGTGTGTGTTTCTAAAGCAAATTTCTGATTCTTTTCAGAACATGTATTTTGAAGCAACCTCTGGTCAAAGAAGAAGAGGCATGACATTGCAAGGAGCCAAGTGTGGGAGTTTGCAGCAGAAGCAACTTTGACCCCAGATCACAGCCTGGCATGTGGTTCCAATAGGTCATAAGAACTATATAAGGCACAGAATCCAAGTGTCACCAGTCAGCAGCCACACCTGCAGCAAATGCATAAATGCATAAATGGCAGTGAGAAGTGTATGTACTCACGGTATCTCCTGCTTCTGTTTTACAGTCATACTAAAAAATCACAGAATGATTGAGGCTGGAAAAGCCCTCTGAGCTCATCCAGCCCAGACCAGGACCTAATATCACCCCAGTGGCCAGACCGGGGCACTAAGGGCCACAGCCAGGCTATCCTTCAACACCTCCAGGCATGGAGATTCCACCACTGCCTTGGGCAGTCCATTCCACCATCTGATCCTCCTTTCTGTGAGGAAGGGCTTCCTGACATCCAACCTCACTCTCCCCTGGCAGCTTCAGGCCCTGCCCTCTCATCCTGGTGCTGGTTGCCTGGGAGAAGAGCCCAAGTCCAGCTAACTACAACCTCCCTTCAGGGAATTGAAGAGAGGAGGAAGGTCCTCGTTGAGTCTCACAGAATCACAGAATCTTTAGGGATTGGAAGGGACCTCGAAAGATCATCTGGTCCAATCCCCCTGACACAGCAGCATCACCTAGACCAAATAGCACAAGAACATGTCCAGGCGGGTCTTAAATGTCTCCAGTGAAGGAGACCCCACAACCTCCCTGGGCAGCCTGTTCCAGTGCTCCGTTACCCTCACCGTGAAGAAGTTCCTTCTCAGATTGATGTGGAACCTTCTATGTTCCAGCTTACAACCATTGCCCCTCATCCTATCACTAGGTGACACTGAGAAGAGCTTGGCTCCATCCTCCTGACACCCACCCCTCAAATATTTGTAGACATTAATGAGGTCACCCCTCAGTCTCCTCTTTTCCAAGTTCTGGGGTAAGTTCACACGTTTGCTTCTTTTCTCTGGCTTTATTCGTTACCTTAACACCAACAAACTGCAAACTGGACAATAGAAAGGCAACTGGATTATGAGTTGCAAATAGGAATATCCACTACATACCAGTTGTAGGGTCTATGTAGATGATGCATGTGCCAGAAAGCACATCCTGATTGTATTTTATTTCTATTTTCATAGAGGCAGCAGTTAAAACACTCATTATCACTCACATCTAAGCTGATCGTGTTTGATTTGGAAGTCTCTGGGATGCAATAAACAGGAAAGCCCAGGGTGCCACTTTACTGAGACAGTTTTCCGAGAGGAACCACAGTTTCTACTGCAAAGCACTGCTGATTTACATGGATTTTCTTGTCACATGTCTTGGCAAAACGCATCAGCCTGTGCTTCTTAGCATCAACAAATAATACTTGACTCGCAAACGAGCTCCTTGGCAAGTACCCAGCCACAGGAGGCTTGGAGACTTGACTGGATAGAACAGGCTTTCATTTCACCAGTCTGTGAACTGGTGCTATCCCTGGTCATTTGCAGCCACGCTCTGGTCCACGCTCTTGATTCTAGGATATTGAAGCTATTGAGCCTGTTAGTTTTCACTGAATTCCAAGCAATGAAAATTAAACATGTATTTTTTCAATTTCTATGTAAATGCCTTAAAGGGCTCTCAAGCTCATTTGTGCTCCTGTGTTTGAAATTAATCTTTTCTGCCATATGACTTTGGCTTCTTTTCCCTCACTCTATAGACCTATCCAAATGTTCACCTTTTAAAGGCACCCAAAAAAAAGCAGCTTACTTTGTATTTTTCTTGTGCAGCCTTCTTGTTCATAATGAGCTTAAATATAAGGAACATAAACCCATCTGGAAATAAAATTATGCGCTAGGTTCACTAAAAAAAGTAATTACATTATAATCAAACTGTCACTGTACGAGATAGTGGGAGATGAAATACACCATAACCTGACAAAAGAAGAGGATGTCTTGCTCTTTTAAATATCATCCCTGGCACAAAGCAGTGAAGAAACTTTGAATTACGTACAGCTTAACCAGCAAAGCTCTTGGAGCCTGGGAGGGGGACCACAGCACTAGGACCTGCTGGGCAGATACACTCTCTTCTGGTGGGAATGTTGCAGCCGTATGCAGCCCAGAGCACGTGCAGGCTACTGCTGTGCTGCTCCAGGGGCTTTTGGACACAGGATGATGAACACGACCCACGATTAGGAAATACAACGAAGAATCATGCACCGTGCTTCACACAGACCTCTCGTCTCTGCAGTTTTGGCAACTGTCAGGCTGTTGCCCCTGTTTGCTTCACCTGAATCATTTGTACCCCACCAACCTGTCAGCCTGTATTAGGTAGAGGCTGACTCATGTCCCAAGTTAAACATACAAGTGACTTGGGAAAATGTGAATGTGTGAGGAGCTCCTTTGATCACGTCTTGTCCTTTCTTGCAGCCCCTACAGCCCATGTTGCCTTCTTGTGAATGGAAACACCCTAGGTTGATGGGATGCTCCTGATGCCGCGCAGCAAGAAGTATGTGTAGCCACCGAGTATCTGGCAGCACTCAGGTGGGGGGTGATTTTCTTCAGTCCTTCTGGTCCTTATTTTATAAGCTGCTGTCCTGTTGTGGTGTAAAATCCTTTTCCCCACATAATTTTTTGTATATTTTACCCAATTTTCTGCTTTCTTTTCCCTGCCAATGAATCCTTTAAATGGACAGTCCTGGCAGTAATCCTTACTCCGACGGTTAAGAACAACCTGATGGCAAACGGTAGGCAGGAATGTGGGACACAGGGAGAGGAAGAGGAGCTGTTGATGTGGTTTTGGAGGCCAGCTTTGTTTTGCCAGCAGGGTCCAGGGAGGGGGCAGGCAGACAGCTGTGAGTTTATTCTCATGGATAGAATGGAGCTGGTGGAAGTCTGGCACTCAGGAGAGCCACTCTTGCTGCCAGTAACACATCTAATGAAAGAGAAATTTGTTTTCCTATAGGGTCTTTCTTCTTGTCACTGACAAAAGATTCAGAAGCATGAATGGGCTGAACTTTGAGGTTTGTAGTTTGATTTTGTTTCTATTCTAGAGACAGAAATGGTGGCATACCAGGAGGTCCATGCTGTGGAAGTGGCACAGCTCACACCTTTATTCAGCGTCAGGCTTCTCTCTTTTGATGCTCTGAATGCCAGCACAGAGCAGCACGGGGCTGGCCCTGCACAGTGTTCTCTGTGCGCAGCGGGTGAGACTCCTTTGTGTATTCACACCACATCTCTACCTGTCAGGGTGCTGTGACATTCAGGAAAACAGAAACTGGGGGAGCCCAAATGGGAATTTGGAGACTTCCCAATACTGCAACTTGCTTCTTCAAATTGAAATCTCTAATTTGTTTAAGTGCAGTTTGTTTTGTTTTTCTGAGAAACCCAGGAAGATTGCAGTTCCAAGAACATTAACGTGAAATGAAGATTGGATGGGAAGTAATGAAGCCTTGCCCAAAAGCCATTGTATCTGGGTTACTCTGTTTTGACAGAAATATCTTTTGTCAGAAGCAGCTTTTGACAGTAGTTCTCCCTCCAGATGAAAGGAATAGTTGTAAAGCTCCTGTTCCCTTCCGTCACTGAATCTCAGCACAAGCAATCCAATGGACTGCCAACAGTGGACTGCTGAAGAGGTGCAAGTTGTGTATTGAAGGTCTCAAGGGCTTAAATTTAGCATCATGCTCACTTCATGTTACGCTGCTGTTGCTGAAAATGGTCTTGCCTAAAATTCATAGTTTTCTTCTCGGTAAATTCATGCTCCTATAGCCACCTTTCCCATGCAAGAAGCCTTGCATTAAAAAAACCTCAAAAAACAACAAAAATATCCAACTAACCAAACTCAACACAGACCATACAGGTAAGGTTTTCTTGGCTTTGGTTGTGCAGACACTTTCATGAGGCCACTGTGGCCTGTGGGGCATAAGAAAGCTATTTGAAAAAGAATGTACAACAATCCTGCAGTGTCTTGGGCATCCTCGCTTTCCACATCATTGTTTTGCTCTAAGGGAGAGAGCAGAGATGCTGTTTCATCCACATGCCCAACTCACTGCACACAGCAAGATTTACTGTGGAAGCCCCAAAGTTGCAACAGAGCTGTGGGTGGAATTTGTGCTCCCTAGTGAACTTTAAACCTTAATGAAGTTGGAGGATTAGTATGGACAACCTGTATTCACTCCATTTGGTCCTACTGCACCTCAGGCTCAAATTGACCTCACGTTGCATCAGGTGCAGCAAATAGATCAGATTTTTAATCTATTTTTAAATAGATCAGATTCTGCTCTCTTTTTAAAACTTCTGTTTAAACAGTCTTGAGTTAAGATGTAAGCATCAGTGGTGTATAGGTAAGATCCATCGCTTTCACAGGGAAGTCTGGTTGAAGAAGAAGTATAATAACCTTCTTTTAGAAAGCAAGCAAACATCCTGGACTCTAACATCGCTTAAACTTAGCACAGAAAGGAGTAAGTCTTTTATTTCTGTTGCTAGCCAAAGGGCAAACACAAAAGGTATTTTTCCACAAAGTTAACAAGCAGGTTTGGAGATAGTGTCTAAGATCTGCTGATATAGTCTACTCTCTGGCTTTTGACTTAGCTTAAACTAATCACTGTTTGAGTCCATCAACCATTACATCTTTATCACATTGAATCCTCTTTGCCTTGTGAAGATCATAGAATCCTAGAATGGTCAGGGTTGGAAGGGACTTAAAGATCATCTGGTTGCAACTCCCCTGCACAGGTAGGGACACCTTCACTAGAACAGGATATTCAGGGCTCCAGCCAACCTGGCCTTCAACACTGCCAGGGATGGGGCAGCCACAAGTGCCTTGGGCAACCTGCTCCAGCGTCTCACCACCCGCACAGAAAAGAATTTCTTCCTCATGGCCAACCTCGATCTCCCCTCTTCAAGGCTGGAACCCTTTCCCCTTGTCCTCTCGCTACCACCCATGTCAAAAGCCCTCCCCCAGCTTTCTTGTAGCCCCCTCTAGAGATTGGAGAGCTGTTAGAAGGTCACCTGAGAGCCTCCTCTTCTCTAGGCTGAACAACCCCAACTTGCTCATCCTGTCCTCATAGGGGAGATGCTGCAGCCCTCTGATCATTTGAGTTGCTGTCCTCTGGACATTTTCCAGGAGCTCTGTGTTCTTCTGATGTTGGGGACTTCAGAACTTGATGGTAGCAATACGATAATTTAGCTCAGGTAGACATGACACTGTAAGTCTAAATTGTAGACTTGATGACTGTTGAGAGACCTGCCTGCAGCAGCTCTGTCTGTTGACCTACATACTATGCATGATAAAAAAAAAAAGACCACAAATTTTGCCTTGAAAATGATGGGGTTTCAGGGTTTTTTTTGTAAGTGGAGTCAGGGAAGTTTGTGACGACAAAAAAATACAGCTGGACCTGGCAAAATGTTCTCAGAATTTATCACAGTTAGGGACAATAGTAGGTGACACAGCTGACTCAGCTCGAAAATAGGGGTGGCAAAATCACTCTGGTGAGTTTGTGATATCTAAGTAGGTTGCATGTGTCTAAGGAGTTCACACACAAGTTATGAATGCTCTCCAGACTAAATTAATGTGGTTTTACATCTTGAAATGTGTTTTTATGGTGCCTGGTTCGTGCTCTCAGCTCCCGGCTTCCCTCCTGCCTTGTGCTGCTTCCTTTAGCTGAGCGGAAAACACTTATTTGTGAGTTGTCTGCTATGATCTGCTCAGGACCAGATGAGTTTTCCTGATTGTGAAAGAAAGAGGGATTGTGTTGTCGGGAGTAGTGAACACAGTGTTGGCGGATCCGTTTTAGAGGCGATCTTGTAGAGTGGGGTGGATGGTTGGACTCAATGATCCCAGGAGTCTTTTCCAACCTGAACAATGCTAAGATTCTATGATTCTATTAGTGCTTTGTATTGCTTTTCTGCAAGGTCCAGGGCTTAAAGTCTCTGGCACAGCTTGACACTGAGGTGTAAAGCCTGGATTTGCCCAAAATGTATTAACAGAGCAGGTTATTTCCTAGAAGCTGAAAGAATTTGCTCAATACTTTTGTTGGAAGTACTGTAGGTCTCTCAACAGCCATCAGAAGTCTACAGTCTAGACTGTTGGTTTTTTTCTGGAAGCCAAAACTTGTATCTTCATTTCTGAAACAGCTGAGCATCTCTGCTTCCTTAGATCATGTCACTCTCCCTTTCCCTCGCCACCCCAATCCTGAATCACATCATATGAGCAGCATGACAGGTTTACTGTCCATTCTCCCTACAAGAACTGATATAAAGAGTGGTGAGGCTGATAACTAATGCAGTTTCTTTTTTACTTTTTAATTCTTCAAACTCTTTGAGTCTAAGGAAAATTAATATCACACTTCTTGTACATCTGTCCTCCTGGTTGATGCCAGGCCTCCCAAAAACAAGCCAAAACAACTCACTTCAGCATGGCAGTTTGCTAAAAGGTGATGACGGTGGAAAACAAGGTGAACTCTAATCAAAACTTGGGGGAAAAAAGCTTTGGGTATTTGTATTAGAGTATCAGCTCAGCGACGTGTCATGAGTTTTGACTGCAGAGAAACCAGAAGACAGTTTCAGGGATCAATCCCTGACATGCTGGGTGTTTTAAACACTCAAAACTATGCAGTGCTTTTTCTGTGACTGCAGGAAGGAAGCCTTCCATGTGATCCCTGTTCTTCAAACAAAGGCAGTAAGGTTTGCTGACCTGGATAAACAAATTGCTGGTCTTAATGCAATCCTTGAATGAAATATGCTTTAAAATCTGACCTGTGCAGGCAGTTTTCACCTGTGCAAACAGTACTCATGATTTTTGCTGTCTCATTGCACAGTGCTTATGGCTTTATTGGAATTACTGTGAGCTCTTCAGACTCCTGACCTGACTTAAAATGGCTGTGTAATGCAAAACAAGCACTGTGGGAAGTGTTCTCCTATTGTCACTTGGAGTGTTTGATGAAGAAAGAAAATCTCTCCATTGTAATACTTCATTATCAGTTCAGATGAAACATAGAAGCTTTAAAAAAATCCTACTTTTTTTTTGCATGGCTCCAAACTTTGTTGGTCTTATTGGTCAGCAGGTCTCTGTAATCCCATTACACAGCACTTGAGTTCTGACCTTAGAAGTAAGTGGAGACCTGAGCACAACATTTAGTGTAATTACTTTATTTTGTTAGGACAAATCTGTTTCCAGTGGAGTCACTGCACAGCATGCAGGTACTTCAGCACTGGATCCAAATTTCCTACTAGCATGTCATCCCTTAGAGCTTAGCATGTGTCTTCATCTCTGTTCAGGAGCCTGTGCCTACCCTCTCCTTACTCTTATTCTGATGCAAACTTCAGTTATTTGTCTCAAAAGCTGTAATTGACCTAGTCTTTGGCATTTCTATGTGACCTGTTTTAGGTTTCATGATCCTGCTCAAGCAGACAGGTTGGACTCAGTGACCACTGCAGGTCCCTTCCAACCCCTAATGACTTGTGTACTTGCCTTTAGCTACCAGTATCAATGCAACAGCAAAGAAAAAGCTCAAAATCTGAGATACATGTGAAATTGCAATGTGGGCTTGGGTTGGGTTCTTTTTCAGATGTTCCCTCCCATCATAGCTATTAATTTCTTTGATTAATTCAGCATAGAATCTTCCCAAACTGGCCGCTTACCTCAGTGTGTGGTACCTGCTTGTTACGAGCATGATTTGCCCTTCCCTGCCCTCACAGACCATTTCAAGCACAACCATCGCAAAAGAGGAAATGTGAGAAATGGAAAGTTAGAGAAAATTCAAGAATTAAAAATAAAACAGGGTTTATGTGGAGGGACAGAGTTTACTTAGAGGTGCGTAGTCCCAAGGGAGCTTTTAAGGTACAGAACATCAACATCAAATGGATCAGTAATGAGCCCTTGCAGTCAAGAAGACCAAAAAGGTGTTGGGATGGATCAAGAGGAAGATGTCTAGCAGATCAAGGGAGGTTCTTCTACCCCTCTATTCTGCTTTAGTGAGGCTGCACCTGGAATCCTGTGTTGAGTTCTGGTCTCCCCAACTCAAGAGGGAGAGAGAACTAATTGAGAGTGTTCGACACAGAGCTACAAGGATGACAGGGGGTCAGGAACAACTGCCTTATGGAGAGTGAGAACAAACAGTGGGACTTGTTGGTTTGGACAAAAGAAGGCTCCGAGGGGATTTAATCCCTGTCTATAAATCCATGAGGGCTGGGTGCCAAGCAGAAGGGAATCCTCTCTTTTCAATGGCGTCAGACAGGACAAGGGGTAATGGATGCCAGCTTGAATGGATTCCAGGAAATTTCATCTCAATCTGATGAAAAACTGAAAAAACTTCTTTCCAGTCAGAGTTATTAATATTGGAAGGGGTTGCCGAGGGACGCTGTGGAGTCCACTTCTCTGCAGATGTTTCAAACCAGCTGGATGCAGTTTTGTGAAGCTGATTGAGGCTTTTTAGGCAGTTCTGCTTTTTGGTAATTTCACAGAATCACAGAACATTAGAGATTGGAAGGGACCTTGAAAAATCATCCAGTACAATCCCCCTGCCACAACATGATCCCTTAGATCAAGTCACACAGGAACATGGCCAGGCGGGTTTTACATGTCTCCAGAGAAGAGGGCTCCACAACCCCCTTGGGCAGCCCCTTCCAGTACTCTAGCACCCTCACTGGGAAGAAGGTCCTTCCCATATTGATGTGGAACTTCCTCTGTTCCAGTTCACACCCATTGCCCCTTGTCCTATCACTGGATACCACCGAGCAGAGCCTGGCTCCATCCTTCTGACAGCCAACCTTCACATATTTATCAACATTAATGGGGTCACCTCATCAGGGAGATTCTCCACTCCCTTCATCATCTTTGTGGCTCTGTGCTTGACGCTTTCCAGCAGTTCTGTGTCCTTCTGGAACTGAGGAGCCCAGCACTGGACACAATATTCCAGATGTGGTCTCACCAGGGCAGAGTAGAGAGAAAGGAGAACCTCTCTCAATCTGCAGCCCCCCACACACTTCTAATCCACCCCAGGATGCCATTTGCCTTCTTGGCCACAAGGACCCATTGCTGTCTCATGGTCATCCTGCATGCCACTAGAACCCCCAGATCCCTTTCTCCTGATGCTGCTCTCCAACAGGACAGTCAATTGTTTCCTGCTTGAGTGGGAGAGTTGGACCTGATGGCCTCTGAAGGCCTATTCCAACTCTAATAAGCTGTGTTAAACTGTGTAAACATGAATCTAGCAAATTGTAGTCACTAAGAAAAGAGAATTGACTTCCTAGGCCACTGATAGCTTGTGCAAATTACACTCACATGTGAAACAACAAATGGAGTCAGAGTTCTGCCCTTTAAAAAGTTTGGCACCATAACATTGAAATTAATCTTTTCTCCTTTAAAATTCTCTTTCTCAAGTAGATTTGTGGTGATGCTCGTTGAATTGCCTTTCGTGCCAATTCCCTTTGGCAGCCACACTGTGAAGATGCTGATGTAAGAGAGGTCATTCAATGTAGGGCTGGTGTCCTAGGTGAGTGTGGCACGACCATGTCCAAAGGAAAACCGGACGGCTTTATTTTATGGAAGCTGCCGACAGACCCGGTTGAAAACAGACAGTGTTCTGAAAGATAGCCCCATCTTTCTCCTGGCCTGCCTAATTAAAAAGCTAATTGAAAATCAACTCAGAATGAGCTTTCTCCCTGAAGACATGATCTTTGCTCAGGCTTCGCGTGTTGCTTTTGAAGCATCAAAATATGTAGACAGCGGTTATGGGCTGAGGTTGAAAGCAGACAGCACCTTTTTATGCATTTCTGGGTTGTATTTGAGAATGGAAGCCTGGACTGATTCAGCCTTTATTTGTCCTGCAGGCAACTGGGAAACTTAGAGCCTTTTATGGGCTTTCCATCACCAAGACAGATCTGAAAGTCATTGGCATGGAAATGAAATTTCAGATCACAATAATGAGGAATATATCACGGGGACATGATAAGCGCCCCGTAAAACGTATGAGCATTTAAATGGGCCTCTGTAGGAAAGATGCTGTCTTAGGCAGGTCAGAATCTCCTGAAGGCTTTGCACCCAGAAAGGCTCAGGTAACAGCCAGAGAAATGCAAATGAAGTTGGATGGTAGAGCCAGCAGGGGCTTTTATGAAGAAATGGTGGCAGAAGACATAGCCAGCTCTGTCAGGCTCATAGGTAAGGTAGAGTGATCTTGTCCTAAAGGAAAGAAGAGGGCAAAGAAACTCAGATTTCTGTGTGGGGAGCTGGAGGATGGAGAGGTGAAGCCATTTCCCCAGGTTTACAAAGCCTGTGGGTGCTGAGAAGAGAGTTGGGGTATTTGGGATCTGAAAAACATCATCTATTTCTTTCACAGAACCACAGAATCTTTCAATGTCTACACAAAAAACCCTGGGTTTTTTGTTTACTTTCTTTTTCTTTCAGGAAGACCGGCTGCCCTGGTTTGCTTGTAGCAGAACAAACTGTTTTCTGAAGCATTCAAATGAAGATCATGATCTGCAGCTGAACTGGTTAATGAGTGAGCTTGTTATTTCTTAGTTACCTTTTTTAACAGTTTTAAGAGGCGCTGTCATAAAGTCTGTGGAGAGGACTGATGAGTAACAATCTGACTTATGCAAATTTGAAGTGGGAAATGGGCTTAGGTAATGGGTATGTCATAAATATCTCTGAGTTATGAAGTGGTGTGTTATCAGAAAGGTCAGGTGCAGGACACAGTGATTGCTCACGACCTCATATTCATCATGAATCCCTTCTCTAATCCTTTTGTGTTGGTTCTTTTGTACCTCTGAAAAATACACTAATAAGCAGATAGCTGGAAATGGAGTCTAGAGAGGATTATTCCGTGAGTGAAATTAACTCTACTGGAGGTGGATAACCCCAGTGGTAATTCTTCCCTGTGTGTTGGTGTTACAGTGTCAGAAACGGTGTACATTCAGATGTTTCTCCAAGGAGAAATGAGGCCGAGGAGTGATTGTTGCATCACATAGTCAAATAATTGTTTTCCAGCCTGCTGTAGATTACTATTGATGACAACAATTGCCAAAAGGTACCCATACAGAGAAAGGATAAATGTGTGCAGGAAAGCTGCCACAGCAAAGCTCAGATCTCACCCCGGGGTGGCAGGGCTCAGGGTGGAAGGGAACAGGCAGTGCAAACAGCCCACAGCTGAATCCAAGCTGTCTTATTGCTCTAGCTTTCTTTACTGGATTTTTTTTTTACTAGTTCCTGAGCTGCTGATGTGAGATCACACTGCCTTTATCAGGAAAGCATGTGGTGACTGTTGTGGTCCCTTCACTTGTACAGGCTGCGTGTTCAGGTTTGCTGTCATGAACTTGATGAAGCTGGTGGCTGGAAGAGGCATTTTTTTTGATGGAGTAATGTGTAAGAAAGGAGTTCAGATAGGGGAAGTAAAGGGCAGAGGTCCTGGATGCAACTCATGCAAAGGAACCTTGGTCAGCAGAGCAGGCTGGTGTGTGCACACATACATTTGCACTTCAGGAATGCTCCAGATGGGTACGTGCATTAGCTCTGAACATCCATCAAAACTACAGGGTGTGTGCAGTGCTGGAGGGTTATCAGACAAGCATTTGTGTATTAAGTATTATATGGTTATCAGACATAGGGTGCAGGCTGAGGAAAAAGTACAGTTGGGACAAAATGCACGTTTACAAACAGCAAAGGTAGATGGTGATTAATGGACAATTGCACAGTATCTCTTGCTGCAGCGTGCTAAGGAGTAGAATTTTAGTAAGCCTCTGGAAAACTTAGATGTAACAATCACAGAATCACAGAAAATTAGGGATTGGAAGGGACCTCAAGAGATTGGACAGGACAAGGGATAATGAATGCCAGCCTGAACACAGGAAATTTCACCTCAGTCTGAGGAAAAACTTCTTCCCAGTTAGGGCTACTAACTATTGGAAGGAGTTGCCCAGGGAGGCTGTGCAGTTCATTTCTCTGCAGATGTTTCAGCCCCGGCTGGATGCAGTTTTGTGGAGCTGATTGAGGCTTTTTAGGCAGTTCTGCTTTTCGGTAATTTCACAGAATCACAGAAAATTAGGGATTGGAAGGGACCTTGAAAGATCATCCAGTACAATCCCCTTGCCACAGCAGAATCCCTTAGATCAAGCCTCAAAGGAATATGTCCAAGTGGGTTTAAAACTACTCCAGAGAAGGAGACTCCATAACCCCCCGGGCAGCCCCTTCCAGTGCTCCATCATGCTCACTGGGAAGAAGTTCCTTCTCATAATGATGTGGAACCTCCTCTGTTCCAGCTCACACCCATTGTCCCCTGTCCTATCATTGGATGCTACTGAGCAGAGCCTGGCTCCATCCTCCTGACACCTGGTCTTTCCATATTTATCAGCATTAATGGGGTCACTCCTCAGTCTCCTTTCTCCAAGCTGAAGAGACCCAGTTCCCTCAGCCTTTCCTCACCAGGGAGATGCTCTACTCCGTCATCTTTGTGACTCTGTGCTGGGCCCTCTCAAGCAGCTCTGTTTCCTTCTGGAACTGTGTGACCCATAACTGGACACAGTATTCCAGATGTGGTCTCACCAGGGCAGAGTAGGGCTGGAGGAGACCCTCTCTCAATCTAGTAACCACCCAGTTCTGATCCACCCCAGAAGGCCATTGGCCTGTTAATTTCTTCTGAGTTTTCCCTTAATTATTTAACAATGATGAGTACTCAGAGAACACCTGAGCACAGCAAAAGAGTAGCAGGTGAATGGGCACACCATACAAATAGTTCTGTATCTGAGAAATCACTTTTCAGACAAAATTATTTAACTATTTAACCATAATTGCTGAATAACTTGGTTGCATTTATGTTTATCTTGCTCAGTTAAACTTCATCATAATCAATAGGTTCTCTCTCGGGTCTCACTAAGAGGTAGAACATCAGTAATTGTTAACTTTGTCTCCATGGGAACTTCAGCAACCTTGAAATTTTAGGAGTTAAGAAAGGTAACGGTGTTCAGTTCCATGGAGATCACCTCATTCCGTGTCAGTTATTAAGCAATTAGTGAAGTGTGGACTGTCTTTGAAAGGAACAATTCTGTGGGCTTCTTGACACAAAGCTGAATATGAAGATCTGGTGTTTAACATTTAGCAGCTGATTCAGTGTCAGAATGATTGATTTTAGGCTATGAGGAGGTTATTTATAAGTTTAAAAAATAGGAAAGGGTGACATTCCAGAAAAGTTTCTGTTTGTGATTTCTGTTGTAACATGGTTGATGGTACCTTGCTCCTGAGTATCATCTGTAATGTTTAAGTGTGATAGAATCATTGAATCATAGAATGGTCAGGGTTGGAAGGGACCTTAAAGATCATCTAGGTCAAACCCTCCTGCACAGGCAGGTTACTCAGGGCTCCAAACACCCTGCCCTTCAACACTGCCATGGATGATGGGACAGCCACAACTGCCTTGAGCAACCTGTTCCAGCATCTCACCACCCTCATAGCAAAGAATTTCTTCTTCATGTTTTACCTCAATCTCCCCTCTTCAAGTCTGGAACACTTTTACCTTGTACTCTGGCTACCACCTATGTCAAAAGCCCTCCCCCAGCTTTCTTATAGCTCCCTTCAGAGATTGGAAAGCTGCCAGAAGGTCATCTGGGAGTCTCCTCCTCCAGGCTGAACAACCCCAACTTGCTCAGCCTGTCTTCATAGGGAAGATGCTCTAGCCCTCAGACCATCCAAGTTGCTCTCCTCTGGACCTGTTGTAGGACCCTCTCTCCTTCTGATGTTAGGGACTCCCGAACTCAACAAAGGACTCCAGGTGAGGGTCTCACAAGTACAGAGCAGAGGGAGAGAACCCCCTCCCTTGACTGACTCTCACTGCTTCTGTTGATGCACCGCAGGTCATGATTGGCTTTCTGCTACACTGATGCCTCTTGTTTTACCCCCCAAGTCCTTCTCATGGCTGTCGTCTATCCTTTCTCCTCCCAGTCTCCACTGTTGCATGGGATTGCCTTGACCCAGGTGCAGACACTTGCCCTTGTTGAACTCCATGCAGTTTACACAGCCCACTACTCAAGCTGGGTAAGGTCCCTCTGGATGGCTTCCCTTCACTGCAGAGTGTTGACTTCACCACAGTTTGGTGTCCTCAGTAAACTCACTGAGAGGGCATTCAATTCCACTGCCTAAGTTGCCATCAGTGGTGTTAAATAGCACTGGTCTGAATACCTCGAGGAACACCCCTCTTCACACCTCTCCACACTGAGACACCCATAGAAGCTCTTTGGGTGTGACTATCCATCCAACTCCTGTGATGATAAAGAAGATGAAAAAACAGAGCACTCTTCTGTGAAGTTCTGGTTCAACAAACCTGTCACTTTACATTTCTCAGTTCTGTTTCCTTGTAAAACACTGACACTGCCTTAATGACCAGTGTGACTTGCCTGACTCACAGAATACTCTTCCCTGACAGGAAGGGGGTCAGGGGTTGGAACAGGCTGCCCATGGAGATGGTGGAGTTGGTGTCCCTGGAGGTGTCCAAAAAATGTGTACGTGTGGCACTAGAGAACTGGGTTTAGTGGGGAAGGTGGGATTCTGTTGATGGTAGGACTGGATGATCTTGTAGGTCTCCTCCAACCTTAATGATTCTATGTTTCTATGATTCCTCATGCACAGTCCATGTGGACCAGTGGAGAAACCATCCAGACAAGTGTCATATGCACAAGTCTGTGGTGTTGAGTTGATGCAGACACAGACAGGGTGGTTAGAAAAACAGAACAAACAAACAAAAAAACCCCAAGATCGAAAAGCTCCTATCATAATGGAAGCTTTGCGTAAGGGTAATGATTGTGTGGCGGCTCAAATCTCTTCAGCGGGATGTTAATTTGCAGTCTGGATGGCAACAGGGCTCTCCATTGCAAGGCTCTTTGTATTCATTGCTGTTGATTATTTTAAGATAGATATGAAACACCTAACAGTTCAGGAGACAAAGAGCAGTTCTGCATCTGCAGGAAATATTTCTACGACTATGAAGTAGTAGTAGAACGAAGAATATAAATGCACTGGATGTACAAGCAGGTACAATTATAACTATAGAACAAACTTGATCTTCTTCCTCATATCTCACAGATAAATGCAGTAGCTTTTGCCAAACACCACGTGTAGCAGTAATTTATTAGGTGTGTTCTCATTCTCGTTGGTGCCTCAAGAAATAGCAGCATCACCAAACTGAAGCTCAGTATTTCCTCATGCAAAACATTGCTCCCTGCTCAAAGCACTGCTCTCATACCTCCTGTAAGTTGAAAAGACAGCTCGTTCTTTAGCTGTGCGTTGAATTTCAATGTAAATTAAATAAATGCAGCAACATTTTCCAGGCTATTAGCTTATAAATGTAACATGAGCAACTTTGCCTTTCATTCCTTGTAGCTCGTGATACCCTTCTGTAACGTTAGCTGTTGTTTATAATGGTTAGGTTGGTGAAGAGAAAGTAATTTAATAGAGCTTTTTCTGATAAGAAAATATTGTAAGAAGTTCTTATAAATGGCCTGATACAACACCCAACTTAAGATGCTTCATAAATGTTAGTAATAGTTCAGGATTTTTTTATCTGCAGTTTCATGTGGCAGAGGAGTAAAAAGCCAAGCTGCTGTTAAGCAGCCTTTGGCAAACATGAATGAGTGTGTAGAAGCCACACAATTCAAATTGACATTTTCTACAAACAACGGCAACTCTACACTGTTCAATAATTGAAAAATCCCTGTGGCATGAACATACATAATGATGGGCAGCAAAAACACTTCATCTTCCTTGCGGTGCTTGTTGTGGGTTTCATGACTGGGGCTTGCTGAATTATTCATTGGAAATAGTATTTATTGTGGATGTGTTTCCTTTGCATTCAGAACTCTAGATATACTGTGGTGCAGTCAGAAGAGGTGGTTGGTATGACACTTGCTGGGTCAGCTCCAGAGCCTGCTTGAGGTAAGAGCATTAAAATGTCCCTTTGCAGAGTCACAGCTGTAGCTTTGAAAAATTCAATTTTTTCCCTGATTCTCTATATTCAATAGTTTACAAAACAGTTACAGAATCACAGGTTGGAAAGGACCTCCTATATCACCAAGTCCAACCATACCCTCAACAACAAAAACCCTAAATACCTGAGTACTTAAATACCTGACAGATCAACAAACACACAGTAACTCCCTACCTGCCTGCCCCTGTAGCAGGGTGTGAAGCACCATGTCTACACATTTCTTAAATACCTCCAGGGATGGTGACTCAACCACCTCCCTGGGAAGGCTGTTCCTGTGCCTCACCACTCTTTCTGTAAAGAATTTCTTCCTAATATCCAATGCAAACTGCCCCTGCCTCAACTCCAGATCATTTCCCCTGGTTTTGTCAGTAGTTACCAAGGAGAAGAGGCCAGCACCCACCTCTCTACAACCTCCTTTCAGGTAATTAGGTGCCATACAATTTTGTTTTCATCCTACATGCTGCTCAGATTGCTACACTCAGCTGCTTGCTGCTCTCACACCAAGTGTGGACACAGATGAGTGTCCATGGTCCTTCACACAGATTTAGTGAAGTGAGTGCACTAGAAGGCCAGCTGTGAAGCTTCACCATCCTAGTGTTTGCCCAAATAGCCTCCTAAGCAGTTCAAGGCATCCTTCAATAACCTGAAAGAAAGACAAACTGTCAAGTCTATGCAAAACTTGTTCCAGTAACCAGTCTCTGCTGTGCCTGTTCAAACTGGTAATTGAGTGCTTTGTTTTAGCAGGCCACAAACAGTTTTGATCAGGTCACTAACTGTAAGGACAAACTCCTCGTAATAAGAAAAAAGTTCACACAGTTTATTAGGGTTGGAGGGGCCAGCTTGCTGAAATCAAACACCACCAAAAAACCAAACTGAGAACCCCAGGACCTGGTACCTGAAAGCAGCGGTGCTGTACACTGCTCTATCAATCAGTCCCCAGGTACCTTCTAAATCTTCTGCTCAATGGCAAGAAATCAAAGGTAAATAAGCAAGTAGCATGGTCTGTGTACACTTGTGAGCGTAGCAGCTGAAGCTGCCTCATCAGGGACCATAAATCCAATAGCCAGCTAGATTTAAAAGAGCAAAAATAGTAAGGTCCATTTGAAATAGTACTGTGTGCTAGTGCCAATAACTCTGTGTGTGTCAGGAATGGCTTTTGAACACCATAAATCAATCCTTTAGACTGCTAGAAGGAGAGGAGGCTTGGTCAGAATATGTCAAGAGATAGCAGTCTGCAGTAACTCATAAAGGCACCTGCCTCACGTTCACATGTGGAACATTTCCAAGATAAATATCAGGATAACACAGCCATTATCTGCACTTTTTTGCTGAAAGAGTCTTAAGGAACTGATTTTTTTGTACCCAAGAAGCTGTAGAAAAGAAAGCCTGCCCCGGCACCGCAGCCTGCTGTAAAGGTTGTGTTCAAGGCTTCAGTCAATGCTTCTGTAAAATGAGTTATGAGTTTAGTTGCTATGGAGAAGGAAGTCCCCTCACCCATCTCCACCACTCTCACCCTGCCAAGGAACACGAATCAGCAGCAGTGAAAGGGACTCTCTTCATCCTTCTCCTGCACTCATTTCATTTCAGGCACCAAGGTAGTGATTCCCACTTCCATTACTGCAGATCTCAAGGTGAGGACGCACTGCAAGAAGACATCAAGTCTAAATGCTGGCAGGAGCCATCTCCAAGAGACCTCCAGCTGAAACTATGGAACCAACTGCAATAAACTAATTGACTTTTCCACCAGCGAGTAAAACCTACTGAAGCCTTTGTGTGTTAAACCCAGGTCCTGGTGCAGCTAAATGCCACATTCTCTGGAGACATTTATAACCTTCCTGGACATGTTCCTCTGTGACTTGATCTAGGGGATCCTGCTTTGGCAGTGGTATTGGACTGGATGATCTTTTGAGATCCCTTCCAATTCCTAACGTTCTGTGGTTCAGCGATTTTTTTATAACAGGACTTGAAATGTACTCAGGCCAATGCAGAGGTAAATTCAAGCAATAACCTTTCACTGACTTAGATTTGGCTGCTGTGAGATAAGTTTTTTAGAGACAGGCAGGTCCCTTATAGAGAAGGACACGCTACCGTGTTCTCTTTGTACAGGACATTCTATCAATCGCTGCAAGCACTCCCAGAGAGGTGTCATGAACTGGAGCAGCCCCTCGAGACTGCAGTTACCGTGCCTAGCCTTCAGAAGTGTTCCATTCTGGTTAGAATAAAGGCCTGCTATTGCTTTCCTCCTGCTTTGTTGCAGGGTAAATGAAAATGTCTTTACTCCAAAGCTGTCAGTCTAATGACCCTCACCAGAATTAACACAGCTTTTATGGAACAAACTATTGTATTTAATTGCACCACATAGAAAGGGGGAAAATAAAAGGAAGACAAGATAGCAGTGTGATGCCTCAAGAGATATGAATACAACATGCAGCTTTTGTAAAGAAGGGGGGAAATAAAAAAGCCAGGTGCATGCAGTTTTTCCTGACAGTAGAATTAAGGCACCTGATTAAATTTGTGCAAGAGACAGGTACAAATATTTTGAGTGAGTTCTTGGGGTTTTTGTTAAAGAAAAACTTTACAGGAGATGTTTCTGAAAATGATATTTTGATTATTTTTCACCTGATTAGGGGAAAATTGAACTTCAGGAAAGAGGCTGGAGCTGTAGCTTTCCTGCTGTGGGAGAACACAGGGTATCTGAGACACATTCAGGTCAGCCGCTGAATTTACTCATTATTCAGAAGTTTTACATTTAGATGAATGCTACTTCAAGGCTTCAGATTCTGACTTTTGCCACCAATTGGGTTTTTAAACCAGTTGTGCTTTATAAGAGGATATCAGACTCTGAGGCAGCAGAAGCAAGAAGCAAGTTTTACACAGAATCACAGAACATTAGGGATTGGAAGGGTCTTTGAAAGATCATCCAGTCCAATACCTTTGCCAGAGTAGGATCCCCTAAATCAAGTTGCACAGGAACATGGCCAGGTAGGTTTTGAACATCAGCAAAGAAGGAGACTCCACAAAATTCCCCTGAGCAGCCCATTCCAGTGCTCTGTCACCCTCACTAGGAAGATGTTCCTTCTCATATTGATGTGGAGCCTCCTCTGTTCCAGCTTATGCCCGTTGCCCCTTGTCCTGTCACTGGATGCCACTGAGCAGAGCCTGGCTCCATCCTCCTGCCCTTCCCATATTTATCAACATTCATGGGGTCACCCCTCAGTGTCTTTTTTTCCAAGCTAAAGCTCTACACACAAAGCACACATGGAACCAAAAAAAGAAGGGCAACGCATTTCTCTTTCCAGCACTATTGCAAATAAAATGATTGTTTATCAATAAATACATAATGCACTTTACAACTGCATTGTAAGCAGTGGGAGCTGAATGAATTCCATTTATGCAGATCAACCTGTGCCATCCATTACATAAATCAAACCTAGGCACAGGCCTGTAAGGTTTTGCTGCTTCACTGGGTTTTATTGCCGTACAAAATGATAACTGGAAACCATATAGAACAAGGCAAATTAAGAATCTATTGGGGGAAAATGCAATTGGAAATGAACATCCTCCTGGAAGCTATATTCATGAGCCAAATGCCTTGTGAGATTTTATCTTCCATGCACAATGTGATGATATGCCTGTGCATATATGGTTAAGTTAATTTCCGCTTATCAGCATAAAAATGTAGCCGGCCAAAATAGATTAGAACTGCATAATAGGTTGGATCACATTTTATTTAGGTAGAGAAGAGGAAAATACTTAATTTCAGCCTGGAATGGTTTTGAGCAGAATAAATGATTGCGTTCAAACAAAGAGACCGTGCTTCCCCTGTTTTTCTTTCCCTTTGTTGTGGGAATGAAATGATCTGTAAATTCGTGACAAGGTGATGATTTTCTCAGTTGCAGAACTGTGAACATAAGATTATTTTTCTGTGGTCAAATAGAAACTCCTGATCCTGCTGGGGTCTGATCTTAATTTTTGAAGGACTGTGCAGTTTCTTGGGGTTCAGTCAGTCACTTTGTGCAGTTTGAGGCAAAGGTGGAAGAAGGTGGTCTGTGTCCTGCAGGATTGTCCTGTAAATTAACTCATCTTCTAAACAACTGCAAAATGCCCACGTTTGTAAATAGAACTCAGCAAAAGATAAACAGTCAACTTCAACCCAGGCAAGTTGTTCTGTTAAGCTGCCATTTGCTGGTTTGCTCTTTCGGCAGTAGTTTCAGTTCACTGCTCTGAGCAAGCAGTGTCAGGGCCACCAGCCCATGGATGCCAGGCTTGTCCTTCTGTTAAACACATAGAACGATAGACTTATCAAGGCAGGAAAGGACCTCCAACAGCATCAAGCCTAGCCCTCAGGCCAACATCTCCCTAATCCCTAGACCATGGCCTCAAATGCTCTAGCTGCTCACTTTTTAAGCACCTCCAGGAATGAGGGCTCCACCACTTCCCAGCCTGTTCCAGTGACCAACCAATCTCTGAGCAAATAACTGCTTCCTAAGATCCAATCTAAGCCTTCTCTGATGCAGCTTGAGGCCATTTCATCTCATTCTATCATAATTTGGGAGAAGAGACCATCACCAGCCTCACTACAACCTCCTTCGAAGTAGCTGTAGAGAGCAAGAAGGGCTCCTCTCAGCTTCCTCTTCTCTAGACTAAATAATCCCAGTTCCCTCAGCTGCTCTTCACAAGGCCTGTTCTCCAGACCTCTCCCCAGCCTTGTTGCCCTTCTCTGGCCCTTCTCAATGTCCTTCTGATCCTGTGGCACCCAAATCTGGACTCAGTACTCAAGGTGTGGTCTCACAAGTGCACAGTACAGGGGCACCATCACCTCCCTACTGCTGGTTACCCTGTTCCTGATCCAGGCCAAGATGCCATTTGCCTTGTTGGCCACCTGCGCCCCACAGGACAGCGGAAGGGCAGTATTCTTGTTTGGGCTTTATTTTCAGACTCAGTTTTACTTCTCCTTGCCCTGTGTTTCTTGAGTTTGGGAATTTTTACCCTTTTTTCTTCCCTTCAGCAACAATGCTATGGAGAATTATTCAGCCCTCAGCTATTTTTCATGAAAACTT
Source organism: Rhinopomastus cyanomelas (assembly GCA_013400115.1). Classification (NCBI taxonomy): domain Eukaryota; kingdom Metazoa; phylum Chordata; class Aves; order Bucerotiformes; family Rhinopomastidae; genus Rhinopomastus; species Rhinopomastus cyanomelas. The sequence goes on along the minus strand of VXBP01006390.1, from coordinate 37,659 downwards.
TTGAAGATGACATCTAGTGTGGACCTTATCTTACTGTTTCAATGACAAAATACCCTTCAGATAAGACAGGCAGTAGAAGGATATTTATTTGTATGGCTACTTCTAGTGTCAGCTGTGCTGATATTTTTCAATCCAAAATGCAAGCATTATTGAATTGGTCTGGTGATTATTTAACCTTATAATCAGAATTAATTGCTTATTTTTTATTTAACTGTGCTTATTTATGTTAGGTACTGTACTGTACCTTTTCAATTTATCAGATCTAATTCATATCCAGTTCTACTTGATCTTTAAGTAGACAATAGCTTGTGCACTATGCTAAACAGTGTTGGCCAATGTACCCTTCTAATGGCTGAGACTTGGTGGTAACCTTCTGCCTATCAATGGCAGGCGGTCTTGAATAAGTCCTTCAGATGCTGTGCCCACAGCATCTCCAGCTCTTGGGTTTTTTATGGTTACTTCAACACTTTTTTGAAAGAACGTCCATTCCCTCACAGATCTCACTTCTAACCATAAACCACTACATTTCTAAGAAGCAGCTGTACCTTCTTGTCTGAGGCACTTCTTTTTGGGCAACCAGATGAATGAGAGAAATTGAAATAAACAGTAAACAGTGATGATTCACTGGGTCTCTATCACTAGCTTTTACCAGTTCTAGCAATGACTTTGGGTAAATTCAGCAGACCAGATCTAGTTGAAATAATTGACCAAAAAATTAACCAGTTCCCCAGAATTATCCAATACTTTGTGATAAATATCAGACTTTTTAAGCAGTCAGTACTTATGTTAACAGAATTTTAAATGTCAGTTTCAATGCATAATCCCTTTATCACAGAATCATTCAGGTTGGAAAAGACCCTTGGGATCATCAAGTCCAACCATCAACCCTACTCTACAAGTTCATCCCTAAACCAAATTCCCCAACACTACACCTCAGCAATTTTTAAACACGTCCAGGGACAGGGACTCAACCACCACCCTGGGCAGCCCATCCCAGTGCTTGACCACTCTATGAAGAAGGAATGAGAAATAAGGAATGTAGGGAGTAGAAATAAGGAAGAAGGCTTTTCATGGCACTGGAGATCTAGTATATAAAAGTGAGTTTATTTTTAAAATTAGTTTATGGAAACAGTTGGAAAAATCCCCACTTTTTCCTCTCCATCCCATGACCTACCCCTAGCAGACAGTGAGAGTGGCATCTATTGTGCTAAAACATTCCTTGAGCTGTCTGTGTTGGAGGAAATGAAAACTCATTAAATAGATAATAGAATAAAAGTGCAGTGAGATGTTCAGAGAATCCATCAATAAAAGGATGGCAAGCAATTGCTCGAGACAGCCCTCTCTAAATGTGTCTTTATTGCCAGAGGATGGAAAATTGAGAGAGAATTTGCAAACAATTGAATCTGTGGTAATGGCATGTAAGCGCCTTGTACCGCCAAAGCAAAGCACAGAGGAGAGACAACCAACAAAATGCACCGAGGTCCCACAGAAACCCTTCTGTTTTGTCCTTTATGGAAATTGTAGTGCTCTGGTATTAAAATCAAGCACACTGGAAAACACGCAGTGAGGCAGTGACTGGGACATTACTCTGCTTGGTGTCTGCAGTAAGGAGAATTGTTGATCTAAAAGCAGTTTGAGACATGAACAGTGAGGAGCTTGTACCCATGTACTCAAGGTGCCTTAGCTTCAGCGATGCCTGCAAAGTCTGATGTTCTTAGTAGTTTTAGGGTAAATCCCTTGATATGATAATCCGAGTTAATTCGTGTTGTAAACCTTTTGAAACCTGCATTATAGTTAGGTTCATGGTGCAGAAGTGACTAAAAAGAAAATTTTTAATAGATGGACTTAGAAATGGAGCCTCCCAATAACCAGATAAACAGAAAAGGAAAAAAAAACCTCCCAAAACACTAATTCAGGTAAGATTTTTCTATAAGTCCTCTGTAAAGACTTGAACCTGCAAATACCTTCCCATACTGAAAAGTCCTAGTCTGGAGGAACATAAAAGCAAAACTATTTTTGTAAAGAATGAACAACAACTATAAATCTCATTTCTAGGAAATGAAGGGTTTTTAAAGTGGTGAAAGGCTGCTATGAGGTAACCACTGGTGACCTGATCACAGCCTTTCAAAACAGTATGGGACAAGGACAGTCTGAAGATATTAACTGGAGAACTTCTTCATGGTGAGGGTGACAGAACTCTGGAAGGGGCTGCCCAGGGAGGTTATGGAGTCTCCTTCACTGGAGATGTTTAAAACCTGCCTAGATATGTTCTTGAGTGGCTTGATCTACGGGATCCTGCTGTGGCAGGGAGGATTGGACTGGATTGAGGTCACTTCCAATCCCTAACATTCAGTGATTTTGCGAAAGTAAGGAGCAACAGCCCACCTCAGCCTGGATCTGTGGAAAGCAGAACTTGGAGAATGCCACAAAGCAGAAACAACAGTGCATGCTGCTGGCCCTGCTGAGGTGGTAGGACAAGCTACTTACAAGTAAAATACCTCTAAGCCAAGCCTCCGATTTAAAGATAAAGCCTTGAACATTAATATCCTGGCCTGTGGCACAGCCTTGTGTCTCTTTCCCTGGAACATTTCCTAAAAACCCAATTAGCACGTACTACAGCCTTGCTGTTATTAATGCTCTGCCTCTCCTGAAGGCAACTATCCCTGATTTATGGGAGTTTTCTTGTTCTACACCGCTTCACCTGAAGCGTAACAACAGCTACATCTCTGTACATGACAGAGGCGCAGCAATGTGAGCGCTGTTGAAAGATTTAAGCCTATCATTCCAAGAAGTCTAGTTGTCTTGGCAGCAAACAAGGGTTTAAATACCTTTGAGACATTTGCTTTTAATTGTGGAAGAATGGCATCACCAGGTGCAAAAGTCTTCAACCCTTGGAAATAACTTGTCTTCCTCATTAGCACCTTGTTGAGGCACTAATTACAAAAAGGAGGGCTGAGGGGTAATTAGAGCACAGTAGTCTTGGCTAGGGGGAAGAAGAGCCACCTACGTTCAACTGAGCTCAGCTTCAGGGACTTCCACACAGCTTATTGCTTTGAATAGCTGGAGGGCTGCAGTGGGGTGGTGTTACAGACAGCCGCTATCCATACCAGAGCTGACATGGGAAAAGCTCTAGGGTAGTTACCAACCTGATCAAGCTGGGAAGCAACTGTGGGGACACTGAGTGGTGAGACATGTCCCTTCATAGGTCACAGTCATTAGATTCCCATTGCTTCCCCCATCTTCACCCTAGACATGCAGAAATTTTAAATGTCTGATGCTGGTGTCCCAGGAGCAGCTGTCCAAGTACAACGGTAAGTGAATGGGGAACAGGGAGGAGGTGTTTTGGTTCCAGCCTAAGCAGCTCAAGACATGTATTCTCTTTTTCTGTACCACCAGAACTCTTATGACAAGAGGTGTGTACCTGTAAAAATAATTTGCTTTTCAGTTTTGGAAAACATTGGATAACCCTATCTACGTTTTTAAAAGGCCACTATAGAAGTTAACATGGCTAAAATCTTCATCACTGTGACACTTCTCTAATTATGAATTCTTCAAACCTGGCTTGTCAGAAAGCTGTGCCTGACTTTCCCAGCACTGATATGCAGCCACAGCTGCTGCTTTCTCCCCAAGAGCTGCATCTCCCACCAGTCACTACCAGCACTGTGGTGGTTTGATGACATCTGCCAAGGCTGGTCACTTTAAATCACCATCTAGTCATAATAAGTGCTCAGCAGGCTGTTCTCACTCCTTCAGCATCCTGTTCTCCAGCCAGGAATCTTAATTTACTTAGCTATCTTTAAGCACAGGTCTGATTCAGTTTTGCATTTGTCATTCCCAACTTCCTTTATTCAATAAGAAAGGCTGAACAGCAGCAAATGCAGTGCTGTAGCCAGCAGGGTCCAGCACAGCAGAAATCACTTTCTGAAGGCTGGAGTAGGATTTGCTTTTCATATAAATTAAATAAAATCTTTACCGAGGAGTGTTTCCTTTGTCAATCACTGCCTTCTGCCAAGTGCTCAGCTTCCATTCCAGATCTATTCACCGTCAGACCTATCTTCAATTTATTCTACATAAATTGAGATGCTGTAATTGGGCTTCTCAAGGTCTTCACAGCCTTGTCTTAATAAAGTACCCTAAGAGTCTTATCCTGCCTTCAATTACTCCTCTGACAGACTACAGGCATCCTGCTTGTTTGTTCATTAGGCAACTTCTTATCTCAGTTGTAGTCTTCAGAAACGCCATCATTTCAGTTGCACAGCTACAGTAATTAGGCTTCCTGCTTTTCTGCTCTGCCTGGTGCCGCCTTAGCCTACACCAGGAGAGCAGAAGAAAGAGGTGTAAGAATAGTATGAGGCAATGATAGTGGTCGTGCCCATAAGAAGCTGAATTCTGTACAGCTGGGGTGTTGAACAGACCAAGAAGGTGCTAACAACGTAGGACCAGAGAAAAGAAAGACCTGTAAGATAAGGTAGAGGTTGCCATTTCACTAAAACTGCTTGTTGCTTTTTTCCATTGTCAGCTTGTACTAATCACATTGGAATGAGCTTGATTTGGAGTTGCAGACACACAGATCATTAAGGGTTGGAAGGGACCTCCACATGTCATCAAGTCCAACCCCAGCGCTCTAGCAGGACCACAGAACCTAGGGCAGGTCACACAGGAATGCATCCAGACAGGTCTGGAAAGTCTCCAGAGAAAAAGACTCCACAGCCTCCCTGGGCAGCCTGTTCCAGTGCTCTGTAACCCTTACAGTAAAGAAGTCCTTCCTCATGTTGAGATGGAACTTCCTGTGCTCCAGCTGACACTCACTGCCCCTTGTCCCATCGCAGGGCGCAAGATATTCCGGTGAATCTTTCCCAAAAGACAACGTGTGCCTCACGGGCTGTCGAAGTACAAATACTTCTACTTTTTACCTGCAAACAAATGTGAAGTTAGAAAAGACTGAGGGTTTATAAATGCCTTCTATCCCCCTGACAAAGCACCCCTGACTCAAATGCATTTGAAGGTGCCTTCAATTAGAACTGTTTTAATTTCTAACTAGTAGAACAGGAGAGGTTCTCTTCCACCTCTACTCTGCCCTGCTGAGACTGGAATATTGTGTCCAATTCTGGGCCCCTCAGTTCCAGAAGGACACAGAACTGCTGGAGAGAGTCCAGTGCAGAGCCACAAAGATGATGAAGGGAGGGGAGCATCTCCATGATGAAGAAAGGCTGTAGAAGCTGGGGCTCTTTAGCTTGGAAAAAAGGAGATTCAGAGGTGACCCCATCAATGTTGATAAGTATAGAAAGGGCAGGTGTCAGGAGGATGGACCCAGGCGCTGCTCAGTGGCATCTAATGATAGGACAAGGGGCAAGGGGTGTGAGCTGGAAGAGATGAGGTTTCACATCAATGTAAGAAGGAACTTTCTGCTACTGAGGACGACAGAGCACTGGAACCGGCTGCCCAGGGAGGTTGTGGAGTCTCATTCTCTGGAGATGTTTAAAACTCACCTGGTCATGTTCCTGTGCAGCTTGATCTAGGGGATCCTGCTGTGGCAGGGGGATGGGATGATCTTTTGAAGTCCCTTCCAACCCCTAATGGTCTGTGTTCTATAATTGTGTGCTCCCACTGGTGAGTGCACACACCAGCAACAAATATTTCTTCAGATGGATGGATGTGAGGATCTGTTTTGGCCTTAAGCCTTCACTGCTCCTAGCCAGTCACATACTTCACTGGTGGGTCTTGCTGACACATTCTCGTCCTTGCTGAGAGCGAGTCATTCGTCAGGCTGGGCCAAGTACATCGGCCACTGGGGATTGCCCATCTGCTGGCCTTTCACAGGGGAATGATTTGGGCTGAATTTTCTGGAGGCCGGCAGTGCTGCCAGGATCTGGTGTGATAGGACACACTACAGGAGCCTGACTCCGGGCTGCTTCAGACACTTGCCTGACATGATCTTAATTACTGAAGAGGACAGTACAGGGTGCTGACTGCCAGTGCTGCTGCTCATTTAGCCACCCTTAAACACTGTTCAGGCAGGAAGGAGTTTTATAAGTTATTGCCAAGCAAGGAGCACGGATGTAGTGCTGTGTCATAGAACAGGATGTTTTTAAACTAATCCCAGTCTTTCTGGGTCACAGTTCAGCTTGTTTCCTTTGAACTCCTGTAGGGAAATTCAATCTGTGCTCAGTGTTAAAGGGTTTGGTTTGTTGCTCTGGTTGTTTTTTTCCCTTTGGCAGAGCCTTGAATGCCTCCATTTTTCAAATAGAGATGCTGATCCTCTAACTCACACAAGAAAGCTGCTTGCATATTTGGTTTCTGTCCTCTTGACAAGTAACTGGTTTCTGTAGCAAGATGAATTCCAGCCAAGACCATTGGAAGGCTAAATCCTGAACAAGTCAGGAAGAAGGCAGCAATTCAGCAGTTAAAAACGCAACGGGATATTACGGAAGGGCTTTCTGAAGCTTATGATTTTATTGGCAGCCAAACTGCATCAGGGCTAAGCAGTCAGAGCAATTTCAATGCAAAGGTCTTGGTGCCTGCTTTTTCAGCTGCACAAAAAGCACATGCGCTAGCATTTTCAGGCTCGGAGGACTGAGCACTTAACATTGACTAAGAGTGGCACAGTTATGGATTAATCTATACAGCTACAAAATGGCTCCTTCAGCTGATTTCTTCATGCAAAGAGTAGGTACCTGTTGAGCTTTCTCAGGCAAGAGCTGCGGGGAGCTTTGGCAATGAAAGGAGATGCTGCAGGTGCCTGCCCAGCGCTCTTGCTTGCTCCGAAGCAAGAAAGCAATTGCCTTGGCATATAAAATAGTAACTTTAAACAAACCCACCCACCAAACATCGGCTGCACAATTCAGAGCCATCTCCATTACTGATGAATGTACCTCAGGGAGGACGACCAAGGATTCTCAAATGCCTGACAGCTAAGGGAGCCAGGAAAAACCCTGGCATTGCTGGCTGGATAGGATGGCTGTTGGTGCATGGCAGTGGGCAAACTTGCTCCATGCAGCTCCTCCCCAGTAGCCGGGTAGGTAGGGCAGCAATCTTGCTTGTTATCCTTTCCCCAGTTTTACTGCTCTGAGCATGAAATTAAAAAGATTTGTCATAAAAAATATGCACATTTGCAGTCTATGTTAATAATTGACTTAACGAGGATCTAACCGCCTCTAGCCCATCCCTGACAAGGTAATTGAGGGGATTGTGTTAGTAATCTGCCTTGAGTGTCCTAATCTTCTGTTCTGGTGCTGCCAAGCCACGGATGGATTGATTGATTGATTGATTTTGGTCTCTTGGAGCAAAATAACAACCCTCTGAGACAGACTTTGGCAGTTTCCCAAAGATAAAGTACACAGCATGAGGAGCCATGAGGCTGCTTTGTGGTGTTTAAATGTGAGCTGCTAAATCCTGCTTCCTAGAGAATGCAAACCAGTAAACACTGAGCTCTTAGGTCTGCTTCAAGTCCCATGAAAAAGCTGCAGCTGGTAGCAGGGAACTGCAGTCTTCTGTAATCAATGGCAAAGTTGTTTCTGAGAGTTATTTGTTTAAATAACAAATAAAACAGGAGTTCAACCCTGCTTTTTGCAGGCGGTGGATGTCTTACAGAGGTAACTCACTCCTTAGGTCTGGGGACCCTCTCTCCAGAGGAACTACCCAGCTACTTGAACTATTGTATGTGGAGCAGGTCAGGGTGGAAAGACATGATTCTGGTGAGAGAAGGAAAGGTTACCTGCTGCTGTTGTTGCACCTGAGAAACGGAAAACTGCAGGAAAACCTGTTGGAAAGCCTAAATGGAGATCTAACTCTTCCTTGATGTTCAGCAGGGGAAGGGAAGTTATTGCGCCCTTGTACTCAGCCCTTGTGACGCTTCACCTCAAGTACTGTGTTCAGTTCTGGGCCCTGGGCCCCTCACTACAGGAAAGACATTGAGATGCTGGATTGTGTCCAGAGGAGAGCTACCAAGCGTGTGAGAGGTTTGGAGAACAGATCATATGAGGAGAGGCTGAGGGAGCTGGACAGGTTTAGTCTGGAGAAGAGGATGGGGGACCTCATTGCCCTCTACAACTGCCTGAAATGAGATTGTAGAGAGGTGGATATAGGCTTCTTCTCCTTAGTGACCACAAACAAAACCAGGGGAAATGGTCTGGAGTTGAGGCAGGGGAAGTTTGCATTGGATATTAGGAAGAACTTCTTTACAGACAGAGTGGTGAGGCACTGGGACAGCCTTCCCAGGGTGGTGGTTGAGTCATCAACCCTGGAGGTATTTAAGAAACTTGTAGACATGGTGCTTCAAGACCTGCTGTAGTGGCAGGCAGGTAGGAGGTTATTGTGTGTTTGTTGATCTGTCAGGTATTTAAGTATTCAGGTATTTAGGGGTTTTGTTGTGTGTATAGTTGGACTCAGTGATCTGGGAGGTCCTTTCCAACAATGATTATTCTGTGACAAAGCCAGACTAACTTCAACTAAGTTTTTTGTTATGAAACAGCAGACTACTGCCCTGAAATAGTTCTAGTTCTTTCCTAGTGTATGATGTGGGTGATAAACCCATAGTGCTGGGCATATTCTCACTCTGCACAGGAGAAGTAGGATATTCTCCCTAGGATTGGAAGGAATAGGTTTGCTGCATCCACAGTTTTCAGACAAAGGCAGCATCCACATTGGTATAACAAACCATTTCGTCTGGGGGGAGTGGACCGTATCCATAGACTGCTTCTTTACTTTTGTGTTTCCTGTATATAGGTTGTTTTTTTATTGTTAAAACCACTGAACTCTATATGAATTTTCTTTGAACTTACATTTCTTTCATTATCCACCTTGCCCTCTTCAGCTTCCTGGGAATCAAAGCTAGTGCAAAGCAAGAAGCCTGCCAGACAAGTCCAATATCTGAGGGTGATATGAGATTATAGCCCAAATCTAATAAGGATAGATTAGTTTTATTTCCCATTTAGCCATGAGCATTGCTGGTAGAACAAGATATTAAATCAGATTTCTTAAATTGTACTTGTGTTCTGAACAGCTAGGCAGCTGTACTGATCTCCAGCCCGGGTGCTTTCCCTTGCATCCTAAATGATCACAGCCAAGGCTTTATAGAAACACTATAAGCCGAATTTGTCTCCAGTGTATTCAGGGAAAACACCAAAATGAGCCTGAAATGATTCTGATCCAGCCTCCTGCAAACAGATCTACGGTGCTTAGACATGGTTTTTCATGCAGCTCTGTGGTGCTCTTTATGACTTTGTTAGAATTGTAGAATCAGCAAAGCTGGAAAGCACCTCTAGGATCATCAAGTACAGACCTCATCCCAACAGCTCTGTAACCCCTAGACCATGGCCCCAAGTGCTCTAGACGCTCACTTTTTAAGCACCTCCAGGTGCTATGACTCCACCACCTCCCTGGGCAGCCTGTCCCAGTGCCCAACCACTCCCTCAGCAAAGAACTTCTTCCTAGGATCCAATCTAAACCACCCCTGATGCAACTTGAGGCCGTTTCCCCTTGTCCTATCATTAGTAAGTTGGGAGAAGAGACTAGCACCAGCCTCACTACAACCTCCTTTGAGGTAGCTGTAGAGAGCAACCTCCTTTTAGGTCGTTGCCTCCTCGACAAGCCTTTTGCTTCACGGTACCATCAGTTAGAGAAACACACCATGTGAATCAGTGCAGTTTTAAAGGGAGAAAGGGTGACTGGTAGTGCCTGTGTCTGCCTTAGTTTGCATTGTGCTTGCTGCTTTGGTTGTTGTGCAGCTGAACAGGGAATAGGGGAGAGTGAAATGTCCTCTGGAGAGTCTGATTCACAACAAGCCGACTTGATTCAGATCTTTAATGAGAGATTTTTTCCTTATTTGCAATTAAAATGTCAAATAACATTAGAATTATTTGATTTGTGTTCGGTCACAGTGTAATTCTCTAGCTTACTTACTTTAGGAAAAGTCTTGCAAGATGCTGCTTTTTTTTTTTTTAAATCCAATTACAGTAACAGACTGAAATTAATTTACTGAATCATTGATTTTTCCGAAGGATGGAGGGTAGCTTCAGCCTTTCGAGAAAGAAGGTTTGGGGAACACAACCAGCTTCCCTTGCCTGCACAGTGGTGGTCTTTTTGGGAGGCAGTCTGGAAGCACCGAGGTGAACCCTGTGGACTTGGGCAGTGCTCTGGTTAGGCCCTTAAACCCACTGAACTGTTGGACACTCATTTTGGAAGCAGGGACAATCATGCCAAATAGAAGTTAACAGTTGTGGTAGGGGTCTCAAATGATTTAATTGCTATTAGCAGCATTGTTAAGCTGAATTAGCAGTGCAGAAGTTTAAGCATCACCTCATTTCAGGCAGGAGGAAGAGTAGCGTTTAGTTGAGTGGTGCCTGTGTGTCAGTTAGTCATGAGCTGGCTCCTGGGAGTGTGTAGGTCACACATCAGTGACTGGGATGGTAATAGCATCTAGGACAAAGGGTTGAAGTGGGAGGAGGTTGAAAGTGTTGAAACCAGTGTGAATACCAACCCACTATTAGTTCACAACCAAAACTCAAGTCCTGGTGATGCTCAGGGTTGATTTTTGAGGCATAATTGTCTCTCTTCTACTTTGGACAAGAACCATGTGATCAACTCTTAAATCCCCACTAGCTGGCAGAGGATGTTTCATTAAAACAAAGACCCGCAGTTCAGGCTCTTCCTAGCACTGCTGCAGGAGCTGACAGCCTCAGTTAGAGACTGAACATCTATTTCAGCTGGGCAGTGACCCTTACAAACCAACCAAAAGCTAGAAATTTATCTTCATTTAAAGAAGGCTGAAAAGCTAGGAATTCTTACCAAATTCTGCAAGAGGTGTTATCTGTTGAAAAGTAGCTTAATTCCCTGTCCTTTTTTTCAGCTTCTCTGGCAAGAGTGCTCTGAAGGGACATCAGTGTTCAGCACACGTTGCTGCACTAACAAGTCCTTGCAGACTCCTTAGGGCAAGTTCACATTATGTCTTTGAGCAGAGTGAACCAAAAGGATCCACATCTGAAGTAGCTAAGTGTTACTCTCCTGATGGTCTGGAAAATATCATTATGCAGAAACATCTCAGAAGTTTCTATTCTCCTTTTTACCTTCTAGCTACTCCTGTGCTGTATTTATCCCATCTAACCGCAGGCTGTAAACTCTCTTGAGATGCCCAGGCTTAGAAATGCCCTTGCCCTATACTGACCTCACATGAGGTGCAATTAGTTCTGTGTTGCCTTCTACAAGTGACTCCCATCTTCCCAGGACACCTGGCTGGGGTGGCTTTCTCTTTGAGGCTCCAGGCTAAAACACCCCAAGTGTCCAAACACGGGCTCCACTAAGGTTCTGTTTCTTTTCTACAGAGCCAGGCTCAACATGAAAAATCCCTCTGTAGTGGTGTAGTGGACAGTTTAATGGGTGATGGACATGATGGGAGAGAGATCTCACTTTTGTGCAGTTGCTTCTGACATGCTGATAACATGGAAGGTGTTTATAAGGTTATAAAGGTACCGCATGCAAGCAAAGTCATGAATGTCTCATCCTATCAAAAAACAAAACAGAAACCCAACTGATGCATCTCAGCGTCACTGTAACTAGACCTTTTATTGTTGTAACTCACTTTGGGGTTTCTTATATATTGAAAAGGCAGCAGCTGACCTCATGTTGTCACTGCTACATCATCTGAAGTCAGCTTTGACACCCTTAATCTTTTCTATTTGATGTATTTAATCAGTGGCGAACTCTAACCAGCTTGCTCTGTTGAGCTTTGACCAGTGGCTGTGTCTGCAGGAAAGTATTTGCATGTGATATTATGGAGGAATTTAAATTCCTTGGGGAACAAAATCCATTACCTGTGGCCTACACAGTAAAATGAGTGGTAGAAATCATCCAGCATTTTAGATGTGAGCCTGAGCTTTTTGCTTCTGATTGACTGGTGCCCTGTTGCTAAGTTTGGTAGCCCCCTCTTTGATGCAGACCTCAAGACAAAGCCCCACAAGGTGTGCTCTTGGAAAGCCCTTTCTCAAGCAGACTCCTGTTCTCTCCTGCTGGCATGATCCATGACAGCTGCTTCAAGCTCTGTCTATGAAACTCTTGCCAAAGAGTGACTGGGGTTGGTAGGGCCTTTCTGAGAGACCTCACTGGAAACCTCATCTCATAGCCTGATGTGAGCAGATGTTCTCAGCACTGGCAGGGGGTGGCCCTTTCCTGGCAGGTGCCAAAACTATGGGTGCCCTCTCATTCTGTCACAGAGGTAAGTACCTCCTGAAAAATTTTTCCTTGCAGAATGTGAGGGATGTACAAGTGAAGAATAGACTCAGATGGGACCTTACTGCTCTCTACAGCTACCTCAAAAGAGTAGCTTTGGTGCTGGTCTCTTCTCCCAAATTACTAATTATAGGATGAGGGAAAATGGCCTCAAGTTGCATCAGGGGAGGTCTAGATTGGGTCTGAGGAAGAAGTTCTTTGAGAAACTGGTTAAGTACTCTGCAGTAGCCATGCTAATTGTTTTTCCTTCACATGGCATCAGTTGTGTACTGGGTTGTATTCTTCACGGAGAGACTGGTTGGGTACTGGAACAGGCTGCCCAGGGAGGTGGTGCAGTCCTCATCTCTGGAGGTGTTTAAAAACCGGGTAGCTAGAGAACTTGAGGCCGTGGTCTAGGGGTTGGGATGAGGTCTGGACTTGATGATCCTGTCCCCTGCCACGCTGACCCCCTCAGCCATGCCACCCACTAGTCCACCCCTGTGTGAGGTGCTGTGGCCAAGGTTGCCTGCCAGCTAGGGTCATTAGTGTGATTTTTTTTTTTTTTTAGGAAGTTCAAAACAAAACCATGACAAAGTGGGAATTTCTGTGCCGAGCACCAAGTGAAGCTGGAAGGTTAGTTTACTCTAATGAAATTCCTCCTTCAAAGTCTCCATCTCTCTTTCACTGGGGAGCAGCACTTTCTTTAAGCAGTGTTTAGAGGACATCAGTCTGCAAGGGTAATCATCCTCGCCTCTGGCAGGAAGAGCTTACGCTCGAGCCTTTCTGAAAAGGCTCTCTTTGTGAATAATTGAATTTGTCTCTGGAGTTCAGGGTTTCTTTTTCTGTGAGACTGACTGCAGCTCTGCTTCCTCCTTAGGTGCAGCTGACTGTAATTGAGGCAGAAGAATTGTATTACAGTGGAGGGGTTTGTAAGTGTGATGAATAATAGGGGTGATTCCAATCCCTAATGATTCTGATTGCCATGGAAAATAATCATTTGTAGTGTTTGAAAAGCCTCCTCTAGTGGCGAACAGATCTGCAGAAAATAGTTAGAGGATCCCCCACTGCCACCCCCACTGCCACTCAAGGAGAAAAAAAATTAAGGTCCATGAAGCAGCAGAGATGCCCTTGAGCAGTGGGCAGCACCCTGTGCTGTAGGGCACTGTTAGGATCCCATCCTGAGCATTGCTCACAGCCTACCAGCTCCTGACAGTGCTGCCACCACCTGGGACACAGGGTGGGACCAGCCAGGCCAGCTGCTCATCCAGCCCAAAAGGAACTGCTGAGATTCACACATCCCCTGACAATATACGTTGCTTGCCTGAGCACAACTTCTTTGCCTTTAAAACCTCCCAGGCTTGCAGAGGTTTCTGAGTTTCTCCAGAAAGGCATGTGTAGCGTGGAAAAACCTGTAAGTCCTGGTCCTGAGACAGACACCCTTGCAGCTGGCCCACCAAGGAGAAGTCAGTTACAGCTTTCTCCAACCTCGTGCTACCCTGGCACATTTCAGTACCTCCTCTGAGCCACCTGGTGTGGAACCTACCAAGTTACCTGTGAGTAACACTTCAGGAAAAAGGTGGTGGGTGAAGAAACCCTCAATAATTTGCATTGCTATGAGTGGGACATGGAGTATTCCTGCTATACTCAGCACTGGTGAGACCACACCTTGAGTACTGGGTCTAGTTTTGGGCACCTCAGTACAAGGGAGACATTGAGGTGCTGGAGCAAGTGTAGAGGAGGGCAACGGAGTTAGTGAAGGCTCTGGAGAATTAATCTTATGAGGAGAGACTGAGAGAGTTGGGGCTGTTTACTTGAGGAAGAGGAGACTAAGGGGAGACCTCATCACTCTCTACAAGTATCTGAAAAGACACTGTAAAGATGTTGGTGCTGGTCTCTTCTCACAAGTAATTAGTGACACAACCAGAGGGAATGGCTTCAAGCTTCAATAGGGTGGGTTTAGACCAGACATCAGGAAGAAATTCTTCACAGAGAGAGTGGTCAGGCACTGGAATGGTCTGCCCAGGGTGGTGGTAGAGGCCCCATCCCTGGATGTGTTTAAAAGTCGCTTGGATGTAGTGTTGGGGGATCTGGTTTAGGGGTGACCTTGTAGAGTAGGGTTGATGGTTGGACTTGGTGATCCAAAGGGTCTTTTCCAACCTGAATGATTCTGTGATTATACTTGGCTCCAGGGAGAAGACAGGTGCCTCCCAGGAGGCTGAGATAAGCAGTACATCTCCTGAGTGGGTTTTAAGCCATAAGCAGAGGCAGGGTTGAGCTCTTCATGCACATCAGTGTCAGCAGTGGGCCGGCTGTTTCAGACCACTAAAGGTAACAAGTGGGGCAAAACACAGCTGACAAGTGAACAAAACTCCATGAACTGGAAACTTTCTTGTCTGTCTTTCATCACTAAACACAATCCTGGGCGACTGCATTCAGGCAACACTATGCAACACGGCAGCAGTTCATTTTTAGGATGCTCTTTTAGAGAGAAAAACAAATTCTATGGGCAAAATAACTCAAAGTAACTTAAATGTGTTTCTCTGGCTTTTGAAAATACCACACAGCACTTGGGCTACTTGTTGAATGGTGATGTGTCATTCAGAGCAATAAAAAGGCTCATTTGAGACTTTTCTTTTCCCCCATGTTACAGAAAATCTATCCTCTCATGGTGCAAAGCTTACTTTAACTCATCTGCAGAGAAAGATAAGGTAACTAAACTCATGAATGAAAACCCAAATTCTGGCTTGAAGTACAATTTTCCTGGGACTCTGGTATCTGCAGATAATCTCTGGGTTCTTTGTGCTCTCTGCTCTGAACTGGAAACCAGAACACAGATCTTTAAGATTTTTACTCCCTTCTGTGGCTGTTGGCTGCAATTGCTTGAATATTCTGTTATTCCTCAACCTCAGGACTTCTTCCTTTGAAGCAGAACTTTCTGTGTCTGGGTGGAAACCAGAGATTCCATCCTCAGAGACAATTCTCTTAGCAGAAACCCAGACATTCAATTGTCTGGGAGTTGCTCTATTAAATTTTAAAATGAGCACAGGTTTGGATGCATTTGGTTTGGAAAAAAAGATGTGGGGTAAATGACACTGGGGTGCTAACAAAAACTATGAAGGTTTTATCATGGAAGGATTTCAGTTAAAATAACCCAAGTGCTAGGCTAATAACAAGCACAAAAAAAAGTGTTGTTTCTACGTGTGCAACTTTTTCATCTCAATGTAAAATATTCTTGGTGGGCATCCTCACCATGGTCCCGGCACTGATAGAGCACGATATGAGAGACAACTTGCTGTGCATCCCTTGCCTGCCAGTGTGATTGCAAGATTGCTGAATGCTTTTTACTTAACTTGTCCTGCTGCAGAACTTGCAGTGAAATCAGTGAGCATCTGCTTTAATAAGCTCTTTGGGCTGACAAAAATAGTTTTCAGTAATTTTTTTCTTCACAGCCTTATTTATGACATCCAGGTTTATTTTTATTTACTCTTTTACATCATCTCCCATCTCTTGGAAGTCAATTAAAAGATGAACAGAGCACGAACAGCAATAAAACCCATAGAATGCTGTTGGCCATGGCCGTGCAGTAGCTTTGCCCTCTGTGCACCTAGTCTCTACGTGCTTATGTCACACTCGAGTGGTTAGGTACCAAACCTCAGACAGCTCTGGAGGCATGGGGGACTCTGACCTTGTTCTTCCTCCCTGTCAAACCAGAGCTGCAGGTGCGTTGGCTCCCTGTCTCTCTCCCAGCTGAGTTAGCAGAGCACAGGTCAAGCCAGATCCCTTGCAGGCAGGTAGCGTCAAGGTATCCCCTGGCTCAGGTGGCCCAGAGCCCTGTACGACAGCGCTGATGTCAAAACAAAGACACTGGTATCTGTTTGTTTCAAGTTAGAAGTTTGACAAGTGTGCACTTGCTGCCATGGGGAGCCAGCGATGTGGCCAGTGAGACTGCAGGGCACATTCCCAAAGCACATGCACAGTGATGTTTTGATGCAGAGGGAGGATAAGACCCAGCGGAGATGGGGATGACAAGTGCACACCTAAGAACATCTGCACAGAGTCATTTTCTCTGGGAACACGCATGCCCTTTCAAAAAAAGACCTCTTTGTGTATAGCTCTGTGGGTGTGATTGATTGCTTGTCTGGGTATGACTCTCCCACCCATAAATTCTTCATTTCCTTGAGTCTATCAGTGCCTGGCATAACAGCGGTTTGGGGACTGCAAGCCTCTTGTCCATAGAAGGGAGAGAAATCAATTTTACTACAACAGCAGCAAAACCAAACAGTACAGGGTTCCCAGTGAAAGCTCCTTCATCCCACTCCTCCGCTGCTCCATTCTACGACACACCAAGGACTGCCAGTGTGCCTTATGAAATTAATAGAGGAAGAAACACTATGCACTGGTGCAGCTCCCCCTGACAGTGAAACAGACTTGTTCAGGTCATGCATGAACTGTTTGGTAATGTGGAGCTTTCTCTGCTGAAGCAGTGAAGGCAGTGATGGTGGGCAGGGGAAAAGGTGCAGGGCGAATTAGCCAGCAGGGGTACTTGCTAAAAAGAGCTTGGCAATAACTGGGCTCAGCTTCTGCTTTATTTAAATTGCTGGGAAGATTTCCATTTCCACAGAGGCCCTCAGAGTTCCTGTTTCTCTGCCGCGAGCACAGTGGGATTTATCATGCCACCTTCCAGACAAGTGTGTGTTTGCTTTCCTGTTCTCTCTCAGCAGTCTTGTACTGGTGGAGATCTGTACAGCTCCTTCCTGAAAAGCCTGTTGCTGCTATTGTAGAGTTGCCTGTGTGTGGAAAAAGCTTTGTTTGAACATTCCTTGCATTGAAACTTGTCCCATTTGTTTTTAAGGGCAGCCTGAAGCTGTCATTACACAAGCAGGAGTGGTTCATGCTTTGCCAGGAACAGACCTGGTGACCCTGGTATGCAGCTCGCCAAAACCACACGCCACCCACATAATACAGACACAGTGGGCCAAGACCAGTAGCAACCAGCTTACCAGACTAGCTGTCTATCACCGCATTTTTGGTACCCACTACTTCATCTTTCCTGAGGCTTCTTACAACTTTTCAGTGTCCTTCAGCATGAGGAAGTGCTGCAGCTGGGATGTAACAGAGGCTCTGTGTTCCACCACAGCTGAATGCAGTCAGTGGGCTCTGCATCTGAGGAACGTGACAGTCTCCCTTAGCGGGCAGTACGAGTGCAGTTTTGCTACCTACCCGCATGGGACAAAGGCTGCAAACATTCGTCTCGCTGTTGAGGCAGAAGGTAAGTGGTTATGAACCAGATGCTGCTTTTTCATAGCAGAGGTGGGAGGATAGAAGGTTAGATGCACATTTCTTTATCCGTGATGGTGACGTAGTTGCAGTTTGCAATGGTGCCACAGCACAGTGCTGTCTGCACAGTTTCCTATTTGCCAGGCATTTTTTAGCTGCTGTCATCCAGGTCATTATTCAGAAACCTTATTTGTTTGGAGAAATCACAGAATCACCATGGCTGGAAAGGACCTCCAGGATCAAGTCCTGACCTCATTCCAACATCTCCCTAACCCCTAAACCGTGGCTTCAGGTGTCCTAGTTACTCAGTTTTTAAACACCTCCAGGGATGAGGACTCCACCACTTCCCTGGGCAGCTTGTTCCAGTGCCCGACCACTCTCTCAGCAAAGAACTTCTTCCTAGGATCCAATCTAAACCACCCCTGATGCAACTTGAGGCCGTTTCCCCTTGTCCTATCATTAGTAATTTGGGAGAAGAGACTAGCACCAGCCTCACTACAACCTCCTTTGAGGTAGTTGTAGAGAGCAAAAAGACCTCCTTTCAGCGTCTTCTTCTCTAGACTATGATATGAACTTAGATAGGAAAGTACAAAACAGTGCTGAGATGGGTGGTTTCCACATGCTCATTTTCAAGAAAAATGCTGCAGGAAAGACTGGAGGAGTGGATTTGATGGGACCAAGGGTGCTGGATCAACAATGCTCTGTTCTAATGCTAACAGTGGTTGACTGGAGACTGGCTGTAGAGTCCTGGTCTTGGGGACTTCTGTGCTGATTGCCACTGTCACTGTGCAGGTTCTTCATGACTGCAGAACGTTGTGATTCTGTTCTTGCCTGATTTTGGTCAATATTAACTTTCTTTTGACATCACGTTCAAAGGTTGTGAGCCAGGATTACACAGTTTACACTGTATATTATGGATGGAAGGGTCCTTCAAAGGTTATCTGTTCCAACTTTCCTACTCAAGCAGGATACAAATCACTGAAAAGCAGAACTACTTAAAAAGCCTGAATCAGCTTCACAAAACCACATCCAGCCAGGGCTGAAACATCTCCAGAGAAAGACTCCATAGCCTCCCTGGGCAACCCTTTCCAATAGTTAATAACCCTGACTGGAAAGATCTTTCTCCTCAGCCCAAACTAAAAAGCCCCAATGTTCTCAATCTTTTTACAAGGCAGTTGTTCCAGACCCCTAGTCATCTGCACTGAACTTTCTCCATTAATCCTTTATCCCTCTTGAATTGGGGACACCAGAACTGCACACAGGATTCCAGATGTGGCCTCACTAAAGCAGAATAAAGAGGTAGAAGAGCCTCCCTTGATCGGTTACACACACTTCTCTTGATCCATCCCAATGCCTGATCCATCCCAACGCCTTCTTGACCACCAGGGCCTGTTGCTGATCCATTTTAGTTTGTGTTGGTGATGTCAGCAGTAACAGAGGACAGCAGCGCTCTCTCTGCCTCTTCAGCCTGCGTTGTGGATGCTAGTCCCCATGCTGGATCACAGTGGTCCTGCAGCAGGAGGTGGCCCTATGCAAGCCTCATGTCACAGGCCAGTTTCAAGATTGTAGCTACTGCTTTACCTGCTATGCAGGAATGTGGTGCTACTGGTTTCCCTTTGGGAATTCTCCTGCACTTCACAGTGCAGTGAGACTGAATCTAGAGGATGAGCAGTGAGTTATAAACAGGGCTGCTAACCACGTGAAACTCTCCCGAGCTTCTGTTCTTTATGTGATGTTTGCTTTGTTTCTTCTAGCTAATCAGATATTGCCACTTTTCTCTTGCTGGTGCCCTTGGTTGATCCAGGCATGTTCTTTGCTGTGATTGCTGTCTACACATTAAATTCAGGCAGATCCTGTTAGTATCAGCATCCCTGGGGCTTTTATCCAGGAACTGCATGGTATAGCAAGCCGTGCTACCGATAACTGCTTGTTAGAGAGCACTAGAATATGTGATTGGCAACGTGTACCTGTGTTTTAAGGTAACCAGATTTGTTTTGCAGTGACCACTCCCACTTAAAAGAAGGCAAAAGACCTTAATCCATCCTATGAGTGGGATGGAGATGAGTGCTGATCATTGATGAAGTACAGCTCCTGACTATCAAAGTGAAGTGAACCCAGATGGATTCAACTTGGAGACACTGCAAAAAGCCCACAGAGCAACAGGCCTGAACAGGACTGCCAAACATGGGGGACCGTAGCCAACAGGCTGTTAATGGAAATAGGATTCAAAGACAGGGGAAATAAGCAGCTGGAACAAGTGACTATGAGAACAAGCAGAAGTTTTTGCAGACGGAACTCCTGGAACAACTACTCATACTTCTCGTATGCTGCAAAGCACGCTTTCATGGCAGCTTGTCCCAGCAGAGTACTCTTTCATGGTAGTTTGTCCCAGCAAAGTGTTCTGTGCGGTTTTCTTCCTGGGGGAGCTACAGATTTTCTTTCTTTGTCCCTTCTTTATCCTTTCCTCAATATCTAGCTCCTCTAGGCCTTCTGTGCTCTGTGTCTCACCTTGATAGCTGGCTCCTCAGATGCTTTGTTCTGGTGGATAGTAGTAACAAGCTGGTTCTGCTACTGGGTGTCCCAGGCACAACTCTGGGTATTGTCTTTTTGACATCTCTGTGGCACCAGCCCTGTGCTGGCACCATCACACTGGGCTTGGGTGCTGGGCATAAAGGAAGTTACAGTGAACAGAAAGTCCCATCTGCCCGATAGCTTATCAGTCTGTGACTGCCAGATACATCCCCTCCCCTCAAGGTAACAAAGAAAATCTATGCCTATTCTATCCCAATACCCAAGGGGAAAGAGAGAAGGCAGGTCTGTGCAGCACACAGGCAGTAGGCAAGGCTGAGTCACAGAGATCAGTTGTCACAAAAGCAATCATAACATCTGGCCAGTTGTGCTGCACTTCTGTTTAAATGCATGCAAATGATGTTTCAGCCACTGCTGAGCCTTGTTTGGGGCAGCACTCTGCCCTTCCACAGGTGGACTGGAGCACTGTGTAGGGCAGGAGAAGCCGAAATGCTTTCTTCAGTCAGTGAGAAAGGAAAGACTGATGGGCTATTTACTTTTAGCAGTTAAAACTGGGTTCATCTTAGCCTTCCTGAACATGCTGAACACCTTGCTTTGTGAAAAGGAAGTTTGCAGAGATCTTCAGAGTAAAGGAAATGCAGGTGCACAAAATGTACTTGAAGGTTTATTGCTGCAGAAGAAAATCTCTAGAAGAAAATTGAATCTTCAAATTATTTTGATCTCCAAAAGGAGACACCTTGATTCTGCAAAGATTTCAATGAATTGTCCAAAAATTCAGGTAAAGCTGTCAATCACAATCCTAGAATGTCCAGGGGTTTGAAGGGACCTTAAACATCACTCAGTTTCAACCCCCCTGCACAGGAAGGGACACCTTCACTAGAGCAGGTTGCTCAGGGCACCAGACAACCTGGCCTTCAACACTGCAGGGATGATGGGGCAGCCACAACTGCCCTGGACAACCTGTTCCAGCATCTCACCACCCTCACAGTAAAGAGATTGTTCCTCATGTTCAACCTCAGTTGCCCCTCTTCAAGCCTGGAATCCTTTCCCCTTATCCTCTCGCTACCACCTGTGTCAAAAACTCTCCCCCAGCTTTCTTGTAGCCCCCTTCAGAGGCTGCTAGAGGGTCACCTGAGAGCCTCCTATTCTCCAGGCTGAACAACCCCAACTTGCTCAGCCTGTTCTCATAGGAGAGGTGCTCCTCTCCTATGTTCTTCTGAGCAGTCTTCTGTTCAACGCGGATTTCTAAAGCACTTTTTTTGTTGTCATTGCAATGATAGAAGAGCAGCGCTACGTGAAAGAAGTGAGGTTAAACCAGACTTTAGAAATCCCATGCCTTGAGGACACAACCTCTGGAAATTTGTTCAATTATCCTTTGAAATGGCTGGTGGTAAGTACTTCTTATCTCACATGTAAATTTCAGATGGAACTGCAGGGTTTTTTTTGTGGAGTGAAATAGAACTGTTAGACTTCAGTGGAGAATCTACTAAACAAAAGGTACCACAGAATGTTAGGGATTGGAAGTGACCTTGAAAGATCATCCAGTCCAATCCCCCTGCCACAGCAAGATCCCCTAGATCCAGTCACACACAAACATGTCCAGGCAGTTTTAAACATCTCCAGTGAAGGAGACTCCACAGCCCCACTGGGCAGCCCCCGTTCCAGTGCTGTGTCATCCTCACTGTGAAGAAGTTCCTTCTCAGATTGACCTGGAACCTCCTAGGTTCCAGCTCATGCCCGTTGCCCTTTGTTTTATCATTGGATGGCCCTGAGCAGAGCCTGGCTCCATCCTCCTGACACCCACTCTTTCCATATTTATCAGCATTAATGAGGTCACCTCTCAGTCTCCTTTTTTCCAAGCTCAAGAGACCCAGCTCCCTCAACCTTTCCTCATCAGGGAGATGTTCCACTCTCTTCATCATCTCCCCTTCTGGAACTGAGAGGCCCTGAACTGGACACAATATTCCAGTATCAGTTTTGTTGAACTCTGATAAACAAAGGGAAAAGTACAAACATGATTTTGCAGTGGAGACAACACAAGCAATAGCTGTAAAGAAACAGAGTGGGAAAATTCCATCTGAATGGCTTCTAATTCTTCAGGAGAACACGTAGAGTAGCTCCATGGAAAGTGGCAAAGAATTTAGCAAATGAAACTGCACTAAAATATCTGCTGCATTGGGTTTCTCAGAGGTTTTTACTGCAGTGATGCTTTAGCATCTCTGAAAAGTTCATCATTACTAGCGAGGTAGTGAGATACCAGGACACTCTGAAACAGAAAATGAGAAGGGTCTGACGACGGTGGTTTTGTTTTTGTTGACCTCTGTGTCGCAGATGCACACTGAAGACAGGCAGTCTAGCTACCCACATAAAAACCATTCCTAAGCAATTTGCTGTGAGATGTAAAGCTTATTATGTTGCTGCTCTTGGTAAACATTTGTATGCGTGTTTTCATGTAACCTTGTAGCATTAATTTCAGTATGGAGAGATAAGTATCAGCCAGCAGTGTCCTTGAGCTTTGCCTCTTCATTTTTATCTGTGATAGGAGGAGGTGTCACAGCCGAGAGTTTTCTTGAAAGCAATTTTCAAATGGTTTTTAGTCTTTTGTCACAGCTCGTTATCTATTCAGACCTTCCCTTTGCAGTGCATCTTTAATATTAAAATTCTTGTGAAGTTTTGTAGGGATCATCCTTGTCCTTACAACTTTTTAGTGTTTTGAGTTCACTCTACAAAGTAGCAGAGGAAGAGGTGAGGGAAAAACGCCCTCAAAGGTCAGCACAAGGGTCACCATGCATCATTCAGAGCATAGCTTGCAAATATGTACTGAGGCACAGATGTCCAGGATACGCTGGCTGCACTTATAACTAGGCAAGGCTAGCACACAGGCATTAAGAGGAGATGACTTTTAGCTATTATGAGGATTTTTGCTATTTAAAGTCTAAAGGCACAAGAACTTTCATGGAATTTCTGTTGTATTTAGTATGTATGGGATGTTCAGCATGACTTGGTGTGCTGCAGTGAGAAAGCAGCTCTGCTGCCCTCTCTGCAGGCTATAGATAGAAAAGCTATTTATTCCTTTGTTTATTGCTAAGATGATGACCACTACTGAAGTTTTGGGAGAGAAAGTGCATGGAAAAAATTAGGTGTCGCAAACGTCCGCTTCCTACCACGAAGTGCTGGGGCTGTAAGGGAAGGTTTTCATAGTGGCAATAGAACTGGCCTGCAAAGATATTTAGAGGGGGTATCTGGTCTTCACACGTTGTGTGGGTTGCTTTTTTCATAGGAGGAAAATGTCAGGAAAGAGGAACTGGTGCCCAAGGAGCCCTCCCACTCTGCAGTGTACGGGAACGGCAGTGCCCTGTACAGGCAAAGAGTCCGCCTGGGTTTGAATAATGCTCTGAAGATTTTCTCCTCCAAACCCATGGACAATGTTTTCCTGCCATGTACTGTACCACCCCAAGAGAGTCCAGAAAAGCAGCACCACTGTGGCAGTATTCGGTAAGGAGCTCATACCAACAACCCACCTCTTTGCCCTTGGAAAGGTAACACTCCGGTCTGGTTCTGGAGGCAGTATCTTTTGAGGTACAATAAGGGCAAATGCCGGGTCCTGCATTTTGGTCACAACAACCCCAGGCAATGCTACAATCTTGGGGATGAGTGGCTCGAAAGCTGCCCAGCAGAAAAGGACCTAGGGGTGCTGGTAGACAGCCAGCTTAATATAAACCAGCAGTGTGCCCAGGTGGTCAAGAAGGCCAACAGGATCCTGGCTTGTATCAGGAATAGCGTGATCAGCAGAAGAAGGGAAGTTACTGTGCCCTTGTACTCAGCCCTTGTGAGGCCTCACCTTGAGTACTGTGTTCAGTTCTGGGCCCCTCACTATAGGAAAGATATAGAAATGCTGGAACGTGTCCAGAGGAGAGCTACCAGGTTCATGAGGTGTTTAGACAACAAGTCGTATAACTTCAAAGTGAGGGTGACAGAGCACTGGAGCAGGCTGCCCATGGAGGGTTGTGGAGTCTCCTTTTCTGGAAGTGTTTAAAACCCACCTGGACATGTTTGTGTGTGACTGGATCTAGGGGATCCTGCTGTGGTGGGGAGATTGGACAGGATGATCCTTTCAGGTCCAATCCCTAAGGTTCTGTGAATCTGTAAGTGCTCAAGAATTGTAGCGTACTTGACCTCTCTATCCCCTCCATCCCTGCTGATGCTCTTCCCTTGGTTTGGTAACTGTTAGCCTGAGAGGTTGCTTTACTTGACTTATTCTCTCAGTTATGAAACCATCCACATCAGCATTCCACAGGGAAGAGAGGCAAACAAGAGAAAGCAGCTGAGGTCCTTGGTGGTGAATACTCTGTTGATGGTTCCACATCAATATGAGAAGGAACTTCTTCACAGTGAGGGTGACAGAGCACTGGAACAGGCTGCCCAGGGAGGATGTGGAGTCTCCTTCTCTGCAGAGGTTTAAGACCTGCCTGGATTTGTTCCTGTGTGACTTGGTCTAGGTGATCCTGCTGTGGCAGTGAGATTGGACTAGATGATCTTTTGAGGTCCTTTCCAATCCCTAATGGTTTTGTGATTCTGTGAAGTGCTGGGTGGCTATGAACTGGAGTGCTGTGCCATCAGCCTCCTTCACAGGCATTCTGAGGGGCAGGGTGAGGTGGAAGGGCACCCTGAGAGCTGTTTTGTGGTGGGTGCTGAGGAAGGTCTCTCAGACCTCTGGTCAGCAGTTTCCAGATCTTGGAAGAAGTGTTCTTGTCTTGGCTTTGTTAAGCCTCATCTCATTGCCCTCAGCCCATCACTCCAGTCTATACAAATCCCTCTGCAGTACCTTCCTACCTTCAAGCAGACCAACACTGCCACTTAATTTTGTGTCATCTGCAAATTTACTGAGGGTGCATTCGATCCCCTCATCCAGGTAATTGATAAAGATGTTAAACCAGACTGGTCCCAGAGCTGACCCCTGAGGGACACCGCTTGTGCACTGCTTGTGACCAGTCACCAACTGGATTTAATCCCATTCGCCACAATTATGGCTGAGGGCTGCACAGGAGAGGATGAGGAAGGCATCAACAAGTTTCTCAATGAAGATAAGAGCCTTGATAGGTTGAGTAAAAACAGGCTACATATTGAATCATGAGGGACCATTTTTTAAGAGGACAGCTTTGGACTGCAATACTTGAAAATATTTCTTTTCTAGAACCAAGTTCTTTTAGATGAAAGTCTCTGAGAAAATGTGTGGCCTTTTCACATCTCACTTTACCAAATATTGATTTCTGCTTTTCGCATGAGTAAAAGCTCAGAAGCAGAAACTACTATACTAAATATTGAATTTCTGCTAGAGCCAAAACATCAGTAAAGATCCTAGCAAGACAAATGAATGTCAGACCGTTAACAGGGCCTGAGATGTTAGATGGAAAAGATCTGTTAGATCATTCAGAGCTGTGCTTGAGAGCCACCTACCACAACAGTTACACAGCAAACATGTCTTGTGAGGTAGCGGAGGACAGCACCCAATACAGCTGTGGAAAAGCATCCCCATTCTCATCAAAAAGGGGAGGTTCTAGTCCACTTCTACTCTGCCCTGGTGAGACCACACCTGGAGCACTGTATCTAGTTTTGGGCTCCCTAATTCAAGAAAGACAGGGATCTACTGGAGGGAGTCCAATGGAGAGCTACAAGGATGATGAAGGGACTGGAACAACTCTCCTAGCCTGAGATAACTAGGGCTGTTTAGTCTGGAGAAGGCTGAGAGGGAATCTAATTAACGTCTATGAATATCTGAGGGGTGGGTGCCAAGAGGAAGGGCATAACCTCTTTTCTGTGGTGCCCAGTAGTGGGACAAGGAATGATGGGAATAAGCTAGAACATAGGAAGCTCAACCCCAGTGTGAGGAGAAATGTCTTTACAATGAGGGTGATGTAGCTCTGGAACAGGCTACCCAGAGAGATGATGGAGTCTCCTTCTCTGGAGACTTTAACAATCCACCTGGATGCAGTCCTATCTGACCTGCCCTAGGTGATGCTGCTTTGGCAGGAGGGTTGTGGTAGATGATCTCTAGAGGTCCTTTCTGACCCCTGACATTGTCTAATTCTATGAAAGTACAAAGGGGAGAGGAGGCACTAGCCTAGATGTTATTTAGTTTCCCAGCCAAATTCTAGCTGAGATTAGAAGAACTAGTTCACCAGACTTGTTCTTATATCTGAAAAAGCACAGTTGCCTTCTGCCAGTCCAACTACCATCTGTACAGTCTTGGCAAGGCAGAAACAAGAGCAAAATCTGAGAACAATAATTTTTCTGATAGAAAGAATGCACACACACACAAAAAAACCAAACCAAAAAACCAAGAAAACCCCCCCAAAAAAACAACATTAGAAAAAAATAAAGGGAAGCACCACTCAGAAAGTAACCTAAGTCCAGAAAACCATACAGCCATGAGAATGAAATACAGGTCACTCCCAGATCTGATCTATCAGTAACAGTGAGCAGAAAAAATGATTTTATTTTTTTTCTTTAGAAAAGGTAGAAGAGTCCTTGCTGGATTTGCTACACAAAACAACAGGAGAAGCTTGAGCAGCCCACCTCAGCAGCAAATGTTCTGAACTGAAGTGACCCTATGTAAAAAAATAGGGAAAGCACAAGAGAGAGGGAGAGGGAGAGGAGGCTCTTTTAGAATTTGCTATGGACTAGCACAGTTTCAACAGTCCTTACTTAACAAGTCAGTTAATATTACTGCAACCCAGTGATCCCAATGGGCAATCTAGAAATACTGACCTAGAAAGGCTTACAATAGCTGATAGCTTTTATCTGTGCAGTCAGCTGTGCCTGGAACCAAAACGCTGCAAAACCAGAAAAAAACCCCAGATTTCCATTTCTTGTGGAAGTGGTCATCAGAGCCCCCCTGTTCTGATGCCTCCTGGCAAGGCAGGGAGCACCTGTGTTGTGACACTGTCACACACCTGCCCGGGTGACAGCATGTCGATAGTAGGCACTGAAAATCAATACATGGTTTTGAGGATGGCTAAAGCCTTTGTAGATGACTCAGATTTGCAAATACCCAGAGGAATCAACAGCTGGGAAGTATTTAATTTCACCGGTAAGCGTGGCACGTCTGCCAGACCCATGACTACAGAATGGTTTCAGTTCATTTCTCCAGCAGGTAGCTCAAGAGTAGTATAGGTAAAGAAATAGGTCATAGATCTTATGGTAGTAGCTGCTGATATATGCTTGTAAACCACTTCCTTGACATCAAATCGGAGCTGAGCAAGCTTTTCTCTTACTGGGTGTGTGATGGTGACTGTTGCAAATGGAGTCATGCACTTCAGTCACAAGAGGCAGGCAACGATATCTGGGTCACTGAGTTAAGTTCAATGGTAAAAGTGACAGTGGTTTAACAAGGTGTGATGGCAAGGTACTCTTGAGTATTTACTGCATAGAGGACAGGGTCAGACAAAACTGGCTGGAAGACCCTCTAATTTAGTCACAAGGTTTTGAAAGTACCTCCTTGCATCCTAAACTCCTCCTCCAAAGGGAGTCTAGGTGTGGCTAGATCCAGACTTTGTACCAGACCTGGTCAATGGTTTATGTCTACAGAATTACAAATGTACAGCAAATTCTTGGTATTTCCTTGCTAAGATTTCAAAGTTTCAGAATGTTCATTCCTAATTCACTTATCAAGTACCTGGTGTGATAAGGATTCTCTCAACCTTGAGGAATAACCTTGAAAGGCATCCCTACTGAAGGGGAGATGATGGCATACAGCCCACTGCCATGCAGACCATGGGCCATCCACTATTTATGGAGTCAATGATTGACTCCTGATCATATTTGCATGCCGACTACAGGTGTTAGGTTTTAAATAATGGTCTTGAGTCAGACATTGACCAGCACTGCAGTTAGGTGGTCATAGTGCTCCAAGTAGCCCTTGCGAGACAGCGAAGGTTTCTATCAGCTGAGATCAACGCTGATGTTGCAAGGAACCCACCAGACACACAAGGTGTTCTCATGTGTTTGTCAGTTTTCCTTCTTTGGGAATGAAATATGGACTATTTCATTGGAAGAAATAGTTGTTTCCTTTGGTAGGTTTCCCATAGATTAACACATTAGAAACGTAACATGTTAACAGAATAAATGTGTTAACATTTAAAATACTAACAAACTGCCAAGAATAAGGGTGCTTCATTGTACAAGTTCATCACACATCTTGAATTCTCCGGTAGGTTTTTCAGCTCAAGCCTTTGGAATCATAGAATCATCATTGCTGGAAAGAACCTCCAGGAGCATTAAGTCCAGACCTCATCCCGGCATCTCCCTGACCCCTAGACTGTGGCCTGAGGTGCTCTAGGTACTCAGGCTTTGAACACCTCCAGGGATGGAGACCGCACCACCTCCCTGGGCAGCCTGGTACAATGTCTAGCCACTCTCTCAGGAAAGAACTTCTTCCTAAGATCCAATATAAACCTCCCTTGATGCAACTTGAGGCCATCTCTCCTCATCCTATCAATAATAATTTGGGAGAAGCATTGCTCAAGCCTCTAAATGAGCTAAAAAACTTCTATACAGACTTAATATGCTTGTGGGTTTTTTTAGGCAGTATCTTGTTGCACTTCCCATAGCCAAAAATACACTCAGCCACATGGCACCAGTGAGCCATTATCATCATGTGTTTCTCACTGGGCGCTCCTGGAAGCAAGTCTACATGTACGCAGTGCAGCAATCTGGAGAATCAAGCCCTCAGAGTGTGGGCTGTGCTGTCCATCTTCAGTGAGACCTGTCAGGGGTCCCCCAAAGCAATTACAGAATCACAGAATATTAGGGATTGGAAGGGACCTTGAAAGATCATCCAGTACAATCCCTCTGCCACAGCAGGATCTCCTAGATCAAGTCACACAGGAACACGTCCAGGCAGGTTTTAAACATCTCCAGGGAAGGAGACTCCACAACGTCCCTGGTTAGCCCCAGTTCCAGTGCTGTGTCATCCTCACCACAAAAAGTTCCTTCTCTGATTGATGTGGAACCTCCTCTGTTCCGGCTCACACCCATTGCCCCTTGTCCTATCATTAGATGCCCCTGAGCAGAGCCTGGCTCCATCCTCCAGACACCCACCCTTTCCATACTTATCAACGTTAATGGGGTCACCTCTCAGTCTCATTTTTTCCAAGCTGAAGAGACCCAGCTACCTCAGCCTTTCTCCATCAGGCAGACGTTCCACTCCCTTCGTTATCTTTGTGCCTCTGCACTGGACTCTCTCAGGCAGCTGTATCCTTCTGGAACTGAGTGGCCCAGAATTGGACACAAGATTCCAGATGTGGTCTCACCAGGGCAGAGGAAAGGGAGAGGAGAACCTCTCTTGACCTACTAACCACCCCGCTTCTAACCCATCCCAAGATGTCATTGACCTTTTTGGCCACAGGGGCTCATGGCCATCCTGCTGGTCACCAAGACCCCAGTTTTAAGAACCACTTTAATCTTATTTTTATTTTTTTCACAGAAAATACATCTAATGAAGCCTCATACAAGGGTTTCACCACCATGGCTTCAGAAGGTACGATAAATTACAGAACTGGGAAACATGTGCTATGTTAGAAGTGCATCTGTCAATTTGTAATGGAGTGGTGGAGAAATAGTTTTGCCTAGTTGTTTCTGTATGGGTAGTGATCTGCCCCTTTCTGCAGCTATGAATTCAGAGAGAATACAATAAACAAATATTTTGGTGATGTAATCTATCATAATTAAGGCCAAAAGTAATTAAATTCCAGCCTTGAGAGGTGGTTAATGGTATTTCTGATGCTTCAGCTGGCATTGGAATACGGCTTGTTCAGCACTGAACAGATAATTAAAAATAACAGCCGTACTAATGGTTCTACCTTCTGCTTAAATACACAGCCCAGACCCTCAACACTTTTGTGTAATTAAGGAGCTGATGGGATGTTTCTTCATTTGTGTAAATTTGCTAAATCCGTG
This sequence comes from Rhinopomastus cyanomelas, assembly GCA_013400115.1. Taxonomy (NCBI): domain Eukaryota; kingdom Metazoa; phylum Chordata; class Aves; order Bucerotiformes; family Rhinopomastidae; genus Rhinopomastus; species Rhinopomastus cyanomelas. Next base: position 7,695 of record VXBP01006390.1, on the reverse strand, counting down.
CTCTGCCTCTGCAAGTCTGTCTTATTATCTGCTTATTGCAGAGAGATAAATTGTGCCCTCCATGCCTCTACTGAAGCCTGTCTTCATAGAATCATAGAATGGTCAGGGTTGGAAGAGACCTTAAATTCTAGTTCCAACCCCCTCTCATTCCCAACCATTGATTATATAAATACCTATAACTCTGCTTTGCCAAAGCATGCATATGGATAACTGTGTAAAGCCATCTTCAGCAACTGAGGGGGGGAAAACACAAGGGCAAGTTGTTCATGCTGGGTTATGCAAGTGCCAGGAGCATCTCTGGCAAGGCCCTGGATGGGCTGGGGAACACAACCCACTCTGCAGTAGTTAAACTGTGTCCTGTGTATAAACCCATAAATAAATAGCACACACAGGTAGCCCATGTAAAAGAGTCAGCATTAAGAACATCAACTATGTCTGGTTGCCCCTTGAATCTGTTGGGTGTGTTCTGAGCGTTTAACCTGAACCCTGATTCCTGCTGCAGAGTCTGCATTTACCAAAGAGCTACTGCAAGTCCTTTGATCCAGGTTTATGACTGATTAATGGTTGGTTTATGATTTATTAATATTATTTTTAAAAGGCCTGATCAACTCTATGTGATTGCTTTGCCTTTAGAGCACCAATTGACATCTTTGGCTTCTTTGGATTTCACAAGGCAAGCAGGCTTGGCTTCTACTTCCACGACCCAAGGTAATCAGTTCAGCCAAAATGCTTTCTCTGTTAGTTCAAGAATACAGCAGAAAGATGCATAAACACAATAACCATCTTAATTTTATTATAGAAAACAATTTCATGTCCAATGAAGCTCTTTTCTTAATGCATTACACACTAGGAAGTCTTCAGGTCAAGTATCTGAGAAAGCGTTTCTTGATTTTATCCCTCTGTTTAGGACCTCCATATTCATTTTACCAAGAGTGGGGGCAATGGCTGTTTTTGCACCACTTATTCTCTGTATCTCTTAAATTAAATATCAGGCAGAACATTAGAGCTAGGCAAAACCCCCCAAACATTGGAGCACAGGAGCACAAACACAAAGCACTGATAAAATATTTGCAGCAGATGACTCAACCCGGTGATTTCCTTCTCCTGGCTGCTGACACTGAGGACAGTGGAGGGCAGAGGAACTCATTTGGAAGGGTTTAACCTCCTTTCTCCAGGGAAAGAGAGGTCTAGGCACCAGTGTCTGGCATGCACTCAACAGTGTGGTAGCAGCCTGAATCAAGAGCAGATAAAGCTGTGAACCTCCTGCCTTCTGATCCTAAAATCCAGTGCTGACGCACACCAGACCTAGCTGAGTGAATTCTCTCACAGCATAACCTGTCTACAAACAAATTTTTCTTTAAAGTCTCTTTCTTTTTTGAAGCCCAGCTGTTGATCTCTGCAGGAGTGGCTGGTTTTAAGCAGCAGTTGTAGGAGTGTTGAGGATGCCCTCACTGGCAGCAAGGGGTGTTCTGGCTGCCACAGAGGAGTAAACACAGGCATGGCACACGCTCCCATTTCAGAGGCACAACAGCACATGCAGACAGCACAAGGAAGAGGTAATGGGCAAGTTGTTGTCAAATGCCACCTTCCTCTCCAGAGCAGCACCAAAGCTTTGGCTCAGAAATGATCTACTTCTGAGGCAGCAGCCTTGTTCTCTCAAACAGTTAAAGCTGGTTGCAACAGATAACTTTAACTAACTTTAACTCTGTGGGGCACTGAACATCCTCCTTAAGCCATGTAATTCTGTTCTGCAACCTTTGCTTAACCAACATTATGCTATAGTACGTATTTACCCAGAGACAGGTGAGTAATGTGGTGGGGGCTAATATTGGAGGAAGATGCAGAACATAAGGCTTCATGGCACCCCAGCAGAACACAGTTTGGGAGCTGAATCACTCCATGTGAAGCCCTGAGGCACAGAGGGGCTAGGCTGGGAAATGACAGGGCAAGAATACAGATTGAAGCAGCACTGAAACGAAAGCGTGCTGCCTCTCACACTGCCTTCCACATCCCTAAGGTAGAGACCTGTGATCAGCCTAGCTGACAGCAGGGTAGCAAAGTGCTTGTTCAAATGGACTCAAAGCCCTTCTGTTTCAACAAATAATTTAACGACAAAGTCTATAAATATTTACTGTGTACAGAGAGAATTCTCTGTACTCGATTATATGTCTTCACTGGTTGAGGAGGTAAGCGGTCAAAGTCATAGGTGTAGTCTGGAGCTGAGCCATTTTTCTTCTGTAAATAGCCCAGGAAAAGGCTGCCTTTTATCCAGTGTCCCTGATGTATGACAGTCACAGCATGCTGACCATAGATTACAGCTTCTCCCCTCTGGTTCCCACACTGGTGCCACCATCAGCTCTGTAAGCAGACCCTTTGGGCTGCAGCTGAGTCAGGATACCAACTCCAAGTCTTGGTTTAGTTATTGTTATTTGGCAAGTTTTTAATGAAAGTTTGAGTGACAGCTTGGAACTGATATCATAGAATCCTAGAACAGCCAGGGTTGGAAGAGACCTTAACAGATCATCCAGTTCCAACCCCCCTGCACAGGCAGAGACATTTTCATTAGAGTAGGTTAATCAGGGCCCCATCCAACCTAGCCTTCAACACTGCCTGGGATGGGGCAGCCACCACTGCCTTGGGCAACCTGTTCCAGCATCTCACCACCCTCACAGCAAAGAATTTGTTTCTCATCTCCAACCTTGATCTCACGTCTTCAAATCTGGAACCATTTTCCCTTTTCCTCTCACTATGCCCCCATGTCAAAAGCCCTCCCTCAGCTTTCTTGTAGTCCCCTTCAGCTGTTGTAAAGCTGCTAGAAGTCACCTGGGAGCCTCCTCTTCTCCAGGATGAGCAATCCCACCTTGCTCAGCCTGTCTTCACCGGAGAGGTGCTCTAGCCCTCTGACCATTTGAGTTGCTCTCCTCTAGACACCCTCCAGGAGCTCTGTGTCCTGATATTGGGGATTCCAGATATGAGGGAAGAGTACACAGACATAGGCAGGAGGAGATGAGGAGACAAAGACAAGGCTGTTAAATATGCAGCCTGGTCTTTGCTTAGCTGCCATGACAGCTCCATCTCTGAGCCCAAAGATGCTCTGGTTTAAGTGCTGCATTACAGATGCATTTTATTTCCTCAGTTTTGTTCATTTGGCTTAAATATTCTTTTCAAAAAATGAGACAGGTGCTAGGAAAGACAGACCCTTCTTAGTAAATGTGAAATAACCTTCTTGGGAAAATGGAATCTACTTTAAAGCCATCATCTGTCTGTGTCTGAATATCAGATAAATAGGTAACTGAGCCCTAGAACACTTAGCTCTTCAAATAAAAGAATAAGAAAAATGTTAACTAAGATGGCATTGGGCACCAGGCATTTGAATTCTTCAAAGCTTCTTTATGATACTTGGGAAAAGAGTTTTGTCCCATTGGAGCAGGTGAAACCCCATCTAAACTCCAGTATATGGACACACATTAATTGCTCTGCTATTTTCAGACTGAAACAGGCCACTGCACTTGGAAGTGCTGAATTTCAGCTGAAACTAAGTTAAAACTTAAATATCTCATGGATTTTCTCAAAGTCTATTAATCATAGAATGCCAGAATGATTGAGGCTGGAAAAGCCCTCAGAGCTCATCCAGCCCCGCTCAGGACCTAACATCACCACATTGGCCAGACCAGAGCACTAAGGGCCGCAGCCAGGCTGTCCTTTGGCACCTCTAGGGTGAGGACTCCACTGCTGCCCTGGACAGTCCATTCCGGGGTCTGATCACCCTTTCTGTGAGGAAGAGCTTCCTGACATCCAAATTAACCATTCCGTGGCAGCTTCAGGCCCTGCTCTCTCATCTTGGCGCTGGTTGCCTGGGAGAAGAGCCCAACCCTCACTTGACTACAACCTCCCTTCAGGGAGCTGGAGAGAGGGAGAAGGTACATGAATCTCCTCTCAGCTAAAATCTCCATCTCATCAAACTCTGCCTGAGTTTCTCTCTTTGAATAGACTTACAAAGCAGCTGAGCTGTGTGGTATTTGTTTACTACTGTCTGACTTGGTCAGCCAGGGAACTGGAACAAAAGAAGGGAAAATGAAAAACAAGTCAGATACCTCTACAGCAATTTCACAGTCTTGTATGTTTTTTCAGCAGGAGGACCAAATTCTACCACAGAGACAGGAAGCGATACCATCCCCACAGCATTCAATGAGAGTCCGACAACAGCATGTGAGTAGACAGTGCTTTGTGGGACCGTAACACGGGAGTTATGGACACAGTTTTGGTGCTACAAAGTGTGAATGTGGCACTCACTTAGCAAGTGCTGGGTTACACATCACAGAATCACAAAATGTTAGGGATTGGAAGGGATCTCAAAAGACTCTCCAGTCCAATCCCCCTGCCACAGCAGGATCCCCTAGATCAAGTCACATAGGAACATGTCCAGGTGCCTTTTACACATCTCCAAAGAAGGACACTCCACAAACCCCCTGGGCAGCCCCTTCAAGTGCTCTGTCATCCTCACCAAGTTCTTTCTCAGACTGATGAGGAGCCTCCTCTGTTCAGCTGACACCTGTTGCCCCTTGTCCTATCATTGGGTGCCCCTAAGCAGAGCCTGGCTCCATCCTCATGACACTTGCCCTTTCTATATTTATCAACATTAACGTGGTCACCTCTCAGTCTCTTTTTCGCAAGCTCAAGAGATCCAGCTCCCTCAGCTTTTCCTCATGAGGGAGATGCTCTACTCCATCATCTTTGTGGCTCTGCACTGGATGCTCTCAAGCAGTTCTGTGTCCTTCTGGAACTGAGAGGCCCAAAACTGGACACAGTGTTCCAGATGTAGCCTCACTAGAGCAGAGTAGAGGGGGAGGAGTGATCTGGAGTATCTTTCAAAAGCAAGTATTTGTCTTCACATAGTTCCTCAGTTAGTGATGCCTTTGCCAAGAACGTTAGCTCTATGGGTGTCTATTTTCAGCTGCTGGTTGAAAGTCATCCCATCATCATGCAAAAATTATTGCTAAACATGGAAAAGTTGCATCCAAGCAGAGTCCAGAAGCTGGGTGGTGCAGTCTGTACCAGCTTTTCAATACTTCACGCAATCAATTCCCCTGTGGAGTTGCACTAGCTTAGAATATAAAGGCTTATGTCTTCCAAACCATGGAGGACTTAGAGCAGCAAAAGAGGAATGAAGCCATTAGTACCCTGGTTTTATTGGACATCTTTAATTTAACCGTATTAAAATGGGTGGAGTCACTATGCAAATGCAGGGAGTACTGAGGGTGGTTTGTAAGTTAAATAAATTACTGGGGATGATAAGATCACAAAGCACCAATGAAAGACTGAGATAATATGGGCCAATAAAGGCAGGTAATAGAATATTGAAAGGCTGCCTCATTAAAAATCAATAAATCAACACTAAAAACCCTGAGGGTGGAAATTTTTTCCACAGATCTTTCCCTTTAGAAAATCTTTGCTCAGCAGCAGAAAGCCAGGAGTGACCTTGTTTTTTAACATCTTGTTTTGTCTTTGTGGTTTCAGGGCAGGCAGGACCTGTCAATGCACTTTCAGATTTGTACAGCCCTTCTGCTTCAGCTGAATCACAAAGGTAGCAGCCGCTCTCCATGTTCTGAATGCATTTATGGCAGCACTCCAGTGCCTGTTTACCCACCCATAACCCACAACCACCTCTTTAGTCCGAATGCTTCCTGATCCCACTCTTGCACAGCTTGTTTGATGTAATTTTTCGGAAAACCTGCTGAATTACACCACTCAGTTTGTGTTTGCAAGAGTTTTCATGTGTTGCACCATGCATCAGCTTCTCTACAGCCAAGCCCACCAGCTGAGGCATGGCCTTCCAGCTGTAACTGAGGGCAATTTCAGAGAGCATGAGCATGGCTGTGCCCACTGAGGCATGGCAGATTGTGTCCATGCATCCTTCCAGGGCCACCAGGCTCCTACAACAGGGCTTCTATGAGCTCCATCCTCAAAGGTTCTAACCAAGCCAGTACATAAACGCTAACAGGTACTGTGCTGTACAGAGCATGGTGCTGTGAGATCTCGACACGTGTACCCATGTGTTTGGTACATACAATATCTTAAAGTGTCAGATCTACCATATTTATCCCCATAACAAGAAGAATTGAATTGAATTGACATCCAAAACTATCAGGACATTTTTAGAGTGCCCTGAAGTGGGACTGATTTTGATAGGGCTTTTTAATGCACATATATACGTGTGTGTGTGTGTGTGTGTGTGTGTGTGTGTATACAGAGGTTTCTTCCAGTCACATCAGAGGCAACCTGGTGATGCTAAGACTTCATTACCACCATAGAATCACAGAGTCATCATGGCTGGAAAGGATGTACAGGATCATCAAGTCCAGCCCTCATCCCAACATCTCCCTAACCCCTCGACCACGGCCTCGAGTGCTTTAGCTACTCAGTATTTAAATACCTCCAGGGATTGGGACTTTACCACTTCCCTGGGCAAAAAAAAAAAAATACAAATAGGTTATACACCTGGCAGAATGCTGTGAAGCTCACTGCTGGCTTGCTGGAACATCTTAACAGCTGTTTTCCAATACTCTTTCTTCCTTCTAAAATTCTTTGATTTCATAAAAGCATGTTTTTTCATTTAACAGTGAGTTGTAGACCAAGCATGTAGGCATCTTGCCAGGTCAGTTTTGACACCCTGCTTCTGGAATTGTATTTCCAGTCTTCAGCAAGGTGAATCATAGTTGTCTCAAAACACAACCTGCATTTTTTTTAAAAAAAAACAATGAGTAAGCTACTCAAAATGTGCTGTGCCTATATCTGTTTAGATAACTTGTCTTTCAGCATCACAGACCAGCCAGTTTCATTTACCACAAGGACACAAAACTGCTTGAGAGAGTCCAGCACAGAGCCACAAAGATGATGATGGGAGTGGAACATCTCCCTGATGAGGAAGGGCTGAGGGAGCTGGGTCTCTTCAGCTTAGAAAAAAGGAGACTGAGGGGTGACTCCATTAATGTTTGTAAACATGGAAAGGGCAGGTGTCAGGAGGATGGAGCCAGGCTCTGCTCAGTGGCATCCAGTGACAGGACAAGGGGTAACGCGTGTCAGCTGGAACTGAGGAGGTTCCACATCAATCTGAGAAGGAACTTCTTCCCAAGGAGGGTGACAGAGTACAGAAACAGGCTGCCAGGGGGGCTGTGGAGTCTCCTTCTTTGGAGATGTTTAAAACCCACCTGGACATATTTGTGTGCAACTTGATCTAGAAGATCCTGCTGTGGCAGGGGGATTGGATTGGATGATCTTTGGAGGCCCCTTCCACTCCCTAATGTTCTGTGATTCTGTGAAATATTCTTTTTCTATCAGCAGTCCACTCAATAGCACTGGTGAGACATTATCCTACAAGTGCCCTGCTTTCAGCAGGCTGTTTCAGTAAGCCAGAAAAGCAGAGCAGCATGTAACACAGAACTTGGTGTGTGCTTGACCAGGGGAGTACAAAAGAAGGAAAAGAGATGTAAGAAGTCATGACTGCTGTATTGCCACTGCAGGAGCAGGCACAGGCTTTTGGATTTCCTGGCTTTTTCCAACATCTGCAAGGAACACCTCAGTTCATGTTTAATTCCAGCAGTAACATCTGGCCAATCCCACTCCCTGTGCCCCAAGGGCCATGCACTACTCATGCACCAAGAGTTTTTCATGCACCAAGATCCCCAAGGATGCTAT